>JAQFVV010013067.1:0-84431 GCA_028023455.1 Epiperipatus broadwayi | reverse complement strand
ATTTACTCAGTATAAGTAAGTTATTTACATAGAAGCTAAGATTCTAAATACAGTTTCAGGCAATATTCATTTTAGATGCTAATATAATGTTATATTTTTGAAAAAAAAAGTATTTCAACTCAAAATAAGTTATTAATAATTTAAATTTCTTGATATCTAATGATTATAGTAAAATTTGAAAGATATTTAAAAAAAAATGAATCACAAAACTTCAAAATCACATTAAAATAATCCTCATAAAATGAGATGCAGATGTGTATGTATATATATTCTCTAATGTTATTTATAGGATTCCACTGATCTCTGTATGGTAGTATACATGCTTATGCAATTTTATAAATACCATACCATTTTAAGTACATTTGTTTTTTGAATGCAATAATGAATCATAATTTTTTAAAACAAATAATGTGGACTTCTCTTTTTTTTTTCATCAAGTGTCATAGCATCGGCCAGGACGTGAAACCACAACATGGGCAACTGATCGCAAGACAATCACACTGACCTCTCAACCACCAATGCAAGACTAATGTGGACTTCTTGTATCAATTTTCTATAATCAAAACCTTTTTGCAAACAACATTATGCATAATTAATTTTTTTTTCACATTTAATACACATTTATTTTCTTTTAAGGACACAATTCACAAACATCTTAGATAAGTTTCCAAGATTTATCCATAATCATATTGCCAATAGATATATATATAATTGAATAACATGAGCAGTGGTGTTTATTCATCACTAATAATTTTTCAGTACTATTGAAAAAGCATTTAATTTGAAATGTCTTATATAAATATTTTTTTATGCACACCCCATTACATTGAATTTATTTCATGTTTGGGCTTATTTTTATTGAAGTCCCAAGTTGGGAAGCTACTTATAATGAACTAGGTATTTCATTTTAAGATTTAAATATATGTATTGGAGCTTAGTCAATCATACTGCCACATTGTGGAGACAATTGTAAAGGAAAATTTTGCAATCACTAACCAATGAATTAATTGAGCTCACGTGTTGTAATAGTGTACCTTGCAACCACTAATCAACTAATCATGTCATAAATTGCAAGGCATCAATTGTAATGAAAATTATATGTATAAAATAAAATAAAGTAGCCCAATCATTGGATGATTTAAGCATTGACTGCAATTATAATATTGCTGATCTGACTAGCTATATATAAAATATTCATGGACACCAAAGACCAATAACAAAATACATTGAATGATTTACTCTCATGATTACCTTGATCAGTGTATTAATTATTTACCAAAATATAAATTGGAAACAGAGAAAATTTTAATGAATCCAACCTGTATTTTCAGATGGGGATTATATATAAATAAAAATAATGATTAGTGATGGCTTAGATAAATAATTATAAAAGTGAATATTTGCAAAAGGCAAAAATTTTCATTTAAAAAATTCGAAGTCTCAAGCTTTACCTACTGTCCTTTGTACTGAAAAGAGAAAAATAAAGAAATAAGTACATTTCAAATAAATCGCAAAGTCATTTCATATAAAACAAATGGTGTATACTTTATTCTAATTGTGGTTTGATTTTTTTTAAATGATAATAATTATATTGAATACATACAATATTTGTTTATCTTTCTAATTTTCGTTTTAATCCAATGTTATTTAATTTAACAATATTTGCTAGCAATAGGCATACATTGACATTTGTATCTGCATAAGAATACATTGACATTTGTATCTGCATAAGAACCATCTATTATTATTTAACACACAGAAAGATGCAATAAAAAACAATGAAAATCATAATAGCTTCTGATATGTTCCACAAGGTTAGTTCATTTAACTTAAAAAAAATATAAATATTCATTTCTTATTGTGTTGGATATTTATTTGCTTCATTTTTGATTAAAACTATACTCCTTTTATGTACTACAAATACAAATTCTTTAGATTTATTATTTATAATAGGATTTGTCCCTTAATTCAATATCTTCATTTATATCTTCATTAATTCTGAGACTTTAATAAATATTTATCATGACTATATATACTTATTAGTATATGAAACTTTTATAAATGAAATATAGAAACAACTGCTATCTTACATGTGATGAAATATGGATATATAGCACACACATAAAATATCTACAGCATGATCTAGCTTTAAAAAAAAAAAAACATATCTAATGATGAATTCTGAAGAAAAACATTAAATAATGATAAAATTTTAAACACAAATATAATAAACTATGTGCATATATAAAAATGATTCCTATGAGAACAAATGACAATCAATTAAATTTCCAGCCTACATTGTGTACAACAGTTATGTTTAGCATGGATATACGATGCAGTTCAATTAAAACAACAAGTATTTTAATGATCAATAATATCTCATATATAATCATTTGTTAATAAATTGAAATTTGAACCAATTTATTTATATCGTTCATATATAAGGCATAACATTTGAAAGACAACAGACAATTTTTTAATAATAAGTGATCTGTAGTGTTTTTACTATTAATATTGACAAATTATAGATTAAAATAATTTACTTATATTATGTAGGAATATATATTGCGTGCAAATCAAAATAAACTGAAAATTTTAATACTCAATAAAACTTAATGTGTTGTTAATTATAAATATTGATTAAACTTAAAATTCGTTTGCATATAAATCAATTAAACAAAAAAAAAACAATTACCAAATTATGTTACTATTTAATCTTTATCTATTCTCTCTTTATTTTAAAATTCAATGATTATTTAAATTAATGTGTTTCAGTGTGAGTTAAGATAACATGTAAAATAGTTTAAATGACAAATGCTTGAAATCATGAGCTTTGATTGACTCATTAGCAATTTTTTATCTGGGTTAGGTTCTGATGTATCAATTAAAATGATGGACCGATTTTGAATACATAGCTAGTGTTTGTATTGGATTTCTGTATACAAATAACAGCTATTCATTCCATTTGTTTTCTTCTCCAAATGTCTGCTCATCAATAATTTGCTTATTTTTAGCAGATCTTGATTGTGAAACAGGGCAAGACAGTGGATTTGAACTCTGGACTATAAATTTATTATTTAATATGTTATTACTAATGATATAAGGAGTCCAATAAATATTGTCAAGATGCAAAGAAAATTGTATAGGAGACAACAGCAAAGTTTTGCTTTCATTCCTTAATGCCGATTGTCAATCCCTGTTGCTATAATATTTCTTTATATGTATTGTGTAGCTCAGTCATTTATGTGCTGCTAATATCAGTATCTTTATTTCAACAATCATTGATTTTTAAATATTAAATTAAAAAAATACATATAAAAATTAGTTTTACAGTTTGCAAAAATGAAATAGATAAAAAAAAAATAATAATACAATTACATTGTAAACAATTTCTAAAAATAAAAATATAATTTAAACATATTTAGTAATTTTATATGCCAATATTTTACTCATTGAAATTACAAAAAAGGCAAGTATTTTAAACACAAACCAATAACTTGATAAAATCTATATATATATTATATCATCACTACTGCCATTTAAATCACAAATAAGTGCCTATACCAAAAACAAATGAAATAAATATGATAACAACTATTAACAATATATATATATATCAAAACCAAATCAATTTTTTTTTTAAAAAACAATAATGACACTTTAATGGAAATGATGGGTCTTTTCAATCTTTACAATATATAATACATTAAATATTTATCAATATTACAAATAATATTAAAACATTGCAACAGAAAAAAAAAAAAAAAACAAAGTACACTTTCAGTTCATTAGTTTCACAATCATAGTTACCAAACAAACAAACAAACATAAAAATATTATGATGCTATTATGTTGAAAATATACTACTTTTATTTATTTTTTATTTATATTAGCTGACAAAGTATATATATATATATATATATATATATATATATATGTGTGTGTGTGTGTGTGTGTGTGTGAGTCTGTAATATTAAAATATATATTGTAATGGTATACATATGTGATTACATAATTTTAAAACTAAAATAAAAGGGGAAAATAAATCTTAAATAAAATTGATTTATTAAAAACTAAAAGCCAAAATTAAAGAGTTATGATATATATATATATATAATATATATATAAAATATATATATATATATATATATATATATATATATATATATATATATATATATATATATATCTTCACAGATTGAAAACTTTAAAACTATTTTTTTAAAAAAAAAGAAAAGTACTTAAAAGTACTTTTTTGAAAAAAAATAATAAGATCTAAAGATAGATAAATATTTTTTTTAAAAAAAGTTGTATAAAAGAAAAGAAAAATATATGTTAATTAATTTCTATTCAAAAGTCATATTTAAATCTGAAAATGGAAGTGAATGTTTTATTAATTAAATCATAAGCAGATGAGTCATTGGGCACTGTATAATAGAATGTCAGATAAGAGAATAAACAGGTTGAGCAATGCAAGCATGAAGCCACAGCATGGACTGAAAATGGAACATTAGATCAGTGACATCATGTTAGATAAATCTGGAGGATTGGAGATAAGGAGAACAGATACTATTAAAAGAATAAGAATTGAATTTAAAGAAGGTGATTGACTATTCATAGAACGATGTGACAAGTTATAATATCTTATAGCTAGCTAAATTTTGGACTCTGTGATGTAAGGATCATGCAATTGATTTTATTTTCTTTATCTGTGCTGGCTGAGACAAACTATGATAGAATGAATGACTTGCATCTGTTATGTCTCCAAGAAACTTTGGCAAATAATATAATCAGTGAGGGAATTCATAAAACAGACGAAGTCTAAGAAATCACCAGGATAAAATGGAAAGTATACACTTTTATAAATATGAGCTTTTAGATCTCTCAAACAAGTCATTTTCATCTGCCTTCTAAGCACAATTTTTAAATGAAATCTTAATCTGACTATCTAAAAAAAATTTTCAAATACATAAACCTCTAAGAAAATTTATCTGACTGAACATAAATTAAAACTAGTCATTTTTTGTATAATGTTTGCCAATTACTTTTATTTTTGCATTTCAATTATAATTTATTTTATGTTTCACTTAATAACTGTTTAAGTTGGGTGTAAATTGCTGCATAGATTCATTAATGTTTATGTTAGTTATTTCTTATGATTTTCATATGCATAATATATATATATATATATATATATATATATATATATATATATATATATATATATATATATATATATATATATATATATAAAAAAAAAAAAAAAAAAAAAAAACAACACCAATTAAAAAAAAAAAATATTAAAACAAACAATAATACTACAAACAATATTAAACAAAAAACCAATTTAATAAAACTCAACTATCTAACTCAACTAACCAAATTTATAGAAAAAACCTACAAATTAAACAAAACAAACCATACATCAATTTTCCCACAATTCATTAATTTTTATATTGCTGTCTGTCTATTTACAACTGTTCTTTTCACTTTTATTAACATAGCTTCTTTAATTTTCTTTATTATTATTTCTTTCAATACACAGAATTTTAACTTTATTAAAATCAAAATCAAAACCATAATTACATTTACATTATGATCAAAAAATACTATGTGATACATCATCATTTCTAACATTCTCTTTCTTGATTTTCACTCTTATATAATAACAAATCTCTCTTGATCTTTTCTCCAATTACATCGAGATTCCCCAATATATCCTTTCCACTAAAACATAACCATTTATATATTCACAACTTTGATTTAAAATACCACACCTATTTTTTGAATTATTTATTAATCTATTTAAATTAGGAGTAGTATAAATCAACTCGACATATATTTTTATATATCTGTTTTATAAATTTAACCTGTTCATTACAAATAAATGTATTGATATCCAATATATTTTATTTTATCAATATCTATAGCATCTAAAATATTTCTATTATTATTAAACTTAGTAACAATATTATAAATTAATTTATGATCATATCCAACATTTAACAAATCCATAATAAATACATTTATGTACTTATTTTATCAGAACTATATTTACATAATTTATTATTCCTAAATAAAAATGATTTTAAACTGGATAATTTATGTGCAATTGCACATTTGAATACCAAGGAATATATCCTCTTTTTTCAATATCTTTTATTACCATACAATAATCTAATTTATTTTTATTACGTGTAACTTTAATATCTAAATACTGAATTGACTTTTTTTCTTCAAAAGATTTACTCCATTTTAAACCTTCTAAACTATTTAATTCATTGAATAATACATTTATAATATCTAAACTTCCACAAACGAAAATATCATCAACATACCTGTAATAAATTTTAATACCTTGGCAATATATATTAGTATTAAGAATTATATCTTCATATCTTGTCTAGTTGACAACAACTACATAGATAGTTGAAAGTACTTCTATTAAATTGGTATATATTTGTTTAAAATATTGTTACTGTATTAATTATTGTATTCTTTTAAATATATATATATATATATATATATATATATATATATATATATATATATATATATATATATATATATATATATATATATATATATATATATATATATATGTGTGTGTGTGTGTGTGTGTGTGTGCGTGTGTGTGTGTGTAAAATAAATAAAATGTCGATTAATTAAAAACAAAATTGTAATTATAATTGAAATAATAAATTTAATGGTTTACAAACTATTAAAAACAATCATTAAATCTGCAGAAGTACTTTCAGGTAATTTCTTGAACCTGCCTCAACTGCCATTAAATTAGATTTAATGGCAGTTGAGGCAGGTTTAAAAAATTAACCAAAAGTACTTCTGCAGATTTAGGAATTGTTTGTAATAGTTTGTAAACCTTTAAATTTATTATTTCACTTATATATATATATATATATATATATATATATATATATATATATATATATATATATATATATATATATATATATATATATATATATATATATATATATATATATATATATATAATCTGAATGTCCAAACATATTTATTTGTATATCTTTTAAGTTATTTTTGTCAATGTGGTACCTTATGATGAGTGTCATTGGGTTTACTTTATTGTAAATTTCCCTCAGCAATTTTCAATTTAATAACTTTATATTTAAATTTGTTGATGTTTATTTCAATGGGTTTAATTTCAGGCTACTTGTTTCATAATTAGGCTGAAGCTGGTGGAGGGACATATGGGTGTTTATATTGAAGTAATGTGAAGCGTGTTAGCATACAGGGCAAAAGCCCTATATGGATGCATGACCCAAAAGTGTAGTTGATGCATTATAATGGATGTGGACATATTTTTCACATCATTGTTTGCCTTTTTACTCTGGGTGTAAATAGTGAGATGGCCAAGACCGCAATCCAGCATTACAGAGAATTTTTAATACATATTTTCCAAATGATTTTTTTCACCATACAGTCACTCATTAATGTTCTGAGTGAGGATCATTTCTCTTCAAATAATACTATGGTGCAGACACACATTTCTGTAAGTGTGGTTTTATGCTAGCACCTTCATATTGCATTGGTTGCATCCATATATCAGGAAGCAAGCGATGATTTGGCTACAAACTTTTAGTCTGAGATTGAATGATTGTTTTGAAAAGTTTTTAAGTGGGTAATCTATGTAGCCTATCTATACCCAACATTCTAAAAAAAATATTATTAAAATTTCCATTTGTGCAGGCTATCTTAAATAATAACTTAAATTTAAAAAATAATAACAAATTTAAGATTAATTTATTCCTGAATTTTAAATATACTTATATATGTGCCAATAAATGTCTTTTTTTAGTATGTTATTATTGGCAGTGGCTTATTTTATTATTTTTTAATATTAGAAAAATATATTTTTAAGAAGTTATAGATAAAATCTCTGTATCTCCCTGAGCTAGTGATGTGGGCTAATGGTCAATATAAAATAAAATTTAGATCTTAACATTAATATCCGCCTACTATATAAATTTTCCAGTTTCGAATTGTCTAGGGGTACCCTTGTATGGCAGATACGGTAAGACTTCAGTATATCCCCAACTGTTATAATATATATATATATATATTAGTAAGTTATATAAACTTAGGACAAAAAAAATAAAGATTATTATAATGACATCCTGTGTTTGAAGAATTTAAAAGGTATCTTACTATCATATATATATATATATATATATATATATGATAGTAAGATACCTTTTATATATATATATATATATATATATATATATATTAAAGAGATGTTATTTTTACAAATTACAATATGGGAGAGTTATAAAAATAGTTTATTTTATATATAAAGTTAATATCTAATGATGTTATTTCTTTATATATAAAAGTGTTATTGTACATGAAACAATGAGAACAATAAACAAGCAAAAGTACTAAAATGAATTAAGTGAATAATGAATTTGATTAAAATAGCATTATAATGTAATATTATATCTTAAAAAAAAAAAAATTGTTTGATTTGATGCAATATATTTTTCTGATTTCATTAATAATTAAAACTAAATTACTAATTATTCTGTTATTTAGCTCAGTAACTATATTTTTTGTTTATACTACATTATTTGTTTTTCTAAGAACACACAAATAAAATTATATAACATTTGATAGATGGAGATGTAATTAGCTATCTACATTTTTATTTTCTCTTTAATCGACTTTTTAAATATTTTAAGCTCTGAGATGACCAACAAAAAATTGTAACAAAAATGGTGATTTATAATTGTGGTAATATGACTATTTTTTTTTTTTTAATTCATTGTTTAATATAAAACCTCATAGTTTTCTTCAACAAGAGATTTTTCTTCTTTTCAATTTTTTGACAATAATTTCTCTTTTCATTGACAAAAAAAACGTATAAAAAATAAAAGGGTAGCAATACTGGATTAATATTATTGATTCTATTCCTAAAAAAAAGTGCAAAACAAAGCAATGTAAGTCAAAAAATGAAATTTAAAAAATTCTGATGTACATTGAAAACAAGAATTTGTGATAGTCTTTCATGAAGCCTAGTAGAAAGAAACATATCCTGTAGTAGAATTTTGTTTTGTGATGAATGTAAAATATTATTGTCATTTGATTAGCAATATTCCATAAAATATGTTCACTTTAGAATAAGAATCTACATTGTTATTTTTATAAAGTTGAAATCGTTTCTGTATGTATGTAATATATGGTTTACTTTAAAATTCCTAAAAAAATGTTGAAAATCAGTAGGGACAGAGCAGGGCAACAAGCTATAAACCTTGACATTTATTGATGGCTAATTTACCATTGCACCAAATACTGCAGAAGAATATGTAACCATAATCCCAGTTAAACTCTTAACAATTTTCTTATCTATTTACATAATATAATATACATATATAAACATAAAATTTCTTAAGGTAATTTTAAAGCACATAACAAATGCATATTCTCAACATATAAACTTATTAGTCTTTTTGAGGGAAATGATTCAGGAATTGAAAATTCACTATATAATATTTTGGAATCAAATAATTTCATCAAAATATTTATATATTTAATTTTCAATAAATAATTGGCTCTGAGGAAAAGTAGTTGGAATATGGTTTTAAAAGTATATGTTAAATCTATTAAACATGTTTATAAGAATGATGTTCTTATTCTTAAAAGCTTTAAATATATGTTCTGAAATTTGGATTTAATTTTAGTACTGGTAGATTCGATATAATTTTGTATAATACCTCTATTATTGATTCTACAACCATGTGATATAATCACAAAACAACCCACCATTTTATTACGTAATATTTTTTTATATAAAATCAAATATATATAATATGCAATTCGAATTTACTAAGTTTAATAGTAAACATTTTAAAACAACTTAACTGCTTGTCAAAACAAAACAATATATATATTAAATAGTTAAATATATATATGTAGTAACTAGTTTTTTTTTTCAAAACTTTCAATGAAGCAGACGTTTTTATTAAATGTGACTTTTAAAATGTTAAATTATTAAATCAAAAAGATAAAAGTCATTATTTAAATAAATGAAATAAAGTTAACTAAACCCATTTCCTCTAACTTTTTAGTGATTTATTACGATTAGAATTTATGTTTTTCTTTTTAAAACAAAAATCTTAATTGTAATTTTTATAAATAACTTTCTGGATATTGTTTCATTAAGTAAAATATATTTTTGCAATTCTATAAGCATTTGTTAAATAACATTAAAAATAAATTTTATTTTAATGTTTACTTTGTTTAATGTAGAACATCGAATATGAAATTAGGTAACTATTTTATTATTTAAAAGAAAATCGAATATTTCATTCCAATAAATTAGTCATAAAAATATAATATGATGTCAGATTACATAAAAACATTTTTTAAAAAATAAAAGTATACCATTACTAATTTTATTAAAAATATAAAACATTTTTTATATGTCATATCTTATCTTGCCTTTAGATGTGGACTATTTCAGATTCCTTACCCAATTGGCCAACACCCAATTGCTATCCAAAGAGATTTAATCCTTCATGGGTGTTCTTGACCAAATCCACATGTTTACAGTAAGATAGATCTGCCATTAAATAGTCAGCCTTTTGGAGGCAGAACAGAGAACAATTACTTCTGTCAACCTGAACAATTGAATGTTCTCTCCATTAAACCCTCTGCCATCAGCAAGGGTAGTCTATTTATTTATTATCACGGCATTTATGCAGTGTGGCATGTCCATCTATGGACTAAAACAACTATAACTGATTTAGAGTCAACTTGAGGAAGAGTCCTATCAGAGTTCACAAGGCTGGCTAATCATTTAGCTAGAAGTGAGTTTCATACTCTGCTTGACTAACTCAGCATTCAATTGTATCAACTGTATTTATTCATTTGTTTAAATAATGTGTGTATATTTTTGGACTAATAAATTGTACATTATAACTGCTGAGTATTTATTTTTTTGCGTCTTTTGGTTTGGAAATGAACCTATAAGCCTAACTAAACCCAACAGATATGACACATTCACAGAGAAAATTTTCCCTCATGGCTGAAAAAATTATAGAATAAACTATTCCAGTTATAACAGGTATGGCATAGTGACAAAAAAATTATTCTTTCATGGCTGGAAAAATTATATCTAAATGTATTAAATAAATATGTGAGTGTGTATTTGTTTTATTATTTTTAATTTTGAAAAAAAAAATGTTCATTGTTAGCTACATTAGGGTAATTATTAAAAAAAAAAACATGTAAAGGTGTGTCAATTTGCAGCTACAACCATTCATGACAAGTTTATTCACAAGACATTGACAAGGCTTGCTCTAATGGTTTAAAAGCTTAGTTGACTTAGTTACAATAACATAACAGTAAAACCAAAATAATTATGAGTGGTTAGTCAGAAAAATAAAGATAAAATCGATTTTAAACAACTACAATCAGTAATGCAAAATTAATTACTAGAGGTTACTTGTAAAATACATACAAAAATCAATTTTAAACAACTACAACAGTAGTACAAAATAATTATGAGCAGTGAATCACACAAACAAATAAAGATGACTAAAGCAATTTGCTCTATGGAATCTTTTGATCTCACTCAACCTGAGAGCTGTACAAATTATAAAGAGTGTTTGTTTTTTATTACTTACAGGCTAACAATATAATAAAGCCTGATGTAATGTTAGCCACACTAATGACCATAATAGATCCACAAACATATGGTTTACTCAGATCTCAATATATGACTGTAACCCCAGCTGAACTGGACTTCAACAGAGCATTGATAATACTCACAGATGATTTTTTTCCTTAAACCCTTGACAATAATGCCAAGATACCATTTTAATCTCAGCTTACAAGATCAGAGTGAAACAACTAGAGAATGTGCAAAACAAATTTATAGATTAGCTTTGAAGTGTAATTTCAAAGACTTCATGAATGCTGCACTTCATGATCATAATATTTGTGGCATAAACTTATCACAATTTGAGGTTGAAAAAGTTAATGTTTCTGGACCTAGATTTTGAAACAGCAGTAGCTCAGGAAGGACTAGCAGAAACAATAGATCATCAAGCTAACCCATTAAAAATTTACTAAGTATAAAATGCAAAAAATGAAAATAACATTGGGTCATCCAAATGTGCAGTCAGCTCAGAAAACTCAGCATGAAATAGTCCATGGGTTTGTTATAGATGCAATGAGCACATACATTCAGAATGCCCATACTGCAAGGCAACATGTACATTTTGCAAGTAAGACGGATATATAAAGGTGGCATGTCTGAAATTGAAAAGACAAACAGCTGAGTTGAAAATAGAAACACCTATTTCTAAAGATAGTAAAGGCATTTATAAGAACAGAAGCAGGTTGCCTGTATAAACCACATCAGAGATGACAAGTCTGGGTTTATACACACTGTCATAATTAATGATACATCAGTTAAGATAGAACATGAGACAGTGTCAGCAGTGTTTATAGTTTCAAGATAAGACCTGGGCAATCATTAATAAAAGAATAAATATAAACTGCACCTTTGCAGTAGGTCACTATATTTGACTATCAATGAAATAAAATCAAAGTGTTGGGTCAAACAACAGGAAAAAATACTACGCCTAAAAAGATGTGATGTGATGTATTTGGCTTCTTCTTAAACAAAGTCAATAATATCTCAGCAACTCTGCCCAGATAAACCTGTTAGCCACTTTATTTTCCATTCACCACTCTAAGTCTTCTCATATTCTGCCCCATCCCATTTCCACAACATAATCTTTGTCAACTCTATGGCCTTTAAATTTAAATCCCCTTTATCTTTTCACAAACTCAGCATAAAAACTAATAACTCACTTTCTGTATAGTCACTTTGTTCATACCTATTCTGCCATAACTTCATTATCTGTACCCTTTCTGCTTTCAAGCATTTACATTCAATTGACAGATGCCTAATATTTTCTATACCTTCCTTACATAATTTGCATGCTAAATCCCCCATAGTTTTCCATTTACATGTATATTCTCTTGTTGCTAAAGATCCCATTTGAGCCTTAAACAATAAACTACTTTCCTTACTATTATCATAAATTAACTCACTTCCAATATTCCATTTATTTTCTATATATATTTAAACTCTTCTTACACTCCATACTACTTCTCCATCTCTCCACCTCCCTATTTTTTATTAATGCTTCTATTCTTTTATACCACCTACTACTGGTAGTGGCATCTGGTGATCACAACAACTTGTTAGGCCATAACTCGGTTAATCACTTAGGGTTCGAAGAGACCAAAGTGAAACACCTCACAATATTATCAAAGATTAATGTCTAATTACTCACAAGACTTCAACAAAAAGTTAACCATAAAAATGGATGGAAGCTGGAACACCAGAATTGCCAAGACTCTGCCAGTGCAACACTCCACTCTGAGCACAGTTACAGAGAAGACTTCTGTAAAACTTTTATTCAACAGATCCTTAAGAACTATGCTATAAACCCTGAAAACTGATGCCAGACTTGAACAAGAAGATAAAAACAAAATAAAACTCCAAATAGGGACACACTTAGTATGTTGTATGTACTATGGATCCACAAAATGGATACCAGCAGTAGTGACTCAAATAAAGGGTCTCTAAACTGTCATTGTGAAAACAGAGATGGTCATCATCACCATCACAACCATCTAAGACTCATCCACACATCAGAAATTAACAAGAGCAGTGGTCAATCTGGGATGATTACCTCAATCAGTGAAAAAAAAACAGTAAATCAAGACAGCAACATACAACCAAAAACAAGTTCATCAAGTAAAAAAGATGAAGACAGAAACAGCAGTCAACAGGAGATACCAACAAAGTGGATAATACATCATACAGTGCATCTCCATGACTATGTCCTCCAAGGCTAAATTTAGTCAGGAGGATGGAAGTTTTATCTGACCTTGCCTTTAGAATTGTATTATTCCAGATTACTTACCTGATTGGCTTGCACTCAGTTGCTATCCAAAGGGATTAAACTCTTCACTGGGGTTTGCATACTAAATCTGCATGTTTCCAGTAAGGTAAAGGATCTGCCATTAAATAGTCAGCTATTGGAAGGCAATTCAGAGAGCAATTTTTTCTGTCAACCTGAATGACTTAACATGCTCTCCATTAAACCCTCTCACATCAGCATGGGTAGTCTATTAATTATCATGATGTTTGCAGTGTGGCAAGTTCACCTATGGACTGGAAACTGCTATTTGGGAAATAGAGCTGACTCAAGGCAAGCTAAATATATAGCTGGAAGAGTCTTACCAGAGTTCATGAGGAAAGCTAATCATTTAGCTAGAAGTGAGTTCCACACTCAGCTCAACTATCTCAGCATTCAATTGTAGCAACTGTATTTATTTGTTAGATTAACTATCATATGTATATTTTTGGACTAATAAAAAGTACATAGTAATTGCTGAGTACTTATTCATTTGTATTTGTTGGGTTGAAAATGAACCTGTAAGCCAAACCAAACACAACAATATAAATATTTTACTGTATGGCAAACCATTTATATAAAAAAATATTGAATCTACAGGCATTGCTTATCAGTGCATACCGATTGCCAGGTAAAAAGTTTATTAGTTATTTTATATATTATTTATCATTTATCTCAGCTAAACTAAATAGTCCCTTAAAGTTCAAGGTAGGATGAATATCTATATTTCAATTCTAGACAGAAATAGTACATTATAGTTTAAGTTATAATACTTATACTGTATTCACAATAATATTAGTAAGTGTTTCTATATTCAAATATGCTAAACATAGTTTTTATCATTAATATCAATAATGATTGCTTACTAAAAATGTGTAATTGCATGGACAATTGTTAAAGAAAAAAAATATGTAAGATTGGAAAAACCAAATGACAAATTAATAATGATTGTTTAAATTGTTTGACGAATGTAAGGTATTTATTTAAACTTTTATCATGAAAATTGATGCTGACTCAATCATTATATTAAACAACTAAAGGCAAAATTAGAATATTTATGGATACATATGCTTTCAAATTGCTATGAATAATCTCACAAAACTTTTAGCATATTTTGAAGTGCATTTTTAGGGATATAAATTAAGTTTTAAATAATTTTTAAAGGTATTATATTAAAACAATGTTTTTGTGCTTTATTGTTTATCCATCATTTGTTTTTGATATTTAAATAAAATGTATTTAACACAAGACAAGAAATCAAGTGTTGATAACATTTGTGACATGAAAAGTTGATTCTTTGAGTTAATTATTTGTATCAGATCATGTAATATGTATAACATTTCCAAAGTTTCAAATACTTTGTAATTTTCATCTTTATCAAAAGCAAACAAACAGTGATGAGTCAGATAATCATGACATTAATTGCTGTTTGAATATCAATGTAATTGTTCAAACACAATCACAAATGATTTTATTAAATATTTTTTCTCCTTTCTTTCATTTAAAAACTGAAAATATTCCAATAAAGATTACACATAGTTATTACTTTTTAATGATGTGTACTTATGCTAATGTTATGTAAATAACTACATGATGCCTAATCAATATTACCATTTTAATATAAAATATATTGCCATTTATTTTATTATCACGCATTTAATTTACCAATTGACTATATAAATGTTACTTAATAATTCTTTCAATGTCAACTGCAAGTTTACAGTACTAGTAAAATATATTAAATATATATTACATTCATTGTACTGAATACTTATCATACTATTTATATTATTATTTATTTATATTTTTATAAATATAATTATAGTTATAATAGTTTATGGTTAATTGTTTATGAAAGCATGTAACGTTATTATATTTTAAGTACATATTAATTAATAATTATATTAAGTTAAATGACTAAATTATATTATTCTGTTACTGAGATTAGAATCGATTCTGATATTTTCATTTTGATTCATCTTTTTTATTTAAAAAAAAAACTATGAAAAGCAAGAAGGAATTGAATGTTTTATTTCAGGAAGCCATGTGACATTTGCTCAACAGAAGGGTCATGTACCTGTTGATTCAAATAAATGATCACATAAACCGTCCATTGCTCTAAAGTAAACAGTGCAAAATTAAATAATAATTATTGACTAATTAACATTAGATTAGCAATTAATTTTTACCAATAGATAATATTAAAAAACATTATTTACCTGTTATATTTAATACAAATTTGTATTAATATGATACATTTGAAGGTTTATATTTTGATTATTATTTTTAATAATAATTATTATTGAAATAAATAGTAAAAGTATAAAGTGTATTCATCTGTCAATACAATGAATATTTATAACAAAATTATTGCTTGGATCAGCCTTCTTTTTCTACTGCATATATCTAGAAAGATGAAAATAATCTGGTCAAACAAATTCAGTATTAGTTTTACTCTTCTAATCTTAATAAAATGTTGAACAACAATAAAGATATATTATCTCCAGATGAACCTCTTTAAATACTTTATAATATTAAATGTAATGAATCAAAATGTAATACAATTTATTATGGTGAGTCGCCTGCCTACTATGCCACAAAATTAGTGAAAACTAAATATATAAATACAAACATATTAATTAGACTCCAATATTAAAACTGTTTTTAGAAACAGGACATCCTGTCTGTCCACAGTTTTGATCCACTTAATTTTAATTAGTTTTCACTAAGTGCAATGAATAAAAAATAAAATATAAATGTGTGATTAATTGCAAATAACATCAACTGGACAAACAATAAACACTCTTCCATTGCATTATCTTGTAAATGCTGTAAATTAGTTAACTTATAAATTCTACTTATATACTTATATTAATGCTATAAATATGACTGATCTGGTGGAAAGCAATGCTAAACTCAATTTTTTCTAATATATGAATATTTCACTATTTATTTTATATTCAGATTAAGTTAAAAAAAAAAAAAATTAACTAATAATAGTAATAATAATAATAATAATAATAATAATAATAATAATAATAATAATAATAATAATAATAATAATAATAATAATAATAATAATAATAATAATAATAATAATAATAATAATAATAATAATAATAATAATAATAATAATAATAATAATAATAATAATAATAATAATAATAATAATAATAATAATAATAATAATAATAATAATAATTCTTCACTGTTTCAGGCTCCCTGTTTTGTTCACCAAAGTCATAGTCCATTGTTGGATTAATAGAAGAAAAGCTTACCAAAATGTAAGTGAATATCTGTTTTATTGTTTTTTCATCTTTAGAAGAAGTTTTGAAACAGTTTTTATTCAATGATAATTGAAATTATCTATCATTCTATTTTATGCAAATGAATGCCATTAGAAATAGACAAAAGCTAGTTTATGTAATTCTTGGAATCATTAAAATATTATAAACCTTTTAAAAATAGTTTTAAATGAAACCAAATAATTTTAAAAAGAATAGACAGTAGAAATCTTAACTTTATTGATAGAATAAACAGGAAATTCATTTCGACATCAAATCTCATAAAAAACATGGAATATAATATGTTAACAATGATGGTTTTAGGAATTTTATCATTGCATCAGATTTTTGCAGTGATTCACAAGTTTTAAATGGTAATTCAATCTCAGTATTAGAATTGAACATTATAAAAAATAACCTATGTTATCTCCCTTCACAAAAATCAGGTTTCTCCTATGATCAGAACAGAAGTTATTATCCCCTTTCCAGTGGATTGGGGGTTACAAAAAATTTCAAATCAACACAGAATTACAATGAACTGATTCATGAGCTAAAAATAATGTTTTAAAGACAAAAATGAGTACAAATGATGTTTTAGATCTAAACAGAGATATTGAAGCTGCAATTATTTATACTCTGTTAAGCAATAATTATTGAGAATTTTCCAAAGTTTAACAATAGACTTTCAAATTATACTAGAATCATTGATTATTAATCAAGATCTAAAATTCAATTAAAAGAAGCAGAATACAATTAGTATCAACAAATAAAAATCACTGTGAACACTGAAGGACTTTGGTTGGTTGGTTGAACAGCTATTGTGAACATTTGTAGACACAGGAGTTTGAAAATGATTAAGGGCAGATGTTCAGCTCCATTGACCTCAGTGTGCAAGATAAAATGGACAAATGATTAGTTCTCATGGTGTGTAAGTAAATCTGGCTTGATTTCAAGACTACATCAATTAAATGTTGTATTGATGGGTGTGAGTTTGCACTCCTTTTCCTCATGGGTGGTGATAGTGGTCATTAGGGGCTTGGTTCATTTGAGACAGCAGTCAAAGATCATTGTCCAGCCTGAGAATACCTGTCAAGAGGGTGAAAGTTACAACCTTCACATGGAATGCACCATGAAGGGCTACTACATCCCTTGATGGGTTATTTGATATGTCAGTGTTGATTTGCACTCACTATTATTAGGTTTAATTTGTTATATTTAAATTTAGTGCATTTGTAAGGCCATTGGTCTGCTTTGGTCCATCATCAATGTTTGTAATATTGATGGAGTTTTGTTCTAATATTTTGTGGGCATGGGTCAGCACTCCTCTTTTCTTTCTCGGGGATTGCTTGTGGCAGATATTAGGTATTTGGTTTATGGTGCAGGCTGTTGACAATTTTGCTGCTACCCATAATATTTTCTGGGAGGGTACATGGTCATAGTCTCAGTGCTATCCCTGCTCTGGTCAGCTGCTGTGTCCTTTGATAGGCTGGCTTTGGGCAATGTTGTTCTGGCTCATTACTTATTATTTCTTAGTTTTTTACCAAGTTGGATTTCCAATTTTGGGCAGGTAGACCAATTGTAATCCTGCCCATTTGGATTGCTAATTGGGAGGTAGAGGTATCTGGAATGGTCTTGATATGGCTCAGCTGTGTGTCAAGAGTTTACTGCTTAATAAACTTGGATCTTGGACCTCACTGACTGTTGTGGTGGTTGGTGCAATGCTGGACTTCACCACTTAATTATCATGAAGCATTTGGGTTTTTGCTTCAGAGCCCCAGGGATGGGATCATTGGGTAATGGCTAACTTCTTAACAGCTGGTTCATGTGGATCCACATACATATATACATTAATCACATTACAGCAAATTTTATGGATGTAATTGATTTTGAAAATATGTACATTTTATCTTCTTACATTGAACACTGTGTAATAGCTTCAATGGGTAAGTGTACCCAATTTTTTTTGTAATCTTTTATTAATATAGGTTACCTTTGAACGTAAATATATAATATATATCTCCAATAATAACTAAATTTATATAAACTTTTCAATATAAGTAACAAACATGAAAAAAAAAAGTAATTAAAAAAAGTGTACAAACTTCAATTAATACTAATAACATTACATTATTTGAAAGTGATTAATGATTAACAGCATGAAACAATTAAATTTCCAATGTTTGCCTCTTTAAAAAAATCTCTAGGCATATTCGTTATTTGAATAACATATACCCTTTGATTTACATCAGATTTTTTGTTAACTACTGCTATTTTGTTCGATTATAATTAAAACTAATTAGATTTAATTGTCTTTCCAATAGTAAGCTATCCAGCTGATAAGCTATAATTGTTAATTAATAATGACCTCACACTGTTTATTGAAATATAAAATGATTTAATTTATTATGAATAATTAACTGGCTTAAATATAATTTAATCTATTTTAAATTACTAAAAGCATCATTAAAACACTTTAAAGGAGTTATATGTGTATTTATAATTCTTTGCATTATTTGTTTGCAATCTTGTTTTTTGTTGTTGTTGTTGTTATTTTCTTTGGGGGGGGGGTCTCAACTTCAATCTAGTCATTAAGAAATAATTTCAGATGATTTTAATGACCGAATTTAAAATATACCCGTCAACTTTTTATGTTTCTAAAACTATTTTACATCTAAGTTCATCAATCATTTTTATTGGATGATGGGTTTATCATGCAGTGGAATAATATGCAGACTAACACTGGCAAATAGAAAAAAACTGTACTGCATTTTATAGACAAAGAAGATGAACATGTAAATAAAACATAAATAAACTGAGTGATTGTATACTAACCTGAGGCAAATAATAAGATATATATATATATATATATATATATATATATATATATATATATATATATATATATTTGCCTCAGGTTAGTATATATATATATATATATATATATATATATATATATAAGTCTTATTATTTGCCTCAGGTTAGATATATATATATATATATATATTTCTTTGATTAACTGTTTATATATATATATACATATATATATAAACAGTTAATCAAAGAACCAGTGATACTATAGACAAAAGAAAATGAAATTGTTATAAGAAGCAATAAAGTCCTAGATTTAATGATTAACAAAAAATATCTCACATATAAAGTGACAATAAAGTCATTTGAAATAACAGAGAAAATCCACTCCAGTCAAAAATCTATATTATAGATAAGCTTTTAAGATTTAAAAGATTCCTCAATCAAACTAAAGATTATGTAAATGTGAAGCAGACCCAACCCTTCCCCCCCCCCACAAAATTGAGTAATTCATAAAATACATAACCAATATCAAGTAAAGAACAAAACATACCAATGAAAGAAATCAGCAGGTTAAATGTCAAAATAAAACAAAACTTAAAAGAACAAAATATTAACAAGCCATCATACTAGGCATAATAACTAAAATAAAGAAAAGGGATAAATAAATGTTCAATGTAGGCTTTAGAATGCCAATCAGTCTAAAAAGATTGATGAACAATGCTATGATTAATTTAAAACAATTTATGCAAATAATATACCATTTGAAGAAGCATCTCAGGGTTTACAGCAATATTTAATGGCAAATACCAAACCAACAGTACCATAAAAATAACACATCCAATGTAACTATAAAATTAGAGTTAAAGCATTTCAGCGCATGATGTTCTTAAATCATGAAAAGAATATTGATAAAAGTTTAATCTACAGAATCTCAAACTAGCATGTGTATAGCATGATGATATAGAAAGAAAGGTAAAGAAGGATTGGTACATCACAAATAATAATGATATAATAAATAAGGGATATAATATCCTTCAATTATGGAATCACTGGAATATGTAAAAGAGCTTATTCATATTAAAGCATAAATATTTATAAAACATTGATTAAAACAAAACAAATATCATTATTGTCTGAGACATCTAAAATGCATTAATATGAATGGAAAAAATATAAACATTAAAAAAGAATAATTGCACAATTCATAAATCACATCACACACCTATATAAATATAAAAGATTTGAACTCAGATATTTAACTACCCTTCAACTATCCACATTATCTCATACCACTGATACACATGACTACATATATGCAGAAAAAATAAATAATCACCAAAATTTATATTATGATATGGTATGGATGGCTGAAATGTTGGAGGGTGGAGTGGATTGAAGCCTGTCCATCCATTAAAGTATGATTTGCTATACTACTATAAAATGAGCACTATATATATATATATATATATATATATATATATGTGTGTGTGTGTGTGTGTGAGAGAGAGAGAGAGAGAGAGAGAGAGAGAGATGATAATCTGGACCAACTGATGAGTGCTGGTTTAGCATCAAACACATATATTGGTGATTATTTTTTCTGCATATATATATATATATATATAATATATATATATATATATATATATATATATATATATATATATATAAAATGTAGTCATGTGTGTCAGTGCTATGAGATAGTATGGATAATTGAAGGGTGCTTAAAAGTCTAAGTTCAAATTCCCTATATTTATAATTAGGATCCAGGTATGTGAAGAGTGCCTAGTATTTCAAACATTTACATATATAAACCTATATTATTTATTAAATTTTAAAGTAAGACATAATGGAAATTAATAAAATTAAACTAATAAATTACATACTAATCTATTTACACATGAAATAGCAGAAAATCCCTTTTTATTATATTGAAACAGTCAGCTTTGTCAATTCTCCTGTTTCACCTACTATATACAATAGTAGTATTTCTATATGTGTATCTATCACCAAATTCTTGTATATCGGGTTAATATTATATCCAAATCAGGCTGGATTTAAATATAAAGGTATTAGTTATGTATGTGTGCATATATTTTAAGCTTACAAGATAAAAAGTGTATCTGTATATGTAAAAACCCATATATACACACATATATTTCTAGGAGTAAATTAATGAAAACTGTGTTGTATGTGTAACGAGAGACTACATATATGCAGGAAAGAATAATGTTAACAGATTTAAAACATTATAAATTTCTTTATTTAAATTATTTATTCTAAAGAAAATTAATTTTTGAAATTATTGTATATTTCTGAATATATTGCTAAATTAAATAATCAAGTTACATATATAACCAGATGTTTTTACATTTAGATTTGTTTTTGAAAAATTGGTATTATAAAATTCCATTTAAAGATTTGTTTTAAAAAAATTGGTATTATAAAATTTAATCTTTCTCGCTTTAGTATGACCTAATTACCAAACCAAAAGTAACACTAACCTGTAGGATAAATTATCATGCATTATTAAAAAGAAATAGTGAATGACCAGATGTAAAACTTCGCTATAAGAAATAAAAACAAAGTAATTATACGATTCTAAGAATACAGTGAGAAAATTATCAAAACAAATCTAGAAAATTACTATAATAGAGAGGGGGTAAGCTGAATATATAAGCTTCTGCGGTCATTTTGAAAGGAGTCAGACATTATTTTCATTCAACCACTTATGTTTAAAATTGTTAATGAAGATGAAAGTTGAGTGGAAGACATTTTCTCCTGCCTTTCGGACCCAGAAGTCTACCGATGCGGGAAGCCATGAAGGAAAAGCCATGTGTAAGAAGCAGATGCCCATATCCAATCCTCAACATGAAGCAATTACAATCAGCAGAGAGTCTGGTAAAAACTTTCCTGTACTTAAAAATTAATAACTCGGATAAAATGTGATAATTCCTAATGCTAGCTAAATTTAAACTCTAGGGCCATATCAATAATGTAAATTTAAATCCACTACTAAATGTAATTTTGATTTCTTTTGTTTTCATCTTAAAATCTTATCTGATTTACATTTAATCTGATTTACATTTAATTTAATATTTGATTTGGTTTAATAACTACTTTGAGTTAGTATCATATTTATTGATTTACGTACTCTAGGTATTTATTAATTTATGTGTTGGTTTGCTAAGTTATTTCTGATTGATCTAGTTCAACCTATTTACAATTTTGATTTTAAATTAATTATTATAAATTTCATTACATATAATTTTAAATGCTTTATTCTAAATTGTGTCTAATTTTAAATGCTTCATTCTAAAATGATAATTAAGTTTCCAGATTATTTTACGTATTTTAAATTAATGATATGTGCTTTTACATATTTTAATATAAGAATAATATTTGGCTTAATTAATTCATGTACACAACTTAAATTTGTCTTGAAATGGGTCAATCAGATATAAATGAATTGTGTTGCAATTCCATTTTAAACTATGATAAGACAGAGTCAAATTTTAGATACCTGTTCATTAAACATACATTATTTCTAAGTAAAGCTATGCCATTTTATGATTTTCCATTGCTTAATAGTTGTTCTATATTTGTTTGAATGGGATTTTACTATTGACTAAAGGCTTAGTGAGGTTCCACCACATTTTCACACCTAGAGAATAATAGAGTCTAGGATGCAAAAGAAAACCGTTTTGAAAGGGGTAAAATATCTTGTTTTAAGAGATAATTAAAAAGCTTACAGCTGTTTTAAAATAGATTCGCTTTCAAGATATTTAACTAATGTTTAGCTGGGGTGATTGAAATACAGCATAGAGCTATAACTATATCTTAAGGCCCAATGATGTGCTGTACTTCTGTCCAGAATTATAAAATTCCTATATAGATAGCTTTACAAATTAGGCTCCTAATTTTTTAGCATAATTATACATGCTATCTAATGAACTGATATACAGTATTTTCATGAAGGAAACTAGTGTTTAGCATCATTAAATTTTAATTATATAATGTGGTCCATGGTGCGAGTGTGTTTTCAAATGCTACGGCATATATATATATATATATGTTGCTGTATTCCTTAATGATTTGTACGTGGTTGCGCTGCACCATTACTCTTACTTAGTTCAGACAACTATTTATTTAGATGGATGTTGGATGTCCAACCCCATTCTGCATCCTCATATATGGAGCATGAGACTCCCATAGTTTAATTAGTTTTTCGATCGCCGGACTAAAGGTCATTTATTTGCACAGCAATGAATGTGGTGAAAAAAAGAACCGTTACTTGGTAAAAACCTCATAAAAAGGCACTCTCAAGACGCAAGGGCTATATCAGACTTTATATTTTATATATGCCATGGTATCTAAAGTCTGACTGCCAATCATCAGTTCATCACACCATAGTAATTGTATTTTCAGTTTTGATCTGAATTTGAGTCTAGTTTTATAAGCACATAGACTATATAGAGAATATTAAGTATTCATGTTTAATAAAATATCATATTCTTTAGCAATATGCATAATCATTTCTGCTAGCTTTAGAGCAGATCTAGACCCCACTATATAGTATGAGCTAGGCATAGATAGTCATGAGCAAATTAACCTTGATTTATAATGTAATCTTAAAGCTCATGAAAATATAAATTTTAACACATATAATTTCTTTATCACCTGTGATTGATATCTATATGTAGCAAATTCAATTAAATGATTTGTAATCAAACTACAATCACCTGCACATGAGTTGCAATGCTATGTAAACAGTCAAATCATCACCTACAAGTGATATATGTATTTGTAATAAACCTAATGTAACTAACCAAAATGATTAATGTCACCTGTGAGTGATTTACATTGTACCAAATGAATATCTAATTTAAAGCCATATGTAACTAGGCAAACTCATCACCTACAAGTGATATATGTATTTGTAATAAACCTAATGTAACTAACCAAAATGATTAATGTCACCTGTGAGTGATTTACATTGTACCAAAAGTATATCTAAATTAAAGCCATATGTAACTAGGCAAACTATAGATGATTATAACTTCATTCATCACTTGCATGTGAATCCCAACTCAAGTATGAAATTGTAACCCTAACTTAGTCACCTGCCTGTGATACAACCCATATAGCCAAATTATAGTCATCATTTTAATTTAATAAATTTAATATTTATTTTTCATTAAATTGTGTTTAAATTTAACTTCTGTGTCATGTCTCAATGTTGCTCATTGGTAAGTCTTTAGTGATTAGTTAATCATTAGTTAAGAGTAACAATCCATATTTTATAATTATGTTCTGCCACACACACCATCTATATATCTATACTTGTTAATAAGTCAATTTATCCTAGTCTTGTGCTTTACTGATGTGCTATTGCCGGCACGTGATAAAGAAGATATGTGTCATCCACAAGGTGGTAAATTTTTGAGTGTTAGTAAAGGAATTAGGGCTATATCAGACAACGTGGTTTGTACCACTCTATGCTGGTCAGCCATGGTATGATTTATTAAAGTTCTGGATTTTGTTATGCAAATGTACAGATTTGATTGTTACAATATATTGTACTGTTTATTTATATATGGTACAAATATATTGGCATTTGGTAAAAGCTAAAAAAAAAGAGTAAATTTAGATTTTTTTTTAGTATAATTTGTTTTTTTTAAAACCTGCAATGAAAATTAAATTGTTCGTCCATATTTTTTTTTATGTAATTAAAAATAAAAGTTAAAATTGGAGAGAACAAAAGACTCACAGATTACTAATCTAGATAATCTAAAAGAAAAATATTTTAGCTAATTAAAGATGTCCAAAAAACTTGATAAAAAAGAGAACTCTGTAATTGAAAACCAATGAAAAAATATACAAGACTATCAATGTATATTTTGACAAACAAAAGATATGCACAGAAATCTGAAAACTGGACCTCGAGTATAAAAATGAAGAGGCCAGTTTGATCAAAGTCTTGTTTCATCTTTCTCTATAGTTGGTCCTGGATAACAAAAGAATATATGCAGGATCACCCTATGCTGAAATAATTCTGCATGTTGGAGTGAACCGGAGCTTCTGCAGACATCATGCCTGAAGATGGACACCAGAAGAGCCTATGTCACCAATTAGAAGAATAGACCACAAGATCAACTTATAACCAATGGCGAGCTCATTCTAACCCAAAAAACTATGCATAGTAATCTACAAGTTTTGTGAAATCACTAAACTTACTGGTAAGCTATGACTCACTATTATTCCCAATTGTGACTAAATTGTTGACAAACCATTCTAAAAAAATAAGCTTATAATAAAACCCCGATATAAACTTTCATTTTATTTGATCAAGAGACTTTTGTGTACCCAAGAACTTTAATTAACTGTTTTAATTACTTTACTTTATTAATGGATTCATATCTAGATTAGTGTGTGTTCTCTCCAGTTTATTTGATTAGTAATTTCTTTATTTTAATCTGTTAGAGTAAAAAGGTTTATTTCTAATATCAACTTTTCATTTGTACATTATTAATAATAAATATTAATATTCATTATTAATTTATTAATGTTAGTTTAGTGATATTTAAAAAATATAATTTACCTTTGCCAAAATGTTATGAATAAGTTCCAAAATAATAATATTTAAAAGATAATTCTAGTTCACAGTAAAATATAATACTGACTATTTAAAAAAAAAAATTTCTTTTTAATTTGTGAGATGTTAAGTGAGTATTTCAGCGGATTATTACAGAATCATGATGCCTATCAAATAAATTAAAAACTGATTTCATCAATAGCATAAATTGTAACAATTACTAGGTAGAGTTGATCAGAAAATATACTTATGCTTTTAGAAATAGAAATATAACTTTCTCCTTTTTGCATATATTGATCAACTCGCACATTATATGTGTAACAAATACCTAGTCAGACATACAAAACAATTCAATGGCGACCCAACTTCAGGCTTCAAAACAAACCACAACCTGAGATCATAGCCAAAAAATAAATAGTAATTTTAAAAAAACCAAAAAAAAACTAACTAACTAATTAAACACTGATTATACAAATATAAAAATATTTGTTTAATATGACTTACAGAAAGAAAAATTATATTTTTAATATGTCAAAAAAAACACGATCGTGGCTGATGTAGATGTAAATCACAAGTATTAGATCACGTAGGCAGTTACTGAAGAGGGGAAAAACATAGCTCCAAGTCCATGTATGCAGTATATAACATAAGACCATCTTTATATGCCCATCAGTCTATTTCTAGCAGAGATCCCAATAAAGGGGAGGGTGGACCATGTTGCCACAAGCCTATAAGACTCAAAATTATGAGCAATGCTTGTTTGTGCTTAGAACTTGGGCTTCTTATCATTACTATTATCCTTAAGCTGATTGGACACTAGTGAATGTGGAAATATTTTGCATTCCTGCCATGTTATACCCAAATGTAGGCATTAAAGCTGTATGTCACTTTTTTGAATGAGTCTATGAGATATATCAGCATGTTAATACAAAAATAAAAAAAACATGAATATGAATTTAAAAACTTAAGAATAAAATTAGGGTAAGCACCTATTTTATTCTCATCTCCTGGCCCCGGTGGTATGTACCATTTATTTATATATGGTACAAATATATTGGCATTTGGTAAAAGCTAAAAAAAAAAAATTAGATTTTTTTTTAGTATAATTTATTTTTTGAAAAATGTGCAATGAAAGTTAAATTGTTTGTCCATATTTTTTTTAAGTAATTAAAAATAAAAGTTAAAATTGGAGAGAACAAAAGACACACAGATTAGTAATCTACATAAACTAAAAAAAATATTTTAGCTAATTAAAGATGGCCAAAAAACTTGATAAGAAAGAGAACTTTGTAATTGAAAACCGATAAAAAAATGTACAAGATTATCAACGTATATTTTGACAAACAAAAGATATTCGCAGAAATCTGAAAACTGGCTCTCGAGTATAAAAAAAAGAGACCAGATTGATCAGGATCTTGTTTCATCTGTTTCTCTATAGATAGTTTGGATAACAAAATAATATATCCAGGATCACTATATGCTGAAATAATTTTGCATGTTGGAGTGAACCGGAGCTTCTGTGGACATCCTGCCTGAAGATGGATACCAGAATAGCCTTCCTGACTGACTATGAGAATAGACCACAAGATCAACTTACAACCAATAGCTGAGCTCATTCTAACCCAAAAAAATATGCATAGTCATCTACAAGTTTTGTGAACTCACTAAACTTATCGGTAAGCTATGACTCATTATTATTCCCGATTGTGGCTAAATTGTCAACAAACCATTCTAAAATATAAGCGTATAATAAGGACCCCGATATAGACTTTCATTTTATTTGATCAAGAGTATCTTGTGTACCCAATAATTTTAATTAATTGTTTTAATTACTTTACTTTATTAATGGATTCATATCTAGATTAGTGTGTGTTCTCTCCAGTTTATTTGATTATTAATTTTTCTATTTTAATCTATTAGAATAAAAAGGTTTATTTCTAATATCAACTTTTCATTTGTATGTTATTAATAATATTTATTAATATTTATTATTAATTTATTAATATTAGTTTAGTGATAATTAAAAAATATAATTTACCTTTGACAATATGTTATGAATAAGTTTCAGGAATAATAATATTTAAAAGATAATTCTAGTTCACAGTAAACTATAATACCGACTATTTAAAAAAAAATTCTTTTTAATTTGCAAGATGTTATGTGACAATTTCAATGGATTTTTACAGATTCCTGGTGCCTTTTAAATAAATTAAAAACTGATTTCATCGATAGCATAAATCATAACAATTACTAAGTAGAGTTGATCAGGAAATATAGTTATGTTTTTAGAAATAGAAATACAACTTTCTTCTTTTTGCATAACTTGATCAACTAGCATATTATATGTGTAACAGTGACCTAGTCAGATGGGAAAAGTACTTCAATATATAAAAAAATAAGTTTGATATCTGTATTCATTGCACAATATATGTAATGTACAAATCAATATATATATATATATATATATATATATATATCAAAATACAGTAAAATATGCATAAATTATATTATTTTTAGAAGTACTTTCAATTATACATTTTGTAGTCTTTATCAACTACATAATATTGAAAAATCAAAATGAGACAACGTATAACAATACCCATAGTTCAATTCAGATTTCCCACAATTCTGTTATCTTAACATTTGATGACTGGTGATTCATTAACATTTGACAATTTAGTAAAATCAACACGGCTTCTTTTATTTTATGTATATTATGACAATGTTCAATTTGAATAATCTTCACCTTTTTATAATCAAATTTAAATCCATAATGATAAGTTTTATTATGATCAAACATAACAGATGATAAAGACTTATTTATATCTATTCCAGATTGTTTCTCTTTTTGAATTCTATTATATAAAAGTATGTGATTTTTATTCTCTGATGTATTGTAAGCCACATCCACATATCAATTTATATATAATAGAATTTTGATTAAACTTTGAATTTTGAATTTTAGAGTTATAAAACAATCTATTTATATTATTTGTTGAGAAAAAAGCAATTTGTCACAAACCATTATAAATTATTCTAATAAACTTGACCTTCTCATTGATATAAATGACATTGGAATCCATTTCACTTTGTTATTATTTTTATTTTTAAATTTATTATATTGTTGATTCCTATTAAGTTTTTAATAATATTAGTAATATCATTTTTATAATAGCCAATTATCAACAAATCATTGACAAATAAATTTACTTTTTTATTTTACCACTAGAATATTTGCACATTTTTTGATTTTGAAATAAGAATGATTTCAATCCAGACAACTTATGACATATAGGTACATGTGATTTATATGAAATAAAACGTCTAGTTTCAATTAAAAATTGGCTATTATAAAAATTCTATTACTAATATTATTAAAAAATTTAAAATGAATCAACATTATAATAAAATTAAAAATAAAAATAATATCAAAATGAAATGGATTTTAATGCCATTTATATCGGATGAGCAGGTCAAATTTAGTAGGAGAATTTATAATGGTTTGTGTCATATTGCTTTTTTTCCAACAAATAATATAAAAAGATTACTTAATAACTCTGAAATTCAAAATTCAAAGTTTAATCAAAATTATATTATATATAAATTAATATGTGAATGAGACTTACAATACATCAGTGAATCTAAGTGTACATTTGAGAAGAGAATAAAAAAGCATATGCTTTTATATAATAGAATTCAAAAAGAGAAACAATGTGGAATATATGTAAATAAACCTTTGTCACCTGTTATATTTGATCATAATAAATCTTTTCAATATGGATTTAAATTTGGTTAGAAAAATATGAAGATTATTCAAATTGAATGTTGTCATAATAAACATAAAATAAAAGAGGCTATGTTGATTTCAAGAAATAATCAAATGTTAATGAATCGCCAGTCATCCAATGTTATGATAACAGAATTGTGGAAAATCTGAATTGAACTATGGGTTTTGTATGTCTCATTTTGATTATTTAATGTTATATAGTTGATAAACACTACAAAATGTATAGTCAAAAGTACTTCTAAAAATAATATAATTTATGTAAATTTTACTATATTTTGATATATATATATATATATATATATATATATATATATATATAAATATATATATATATATATATATATATTTATATATATAGTTGCTGGGTCCAATCAGTAGTAGATCCAGCGTACCCTATATACTCAGTTTAACTGGATTTAAACCTTAATTATGGTAAATTTATATTTTTTTATTATAAATATTACATGAATAAATCGGCTCTCCAAGCAGAGGGGAGAGTATCATAGATAGCAGAGTTAGCAACAATGCCCACAGTCAGACCAAACTATACAATGCATAACACGATCATATTTCCAGACTGCAGCCCACCTCGACTGCTATATTCAAACCTTTACTATCCAAGCACATTAATTGTTATGGATTAAGCCTTTGGTGCCAGCTAGTTATTAGAACTAACATGTTTGGATAGTAGAACCATAACCCAGCACTTGAAATATTACATGACTAGCTCTTCAAAGTAATACAAGGACAAATTATTGCTTTGATTAGTGGTAAAAGAATTTACTGACAAGCTCTGAGTTTAAAGATAATTTATTTAATTAAACATTATTATTCTAAATTTAACTATTTTCTATAGGGACTTAATTAAATTATACAATGATAATGACATATAAGGACCACACTTACACTATACAATTATAATGCAATAAAGGATATTAAATAATATAAGGCATTTAACTAAATACATGTAATTAATATAAGATATACTAAAGCATTAACATATACATTTCACAAACATGCACATTAATAGTTTGTTTATGCATGCTATAGAGTTCATTATTATTTGACTTTGGGAGGCTTCAAGCTATTGCAATGACTACTTTAAATGGAAATAAGAAAATGTTGTTACCTAAAGTTTTAGAATGTGTATATTTCTCGCTGTTTGCTGCTTCTAATGAAAATATTTCTAACCAATTAGATTTGTGGTTTTTCTTATGGAGATTTAATGCTTATTATTCCGAGGCATTTTATTTAAGATAATTAGATATTGAGCGGCTTCAGATTGTTATGCAGATCACTTTTATCGGGCAAATTGGTGATTTTCTGTTAGACTAAGGGCTGGAGCAAAAGTCATATGGTTCTGATGATGATTAACAATGTATTAAGGAATACTAGGCTGATCTGATTAATTGACTGAACTGAACTGGAATGATTGTCCAATGAAAAATCTGGACTATTATAATCTCCTGTCATCATTTTGGTGTCCTCCAGCTATATTTGTTGTTGAAATTCCTTCCTTGTTTTTAATTGCCTTCCTCTGATAAGCTTGTAATTATGTGTTTTGATTTAGTAGCCATCACAAACATGTTGTCGTGTGGATTTTGTTCAATTCATAGCCATTTCAAATTATGTGTTACAATATTTTTAACTTACATTTATTCATTATTATTAAACACGCATATGTATATTTTATCAATCCTTATGTTTACAACCATTCGCAATTAACACACATATATATTTGCATTTCTTTAAACTATGGGAAAAGACTTTTTTTTTTTTAAATTAAATGCAAAGTGATAATATAAATTTTTTATGTAAAATATTTATATTTTAAACTGATATACTTTTAATTTTCCCCCTTCCAATTAATTAATTGTAACTTTTATTTCAAACTACTAATAATAGAAAAGAAACTCTTTAGACTTTTAGTTTTACATTTCGAAAGCAAACTGCATTTTGTTAAATAAAAAAAACTCTTTACATTTTTATAAATAACTATTGAAACCTTCACATTATTTATGATAATTTTTAGCCAATATATATATAGTGATACAATATTGGTATTATATATATATATATATATATATATATATATATATATACCAATATTGTATCACTATATATATATATATTTCATTTTGGTACTATATATATATATATATATATATATATATAGTACCAAAATGAAATGGTGCTATGAAATAAACTCCCAAAATGTCTTGCAGGTAAAAAAACGAATGCAAATATCATAAACTAGTCATCTCAGGTATCTGTCACATTTCAAGCCCTTGTTGGGCAGCCATTGTAACATAAACAAAAAAGTATCAAATAGTGGGTGAAAGCCATTGGTAATCTAATAAAAAATATTTCAAAATAAATTCAATAGTATTTTACCCAATTTTTATCTCTAGTTTTATATTAAGTAAATATTAAATGAATACTATGTGAATTTAGTCTATCAGGATGAAACTAGGTTAGCTAACCATCGAAAAAATGATATTCTATGCCTACTTACAAATGTACCAGGTTTGAATTTTTTGGTACCTATTTATAACCAAATTTAGGATTGAGTATTTTAGGACCATATCACATTAGCACTAACCTTATGAAAAAACAAAAACATACATATGCTTTAGTTATGCATATACAATTTATCAGACACATTCCTACTTAGATTTTAACATCATAAATGCATTTCAACGCTTTCATAAGTTTTGCTAGTTCATATCAAATGCTATTGATTTATGGTGTCATTTCAATCAGCCTTGAATGTTGTTGGAGAATCTGAATGATGGTTATTATCTTAGAATAACTGACAAATGATAAAGAAATATAGTGCAAATCATTATTTATCTTTGGCCATTAAACACTTTTATCTAGATCATTAATTTAAAAACATGATGATGTTGATGATAATGGTCCTTTCCATCCACAAATTTAAAACTAACACCTAACATAAAATTTAGCTTTTATAAATTCATAATTATTTGTCTAACTTTACTATATCTAAATTAGAACTTAACCATTAATATTCAATAGTGATGATGACTGATTCTAATTAATAAAGCAACAAATACTCTTAATAACAATAAACACCTCTTTTTAATAAAACAAATTAATATTTATTACTTGACTACTAAAATGTACATACTAGTTAATAATATACTTGAAAATTTATATGAATAACAATGATTAGCTATTTATATTTAAATTATAATATTAATAATATTAAACTCTTTTACCTTCCCTTTTAATGACAGTATCCCATGTTTCTATCATAGTATAATGTTGTGCATTAATTTGGATAATAAATAACAAAAAAAATATATCCACAATAAAAATATTGATTAAAAAATAAACACTTTTTGCATGCACATACTTTTGTAACCTTATACATTTAAACTTAACATATAAAGTAAAATGATTAATTAGAAAAAGGTTACTTAGATTCTATAGAAGTAAAAGCATTTACAAAAACAATATTCAAATTACTTATTTCCCCCATAAGATATTGTGGTCACTAATCATTATTTTTAAAAATGAAATCCAACTTCCCCAATGCTACCTCTCTATCATTATCAACATTCATAAAATACAGCTATACATGTGGCAAGTATAATTATATTATTATGTGTCTATGTGTGAATTCCCATTATTATTAAACAAAAAATGTTTTAACATTTAAACATATTATATAATTTTGAATTGACCCACAACAATACATTTCACTTGGGTGCTCTATAACTTTTCATCTTATATAGAAAAACGTGATAATGATTTTTTTTCTGTTTTCATTTTATGGACATTACTACAATTTTAGCCACAGACTAAATTGAAATGGGCACAATATATATATATATATATATATGATAATCAAATCAAGTAAATATCGTCGTATCTTGCTTTAAGCTTGCATTTTTTGATCACTAGATGGAGCTTTACAAATAACTCCTACCAACTTTGTTTACATAAATGCCGAAAGAGATAGAATTCAAAGTCTCTATCGTTGTCACCCACCTTCAGACCAGCTAATTTCAAGCTTATTGGCTCACATCAGTGTAAAGTTGGAAGACAAGAAACTAGAACTAAATACCAACTCTAAAGTCAGCACTTATCAAATACATTTCTATCAGTTTGAAAGCATTTATTTATCAGACACATAATGTCTTCAAACCCAGAATAACAAACTAGATAGATATATGTGTCTGAAATCAGTTCAGTTTCAACATATAGTAAATGCCTCTGCAACATATAGCATTGCATATACTTTCAAAGGTACATTTATGAAAATCAAAACAAGTTATAAATTTCATAACTTGCTTTAAGCTTTAATTTATGATCACTAGATGAAGCTTTACTAATATCTCCTAACAAACTTTGTTTACATAAATGCTGAAAGAGATAGAAACATGTTTGATAAGTGCTGACTTTTGAGTTGGTATTTAGATCTAGTTTCTAGATACCAACCCTTCACTGACATTAGACAATAAGCTCGAAACCAACTGGTCTGGAAGTGGGTGGCAATGACAGAGATTTTGAATTCTTCCTCTTTTGACATTTATGTAAACAAAGCTTATTAGGAGCTATTGGTAAAGCTCCATCTAGTGATCATATATATATATATATATATATATATATATATATATATATATATATATATATATATATATATATATATATAATGTGTGTGTGTGCATGTTTCATGTTTGTATTCTTTCAAATATATGTAATATTCAAATCACTACATATATTAAAATAGAGTAGAATCACATAATTTATAGTTATTTTATTAGAAGTAAATTTGACTATATGTTTTGTAGTCATTCATCAACTATATAACATTGAATAATCAAAATGAGACATCCTTTCACAATAACCATAGTTCAATTTAGTTTAGTTCTCCCACAATTTTGTTATTTTAACATTTGATGATTGCTGATAAATTAACATTTGACGATTTCTTGAAATCAACATAGGCTTTTTTATTTTATGTTTATTTTGGTAACATTCAATTTTCATCATTTTATATATTTATAATCAAATTTAAATACATATTGACAAGATTTATTATGATCAAATATAACAGATGATGAAGATTTATTTACATCTTTTCTGATTGTTTCTTTTTTGAATTGTATAAAAGCAGATGCATTTTCATTTTCTTCTCTAATGTACATTTAGCTTCACTGATATATTGTAAGTGACATTTGCCTATGAATTTATGTATAATACAATTTTGATTAAAATTTCAATTTTGAATTTTATAGTTATTAAGTAATCTATTTGTATTATTTGTTGAGAAAAAAGCTATGTGACATAAACCAGTATAAATTATCCTGATAAACTTGATCTGTTCATGGGATATAAATGACATTGGAATCCATTTTATTTTGAAATTATTTTTATTTTTAGTTTTATTATACTGTTGAATCCTTTAATACTATTAGTAATAACATTTTTATTATAACCAATTTTCAGCAAATCATTAACAAATAAATTTACCATTTCTATTTTATCACTAGTATATTTGCATAATTTTTCATTACAAAATATGTATTGTGAATGGATGTCTCACTTAGATTACTCAATGTTATATAGTTGATAATGATTACAAGATGTTTAGTTGAAAGTCCTTCTAATAAAATAAATATAATTTATGTGAATTTTACATTATTTTATTATATATATATACACACATCGGTTTGAATATATATATATATATAGATAGATAGATAGACAGACAGACAAACAGATAGATAGATAGATAGATAGATAGATAGATAGATAGATAGATAGATAGATAGATAGATAGATAGATAGATAGATAGATAGATAGATAGATAGATAGATAGATAGATAGATAGATAGATAGATAGATAGGTAGAAAGATAAATAGATAGGCAGACAGTCAGGCAGAAGACAGGCTGACAGACAGACACACAGACAGACAGACAGATATAGATAGATGGATAGATAGATAGATAGATAGATAGATAGATAGATAGATAGATAGATAGATAGATAGATATATAGATAGATAGATAGATAGATAGATAGATAGATAGATAGATAGATAGATAGATAGATAGATAGATAGATAGATAGATAGATAGATAGATAGATAGATAGATAGATAGATAGATAGATAGATAGATAGATAGATAGATAGATAGATAGATAGATAGATAGATAGATAGATAGATAGATAGATAGCATGGAGTAAAATAAATGAGTTACATGTGACATTGAAAGCACATTCTAACCAGTAAAACATTGTAAGTTAGTAATGATCAATGCCATGCAAGCTAGATAGGTTATTTATAATAATGTGGATGTTATTTATCTGAGTGGTACAGTATTTGTACAACCTGTAGTAAATCTTCATGTACTTCACATAAATGTTTAACATTTTATATTAAAATCTTAAAAGAAAATAATGAATAGATGTAATAAATCCATTGCAACATGCATTCCAAATAGAATTTACATTAACTTAGACAAAATATTAGAGAAATTATTATTAAACTATCCAAACTTTGAAAAATCATTTTGTGTAGAAATGAATAGTAGGGCTTTGGCTTGAAGATTGGGCTTATTCCAATTAGATGAAGAGAAAAAAACCTCATATTTTACATCTTTTAACCCAGCAATTGAAGGGCACAAATTTACTTAACCACAGAGAAAGAATATCTGACATTGGTATGAACATTAAGAAAGTAAAATAGTTTCTGTTAGGTTCCTAAATCAATGTAGATGTGAATCACAAAAGCTAATAGTTCTTAAATCACAGTTGCTTGAACAATGAATGATGAGTGTAATGGAGCCTATTTTGCAGTAGTTCAATTACACTGTGCAGTGTTAAGGTAAACATTACATAGTTCCTGACATCCTTAGTAGAAATCATGTCAAGTTGAAAAATACCAATTTGAATTTAGGATATTTATATATCATGAAGAAATTCTTAGTTATTTATGACTCCATCAAAAATGATTTCAAAAACTAAATTAATATCAAATGTGAGATTCAAAATTGAAAATAATAATTGTTTAATTGCTAAAACAGTCTAACCCTTTTGTGGATAATAATAAAATGGTTGAAGACACGTTAATTCATTATAACTTATCAAATGACCTGTTGATGTATCAAGGAAATGAGAAAAATAATAACTAATGGAGAAGTTTGTTCCTACTTGTTTAAGAAAAAGAATAAAATCTTATGCACATTGTTTTTATGGATATTATAGCCCCAAGAAAATAGAACATATAATATGCAGTTGTTTTATTGGCCATTGTTGTATGTTTACACATTAAATAACCTTATATAATGTGAAGTTTTTAAAAGACTAAATTTACAAATCAGTTCTATGCTCTTAGATATTTATTTATTCTGCCAAACAAAATAAAATAAAATTTTAGCTATTGACTTCTATGATCCATTTCCATCTTATTGGCTTTTCAGATTTATATTGGTAGCATATGTTATATTCTCTAAGAATATCTCTGTTTACCCTGTATATGAGGCAGTTTGTTTAACATATTATTAAAAATTTAACTAAATTCAAATTTTCATTAATTGATAAATCAAAGTCTACTATTACTGATCATTCTATCTTTTTTCTTTCATTGAAGTGGAAAAATTAGATAAATGCTCAAAATATTAAACACATATTACTTTATATTCTAAATCCTCAATCTAACCTTTGTGAAAAAAATATATCGTAATTAGAAAGGATATTTCATGCATACTTGGCAGGAAATCATACAGGATTGATGAACAAGTCAAAAGATGTTATCAGCTATATTTACTTCTCACAATATGACTTTATGAGTTTTTTCCCCACACATTTATATTTTGGTCAGAACCATCCTATTTTAATTAAGACTCTCATGCCTGCAATTGTAAATAAGATAAGTTGTGAATCTGATAATCAAAAGACAAAAAAGATCATAGTGAAAATAGGTGACAAAAATATTTATATGGATTTCAATGACTAAATCTCTTCAACGTTGATGACTATGTACCATTTAGAACTCCCCTTGTTGGCAAGCATCGGGAGAACATATATAAGCAGATTTACAACCTTTATGAGGATCCCTATAAAATGTGTGATAAAATAAAAAAAAGTTTTTTATGACAGATAATACTGTCAGACCAAATGTAATATTCAGTTTCTACAGTCTGAAACCTATGCATATGGATGGTTAACTGCATACGCCATAAGTCATGCTTTTATTTAAAAAAAAACTATAATTAATGGAACTTATATAATATAAATTATGTGTTAAAATATCCTTATTAACTAAAAGCAATTATCATAGAATTTATTAAGGGGGATAAAGATAAATCATATAGTGAGTTTATTTTTTGTTTTATACACGTGGGTAGAAATATAATAGTAATCCTTCATTGTGTTATTTAAAATATATTATGAGTTTGATTATAAAATTCAAACTCACTTATTTTTTAGAATAAACAAATGTTTTAACTAGATAATGTTTTATTGTTGTTACTAATTTTGAAATAACAAAATGCTAAAATAATAAAATTATAGTTCTGGTAACTACTAATAAATACCAAATCATCTCAAATCATATCGCTCTTATGAAGAATTCATCATTCATTCAAGTCCTTAATAATAATTGAGAGATCTGAAAAGAAAATAGAGAATATATGCATATGTGTGTTTTAAAAATATAATTAAATTTATTTGTTAATATATAATATTTTTTCTATATAACATTGCTAAAATAAATCAATCCTCTTGACATAGTTAGAATTTGATTTATTATTACTATTATAATTAATATTTTTATGTTAGCGAACAATAAAATTTTAAATAAATCAATTAATTTGTATGCACAACTTTAATATAAAAACAGGATAAAGAGAACAATGTCTTTACTATGTTTTTTTGTAAATTGTTTTCAACATTAGTTGAATTAATTAAAGTATATAAACATATTTTTTTTTAATTCTAAGATATGAACAATATAATAAGGCAACAACTCAGATGTTATTTTTAGGTATTTCAGATTGCATATGGTAAATATTTTTTATTGTTCTTAGCATACGAATATGCATGTCGCTTATATTAGAGACAAAATATATAAATAACACTTCACTTTAAAATATAATGTATTTACTTTGTAGAATATTTTGAAAATCATTGTTCAAGAGTTCTGATATTAAACTGAGTTACTAATAGAAGTTAAAATATTTACATAAAGAATATTCGATTTTTATAAATAGAGAAACTCTAATTTAATTAGTCACATGGAAACACACACACACACACACATATATATATATATATATATATATAGTGATGGTATATATATATATATATATATATAGTGATGGTATATAATATGGCGTTACATTGTTTCAAAAAATTAAAATAAAATGATCATAAATAAAAATTGATTTATTAAAAAGAAAAAACTTGGCCTAAAACTGAAAATTAAAAGTTATATTTAACGTATATATATTCGCACAGATGAACAACTTTAAAAGTTTTTTTTTTTTAAAAAAAGTATTTGAATGTACTTTTTTATAAATAAAAAAAAACAGTAAAGATTGATATTTTTTAAAATAGAAGTAAATGATTTCTATCATGTTTAATCTTAAAAAATGGAAATGATTGGTTTTTTTTTTAATTAAATGATTGTTCTAAAGAAAACTAGCCCTTGGGGCATTTAAAATAATTTAAAAGATCAGATAAGAGAATAAAAAGAATTAGCTTGACCAATGGAAGCACCAAGCCACAGCATGGACCAAAAAGAGACTATAGGATTAGTGAAGTCTTGCTCAATGAATACAAAAATTTGTTGATAAGAGACTAATAAAAATATAAAAGCCAAAATATTATTATTAAATGTAGTTATTGTTTTAGATACTGACTATTAAGGTATATATGAATGGTAGCTGTATTGCAGATTTCACAATGTTGGAGTCTACAATAGATTTAATTTCTTGACAACCACCTGAGGCCTCCCTATGGAAGTTATGGACCAAAAGGAATGACAAGTAGTGGCTTCGTTTTTTTTTTAAAAAGATAGAGATGTTGAAGCAGAGGTATGCTGTATGTGTTAGTGTGGAGAAAGTTGAAAGAGAAGGGATTAAAAAGACGCATTCTTCAATCCCTTCAGTTTTGCTAAAAAAAGATAGAGAAATGGTCAATTGTTTTCCTATATGGCAGACCACATGACATCGGAGGAATTAATGCTGGATCCAAAATTGCAAGCAACTGTAAAGGATAAACTTTTTAAAACTGTAAGAACTTTATGAACTATAATGAACATTAATTTGAAAACAAAAAGAAATCTTAATTCTAAACTTCTCAATGTTTAAATAAAAGTAGAATTCTTTATCTAACTAAATTATTTATTAATTATTTTAGTGAATGTATTTTTTTAAAAAATCACTTCCATTAATTTATTTTTTTGTTATGATTTTTTTTCCTGTTGAACTAAACTTAATAAATGTTAAATTTAAGTCAGGCATGAATGGCTGCATAGATTTGTAAAGTTATATTAGCTTAATTAAGGGATGGTTAATCTTAGGTTATTGTTTCGTAGTTAAATTAGGTTAATCGAGCGGATATAGTGGTTTAATTAGTAAATGTAGTATGAGATCTGCTATGTGCAAGGTCACATTATATGCTACATTTGGGCGAAATAAGCCTATTTCTTATTGACCATCGGAGACAGAAGGTATTCCCTGCTCCAAGTTATCACCCCCTTTGCCTAAAGAATGGGATGGTAAGTCAGCAAAAATGACCACAATCTCTTCCTAGTGCATTTTTTTAGTGTTCTTCTTGTCAGACAGATGTAACATTCCTGTACTGGATGAGAGACAATTTCTTCTCTATAACCATGCTGTTCAGATGAGCATTCCTGACAGTAAGGTATTGTGCTGTTGTATTCATGCTGCATTGAATACATCGATGTATCAGATGGATTGACGTTAGTTTGACTGCAAACTTTTGGTCTAAGGTTAAATCAGGTATATAATTTTTTTTTTCAAATGCAATCTATGTAGTGTATTCATACTCGACACTCTAATAAATATTAAATTCATCTGTGCAAACTTCTTAAATAAAAAGTTAAATTGTAAATTAAAATCCAAAGTAAAAGATATACTAAAATAATTCTAAATTTTATATATGTCTAATAAATGTTTGTGTGAATTATTACTAGCAGTGGCTTCTTTTATTTTTTTTTTTAATATTGAAAATATTTTTAAATAAGAATTTATATTTTATAAATCTCTGTGTTTCACTGATCTAGTGGCATGGGCTGATGATCGGTATAAAACATATGTAAAAATTAGATCTTAGCAGCATGTATCTGCCTACTATATAAATTTTCCAGGTTCAAATAGCCTGGTGGCAGACTGTATGGCAGATATGGTAATACTCCACTTCTTCCCCGACCATTATAATATATATATATATAAATTATTATTAGTAAAAAATATCCCCAATCAATATTAATTTACTGAATTTTGATTAGTTATTGTAACATCAGAAATAACAAGATTTATACATATTTATACCTTCATTTTAAAAAAGAAAATAATTATTACTAAAATATAAACTTTGAGTGTGAAGTATATTTAATATTGTGATAAAATAAATTGTTTATTTTCTTTTAATAAAAAAATTGTAACAGTAACTAATATGGAAAGCTAACTTTTATGAAAAGTGAAAACCGTATATATATATAAATATATATAACACTAATGGGAGAGTGAGACTCGATTTTCTTAGATAATATTCCTTACAAACTGAGCATGCAAAAAATTGTAACTATATATAATGAATCAATAATAATAAGTCCCTCATTTCTAACAAGATAAACTTATAAAAGTTAAAAAACACACACACATATATATATATATAAATATGTTGTAATAATCCAGATTTAGAGCTTAACATCATCTGCACTACAGGGCGCCATGTAGGCATTTGAACCTAGAAAAATTTATAAAGTAGGCAGATACGTAAGTCAAAAAATTTTTTTTTTTACTTTATTTATATATTTTGATATCCGGTCATTAGCCCATGTCACTAGCTCAGGGTGAAGCAGAGATTTAATAATATAATATCCCACCTAATTATATTTCAATATTAAAAAATAAATAAAATAAGCCACTGCCAGTAATTAACATACAGAAATTTATTTACGCACATATGTATATAAGATTTAACATTATTATTTTAATATGTTTACTTTAGCATTTAACTACATTTTTAACTTTTATTCTAGATTTTAATTTACATTTAATTTTTATAAGTTTACATTTTAATTTAGTTCGCACAGATAGATTTAAGAAAGTTTTTTTTTATAATGTTGAGTACAGATCGGTTACATAGATTACACAGCTAAAACATTCCAAAATAAACATAAATGGTCAAAATACAAAATCATTGATACTGTCAATTGCATAGGGAATACAAGAATCCCACTGGTATTCATCGTAATATACTGCAGTGGCACCAATAACTTAAAAGACATCCGAATAAATACATTTTAGATACTCACCATAAGGTATCAGTTTTTACCGAATGTCTATATATATTTTGACCGAATATGAAAACCAAAAACATAAATAGCCGGTAACAATACCATGCAAACATCTATAAACAACTTAAATTTAATGCATTTTTATTTAGTATCGAGTATGAATAGACTACACAGATTTGCATTTGAAGATAAAACATTCTACCCCCATTTAACATTAGGCTAAAAGTTCGCAGTCAACCTGGCGTTAATCCATCTGATATATCGATGTATTCAATGTAATACAAATATGGCAACACAAAATAGGTAAGATAAGACATTGACTCTTGTCAGATAGGAATAGTATAACTATCTAATGAGAAGAACAATAAAAAGACCTCCATAGAAAAGAACTGCGGTCATTTTGCCGACTTACAATCGCATTCCCTAGGCAAGAGGAAGTGTGCAACATATACAAAAGATTCTGCCCATAGCAAATCTTGCATTACATCTACTAACTACATCAATATATCCAATCCATTAACCCAATTCAACAACGACACAAATAACCTAAGATTACCCTCCCCTAATATAACTTTACAAATCTATACAGCCACTCACGCCCGACTTAAGTTTATCATTGATATATTTTAATTTATCAGAAAACAGAAATCATAATAAAACTTAAAGAACAAAAAAAATATAAATGGAAATGATTTTACAAAAGAAATACATCAAATAACATTTTAACTACTTTAGTCAGATAGGAAATTCTTATATTTATAAATATTGAAAAGTTTAGTATTTAGAGTTCTTTTGTTTAGAAATGTTCATAAATTATTTATATTTAAAGCTGAGAGTTCAAAAAGTTCTACAATTTGAAAATGTTCCTTTTATCCATTGCTTGCCATTTGGAATCCACATTAAATCCCCCGATGATCCTGTTGTCCTCAGTATAAGAAAAGCGATGTTTCATTTCTTTGTTTTTAACAATTCAAGGGATTGAAGAGTGCGTCTTTTCAATCCCTTCTCCTTCAACTCCACACTATCACATATAGTCACATCTCCACCTTCTAATTAATTAAACCAAATCACTTTTTATTTCCAAATTTTTTCTTTAATACATAACTTTAGGATCCAATGGATGTTACATCATCGTTGATGATGATCCTTTCATTGAGGTCTGATTTCCCCGATGGATTTCTTTCATTGGTCATTCTGTTCTTATTGTTTTCCTATCTGATTGTTGCTTATACATTTTAGATGCCCAAGGCTAGTTTACTAATTAAAATAATCATTTCCATTTTACAAAAGATTAATTAATCCGTTTTCAAACTTAAACATATATTTTTATCTCTAAATATTTACTGAAAATTTAGTTTTTATAATACTTTTTCTTTAATAAAGTTTTATTTTAATAATTATTTATCTGTGCGATTTTATATATATGTGAGTTTAAGATGATTTTTTAATTTAATTCTTAAAAAAAAGTTTTTATTGGCAAACTTTTATTTTATTTCATGTTTATTAATAAAAAAAAAATGTAATGACGTCTGTGCCCGTTACATATCAGTAAACTTGTTTAACAAAAATGAACAAAAAATATTTTACTTAGGGTTAGTAATTATGGTACACGATTAACAAAATTTACAAAGACTTCTGGTTAGTAACTTTACAAAAAGACTATATACAAAAAAAATGTTGAGCATTGCTTTCCTAAGGACCATTTACGTTCACCTCCTCCCCACAAGAATTCTATTTTTTTATACATTTTATTTTTACACATGGCATGACAAGCAAATTTTATAAATTATTTATTTAAAAGGTTGCATTGAGGTAAATATGTTTTAAGGAATAATGGGTTTAAACATGTATATTTGCAGCACAATTATAAATACCACCATTTTATTTATGACTGATTGAAATGCATACATAGGGTTACACTGAAGTTATTCCCAAAGGTACTCATCATAAGGCACCATATTTCGATCATAAACTTACGTGGTATGTGCGCGCCTATACACGTTAAAGCATAATATATATTAACAAACAAAAAAAAACATATTAATTGCAACCTTTTGACTTTCTTTTTAATTAAATACAATTTAATATTATTAATACTTTCTCATGTTTAATATATGTGCTATTTCTTTCTGGCAGTGCTTTTATAAGATTTAAAGTATACGACTTTATGTAACAGATAAAAATATTTCATTTTGAAAAAAGAAATTTACTCAGGATATATGTGGTTTTTATTAATAGATCGGCCCAAGTTGGGTGGCCAGTTGTAACTATCTGGAGAATAGCACTTACGTGATCTGCCCTACAGGGTGCCATCTAGGCATTTGAACCTAGAAAAAATTATAAAGTCGGCAGATACGTTGGTCAAAAAAAAATTTTTTTTTTACTTTATTTATATATTTTTATACTCAGTCATTAGCCCAGGTCACTAGCTCAGGAAGAAGCAGAGATTTAATAATATAATATCTTATCTAATTATATTTCAATGTTAAAAAATAAATAAAATAAGCCACTGCCAGTAATTAACATACAAAAATTTATTTATGCGCATATGTATATAAGATTTAACATTATTATTTTAATATGTTTACTTTAGCATTTAACTACATTTTTAACTTTTATTCTAGATTTTAATTTACATTTAATTTTTATAAGTTTACATTTAAATTTAGTTCGCACAGATAGATTTATGAAAGATAGTTTTATAATGTGGAGTACGGATCGGTTACATAGATTACATGGCTAAAACATTCCAAAATAAACATAAACGATCAAAATACAAAATCACTGATACCATCAATTGCATAGGGAATACAAGAAACCCACTGGTATTCATGGTAAGATACCACAGTGGCACCAATAACTTTAAAGACATCAGAATAAATACATTTTAGATACTCACCGTAAGGTATCAGTATTTACCGAATGTCTATATATATTTTGACCGAATATGAAAACCAAAAACATAATTAACCAGTAACAAATCCATGCAAGCGTCTATAAACAACTTAAATTTAATGCAATTTTATTTAGTGTCGAGTATGAATAGACTACATAGATTTGCATTTGAAGATAAAACATTCTATCCCCATTTAACCTTAGGCTAAATGTTCACAGTCAACCTGGTGTCAATCCATCTGATATATCGATGTATTCAATGTAATACGAATATGGCAACACAAAATAGGTTAAGATAAGACATTGACTCTTGTCAGATAAAAATATTACATCTATCTAATGAGAAGAACAATAAAAAAACTCCATAGAAATAGACTGCGGTCATTTTGCTGACTTACGATCGCATTCCCTAGGCAAGAGGAAGTGTGCAGCGTATACAAGCGATTCTGCCTGTAGCGAATCTTGCATTACATCTACTAACTACATCAATATATCCAATCCATTGACTCAATTTAACAACGACACGAATAACCTTAGATTACCCTCCCCTAATATAACTTTACAAATCTATACAGTCACTCATGCCCGACTTAAGTTTATCATTGACATATGTTAATTTATCAGAAAACAGAAATCATAATAAAACTTAAAGAACAAAAAAAAATATAAATGGAAATGATTTTACAAAAGAAATACATCAAATAACATTTTAACTACTTTAGACAGATAGGAAATTCTTATATTTATAAATATTAAAAAGTTTAGTATTTAGAGTTCTTTTGTTTAGAAATGTTCATAAATTATTTATATTTAAAGCTGAGAGTTTAAAAAGTTCTTACGATTTCAAAATGTTCCTTTTAGCTGTTGCTTGCTGTTTGGAATCCACATTAAATCCCCCAATGATCCTGTTGTCCTCAGTATGAGAAAAACCGATGTTTCATTTCTGTTTTTTTTTTAACAACTGAAGGGATTGAACAGTGCATCTTTTCAATCTCTTCTCCTTCAACTCTGTACTAACACATATAGTCACATCTCCTCCTTCTAATTAATTAAACCAAATCACTTTTTATTTTCAATTTTTTTCTTTTATACATAACTTTAGGATCCAATGGACGTTACATCATCGTTGATGATGATCCTTCCATTGAGGTCCGATTTCCCCAATGGATTTCTTTCATTGGTCATTCTGTTCTTATTGTTTTCCTATCTGATTGTTGCTTATACATTTTAGATGCCCAAGGCTAGTTTACAAATTAAAATAATCATTTCCATTTTACAAAAGATTAATTAATCCATTTTCAAACTTAAACATATATTTTTATCTCTAAATATTTTCTGAAAATCTAATATGTGACCATAAATCAGTGATACATGTCAACCTTTTAAAACAAAATTGGTAAACCAACATTAATAAAAGCAAATGATATAAAATATATTAACATTTAAGTGATTTTATATTGCTAAAAATAATAAACATATTTCTGGGATTATTATAGCATTTTCAACTATAAAAAAATAAAAAACCCAAAGTGAAATGATTCTATTAATATTCAGTGATGTTTTCTATAAGCTAAAAATGATATCTTAACCATGATTGTATGTAAGAATATTATAATAATTTAATAATAAATTAAGTAATTCATTTAGTCTATATTTTTTAAATTGATTTTATAGGTAAAAAAAATTCTTAACACATTAAACTTATCTACTCATATAAAATAAAATATATGAAGATTCTGAACAAACTAACTTAGGATGATGTATTTTGGCTTATTTAACAAAAGGTCAAATATAAAATTAAAATATTGCTACTTATATACAAGTAAAATAATAGGAATCTACCATCTAGTACATAAACTATAGATATGCAATGAGATTTCCCCACCTCTCAGTTTAAACAATTTTGTCATAAGAGGAATTCAACATTTCCTATACAAATTTAAAAAAAAGCATATATTTCTATGTATGATGACACTAAGTACATGAACGCCACTATTCAATATACTCCATAACAAATTAAATTTACCAATGCCTTATTTCTAATACTTGAATCCCTAATGACTCACTAAATATGAGCACAATTTGTTTTATTCTGGAATGATGTACTTCAGTGATTTCATGTTTATAATGATAATATAATTTAATATTCTATATATAAATATTATATTACATTCAACCATTCACACTTAAAATAACTGATACAATGTTTGCAAACATATGTGTAAACATTAAGCAAAACAATCTTTTTAAATATTGTCTCTTTTGCTTTAAAAGAATGTTACTTTGGAAGAGCTAAAAATTATTTGCATAGCAACAATTCATAACAAAATTATTATTAATGAAAATAATGTATTTGTGTTTGCTTTTTTAATCAAACATCCTAAATTCAAAGCTCATTTTGAATCTGATTTTCAGTGGAATTCCCAGAGTTATGTTGTTGATGGATTAGAAAAGTGAAGATTACAAAAGAAAGTTATTTCTGGTTAACTTTTAAAAGCTCTAGAGAAAAGGATATTGCTCACAAAACTTGTTTTGAAAATAATTGTAGGTGGATATAGAATTTAAGAAATTCTTGGAAAAGTTCACAAACTATTAATTAGTCCATAACATTCCCAATTCCTGACATCTTTAAAATAGAATGACCTCTGAAATTTTTGGTGTTATTTATACCCATGCTCAATTTACCATGAAAACTAGTCCTGTTGTCAAATTATGTGCCTTAGGCAGGGAAAATATCTTAATCTCTCATTCAATCTAATGAAGACTTCTATCCTGGGATTATTTTGCACAAAAACAATAACATAAAATCAAACCTCTGCTTTTAGAAGAAGTAGAAATGATAAAAGAGACAGAATGTAATAAACAAGCCTGCTTGTTTTTAATAAAATTGATCAAAAAACGTAAAAACTCTTTTAAAATAAATTTTATATAAAAAACAAAATATATTTTAAACATAAATGAGTATGCGAATTAATACACATCCTTTTTTTAAATAATTAAAAATATTTTTTTTAACATTAGAATCTTAATGAAAATTAAAAGTTTTTAATTTTGGCAGTAAAACCCTTAAATCGGATATCAATCCAGTTTTAATATATATTGATGGTTCATCTATGTTAATTTTTTTTAAACTTAATATACTGACATTTTAATTTGATCACACAAGTCAGCTACTGAGTGATAAATGGTAGAAAGACATTTGTAGAGGTGTTACAATCACTGTTTTAAAAATAGTGTTAAAACTTCACCAATAGCAAAATGTGTTAAATCAGAATATGTTGTTTTGTTTTTTTTTAAAGAAATCTTTCCAAATAGAAGGAAGTTTGCATTATCATCTTGCTTACTGATACAATCTGACTTCTTTAGTATCTCAGTAGCTTCTCTGATTTTACACTGGGAGAAATATTGATATATCAACATTTCAACTTGATCATACAAGTTATCCACTGGGTGATAAAAGGTAGGAAGATGATTGTAGACTGGCTACAATCACTGATATGAAAAAAAAATATTAAAGTTCCACTAATAGCAAACATGTTAAATTAAGAATGTTTTTTTTTTTTAAATCTTCCTAAATAGGAGGAAGTTTGCATGTATCATATTGCTTATTGATACAATCTGGCCTTTAAAGTATCTCAATGGCTTCTCTAATTTTGCACTTGTAGAGATTATCACATATAGATATGATCCTGGCACTAGAAAATCAATTTTATGACCTGAATCTATAGTATGGAGTGAGAGTGCTGATAATGATGAGTGTTGTTTAACTATATTAGCATATTCATCTCTCCCAACACTGAATTGATGATTACTCATGCCTATGTAAGAAGCTTTACAATTTTCACGTGAGATTTGACATACAACACAAGATTCAAGAGAGATTTAATCCTTAGGCTTGGTTATTATATTGCTATCTTTTAATGAGTAGAAAATGCTGGTTCTATATTATAGCATTTTACTATATGCCCAATACTGTCTGTTGTTCCTTTTACATATGGAACACAAATCCCAATAGCTGATTTATCATCTTTTTGTTTCCTATTTTGTCCATTTTGGGCTTGAAATAAGGCTTTTTGTTTATAATTTTATAATTATAATTATTTGCTAACAAAACACTATTAATATGATTTATTTCTTCTTTCAGGTGTAACTTACATGAAAGATTAATTGCTATATTTAAAAAAGTTTTGGCTACAGAAATTATTTGAGTTGGGTGATGATGAGAATGGAAATGTAAATATCTGTCTGGGTGTATTTTTTCTGTAAATCGAAAATGAGAGACTATTTGGTGTTCTGGTTACTAAGTACACCAAGAGAAAAAAGTTTTCCATCAAATTCTGTCTCCATCATAAATTTAATATATGAATGTATATTATTTAAATATTAAATATTAAAATGATATAATATAAATACAGCATTTTCTACTCATCAAAAAATCAGTAATACAATAACAAAACCTGAGGATTCAATTGATTAAATTCCTCTTGAATCTCATGATATTTATGAAATCTCATGCGATAATTGTAAACTTTTTACATATGTATTAGCAATCGTTGCATCAGTGTTAGAAGAATAGAACATGTTAATGCAGTTAAACATCACTCATCATGATCAGCACTCTCACTCCATGCTATATATTCAGATCGTAAAATTGATATTTCTAGAATCAGAATCATATCCAAATATGATAATCTCTACCAGTGTAAAAACAGAAAAGCCATTGAGATATTAAAGAGGCCAGATTGTATCAATATGTGAGAAGATACAGACAAACGTTTTTCTAGTTGGTAAGATTTATTTTAAAAAAAATTTTGATTTAACATTTTATGCTATTGGTGGAGATTTAATGTTAATTTCAAATCACTGATTGTAGCGCCTCTACGGCGTTCTTTCTACCATTTATCACCCAGTAGATGATTTATGTCATCAGTGATAAAATCGAAACGTTTTTATATTATTATTAATTTTTATCACATGGATAAACCAGCAATATATGTTTTTTATATGTGCAACCCTTAACCTATATATAAGATTATTTAATATCTTTATAAAAATTAAAAATATAATTGAATTAATTTTATTATATTTTTATAATAAAATTTATTCACTACATAAAACTTATTATATGATTGAAAAATAGAATTAAAAATGATAATTTAATCATTCAGATTGAATTTAAATTTTATTAGCTTTTCATTTTATCAATTTCTTAAATTGAATTTGATCATGAAATATGTATATTTTTTTACCATTTTAATTTATTTTATGTTTAGCTATTGCTCTAATAAAAAAATGAATTTTACAGATTTTAATAAATATATATGGTTTGCTTTATATTTTTTTACTTTATCTTTCTACAACGTTCCTCGTCTACTTTTCAAATTTGGATGAACAATTTTTTAACTAGCTCAGAGTATTTAAAATGCTTCGAGATAAGTTTTATGTAAATATATTATAACCAACATAGATTGTCATTAAAATATTGGGCAGTGAAAGATATTTAGCTGCTAAACCTGGGAAATGAAGCATAGAAACAAAAAATTAAAATTAAAACAGGCTAAACTCTCTATACATATTGCCACTCAGTGCAAGCCAGAGTAATATATGGATGGCAGAAGACTTATGCATAATTTTCCCATCTAGTGTATACTCATCTAATATGCCCAGACTAGTTCCTGGCTTATGGATTATGTCAATGAGGAGCCTTGGATCTGCAAGCATTGCATCTAGATTTTAGGATCTTATGCAACCCTCCAGCAGCCACCTTTTATCTCTACTTAACACAAAACATTGAAACTTAAATTGAAAACATTATAATATTTTTATAACAGTTAAGAGCAAGCATAAGAGATAGTGATCATGTAGTGTTTACTGGCTTAAAAATTAAAATTCTTTGATATCTTCCATTCTTGTTAAACTTGATGGCTAATGTTATATTTTTCACTACAATTTATTGTGTGGTTTTTTAATGGCATTAACAAAATGCAGTTCAAGTATTTTTCCACATTTTATCTTTGGAAAATTTTATAACAATTGTTGCAGACACAAAAAACTATAATAAAATCTACTATTTGAAGAAATGAGCATGTGAACATAAATTCCCTTTTATGGAGTAAAGCAAATATAAACTTAATATTCCCTTGAAAACAAGTTTTCTTATTATTTAATTTCTATAATATTACATTTTACAGTAAAATTTAATTAGATCCCGAAAAAATTCCTGAGATAAAATTTGTTAAATTTATGGGGAATAAGATAAAACAAAAAATAAAAATGCAACAGACAGTAAATTTCAACAATAAAATTATCGTGAAAAAAATTATTGATCGTATTAAAAAGGTTTTTCAAGTGTAGAACGTATTTGTATTGGTTCATTAAAAGTAGATATGACAAAATTAATAATTTTCTATACATGAGAAAACATTAATGATATAAAATTAATTAATGCATTAACTATAAATAGTTAACTATTAAAACTTCACATGGCTAATATTACTTATACTTACACAATCTGCAAAAACAACTGCAATTCTTTTTATATAATAGTTCCTCTCCGTGCAAATAATAGTTATCGATAGAAACCAGAAGATTTGAACATCAAAATCTATATCTAATACTTACCCATATAATAGTTCAGACTAGATTCTACTTTTGTGGCTTTAATCATCAAGAAAACGTGGAGTTGAGAGCACTGCACTCAATTTTTTTGGATTTATGAAACCATTTAGCATCCATGTTTTACTCTTTTGCAAACTATACAGTTATGAGTTTGAACTTAAAACAATGTCTTTACTTCAAGTTATATAGTTGTATACCAGTTCAGTATCCATACTATACTAATATAAATGTCACAAATAGAGTGGGTTGACATGGAGACAAAGGCTCTATTGAACTTGAATTAAATTTTATTTATAAATAAGATGGATTTAAGCAAATTAAGAGATACCATATATATTTTGGCCGAATTGACCACCTATACATTATGACGAATTGACTAATAATAAATACTGGTTCCTAAAATGTAAAAAAAAAACTATAAGATATTACTTTGGATACTAAACAGTTGGTATTTATTGGAAGCTATTTATAATGAATATATTAGTTGAAAGGGTAATTAATACCCCGGATAAATAGTGCATAATGATATACTAATAATAGTTTATTTACAACTGTGAAACAATCTATAAACAACTTTAAAAATATTATGAATAAACTGAGTTTGTATCAAGTGTTTAGACTTGTAGTGATACAACATCAATATTTATCTCTAAAATAAAATATGAGTTTGTAATTAAACTCATTAGAGAGGTATAAAATGATAGCCTTACTTTAATGTAATTTTATTAATTTAATAAATATATGAAAATCTAAATAAATATTTTTAATGCTTAAACTGATATAATTATAATTTGGAACGATTATAATATATTCACTTAGTTATGTTTATCTTTTATCATCCATGATTAAGGGAGAAAACTAACATAAATAACTTTTAAATTGACATCATAAAATTATAGAGTAGAACTTAATAATCCATAATAAGTGTGAGTTACTCGATAAGTAAAATTTCATAAATATTTCATATTTAACAAAATAGCCAATAATAGTAAAGAACAATAATATAAAGTTATTTTTCAACTTTCCATTAGTAGATGAGGTAGTTTTATATCAGAAGTCAGTGTATTCGCACTGGATTTTGAATACGGTTAATTTTCATTTTAAAATATTTTTGCAATTTTACTATCTTAATATTTTCAGGAAATAATTACGTTTTATTCCTCATGTTATGTAATAAGGCTTAAATACAGGAATATACATATAAACAGAAGATCTATTCATGATAAATCTGGCTGATAAGCACAGAACAATCAAATACATCACATTCCAATGATTGTAATGAAGGAAAGTTAAATTAAAAAAGCTGATGTTCCTTTATAAATAATCCCTCATTTTTATATATTAGCATTATTACTTGATTTTTTATTAATATTAGATGGCAATAACATTTTGGTAAAATAAAATAATTTTCGAACCCATGTTCTCAAAGCATTTCAGTCATTGCTAAGCCATTGATTGACATTTTGTTTGCCTGAAAAAACAGATGTCAACTTTCTTTTAAGCAGCCATTCTATAAAATTTCTTTACATAAAATTTCACTGTTATATACATTATTATTAATGTAATATTTACTAAGGCTGTACCTTAGGAATAAGCGTCTGAAAAATTCGAAGGTAGGGAGACGCTTATTCCTAAGGTACAGCCTTAGTAAATATTACTTAATATAATAATGTGCGTTTAATAAAAATTTATAATTACATCTTTATATTATTAATGTAATGAAATAAGATATTTACAAATTTAATTTTCTCCTGCAGTAAATACGTGTATATTTCAGAAAATACGATTTAAAAAAAAAATCCAATATCTTTTTTTTTTTTTTCTGGTGACAAATCACAAAATCCTTATGTGATTTTGTTGAACAATGTAATTTCTGTTGCTATTGTTACTCAATTAATTCACTCGTGGTTATTTTTATGAGATTTTATTTAAGCAATTATAGTTGTTACTAAAAATATTAATTAATATAAATATTCGTCACATGAACATATACAAAGATTTATACAAGCGAATGTGTTATTTATTGCTTATTCATTAATATTTCTACCAACAAATATGCGTATATACATTAATATATTTATATTATGGCTAATACTTTTTGAGTAAAATGGTGAGATAATATTTAATATAAAATATTTCTGTATCATCCTATTTCGATTTAGAAGGACCTATCAGATGGTACATATTCTCTCATTAAAATGATAATACTAATCTTATTAAGACAAAATTTAGGTATCCTAAATTTATTCCATTTTTGAGACTTCTCTAATGACACATTTTACTTAAATCTAGTGTCTTGATAATCTGGTAAAATTTTCATTTAGACTGCATATACAAAATTCATTTAGAAGTAAATAATCCAAAATGATGAGGTAGATGTTATCCATTAGAAGTATCCTTCCATATCCAAGGAATTGTTTTAGTATCCTTTTACCACTCTCTAATAACTGTTATCATTCACGAAACACATTATTGCAACAATATATTTGACCAATTTATTTCAGTACATTACTATAACAAAAGTTAAAGTAATAAACAATATAATTCAACCAGTAATTATTTAATTGCTCTTGATGATTGAACATTTCTACAATGTTCTCCTTTGGTTTCATCTAACTGGGATAGTTATAAAATGTCCTTAGGATTATATAAAGAGTGTATTTTTTACAAACATACTTATCTTCTTTTGCATTAAAATGTATAAAATATTTTTTTTTGTAGACCTTAAACAATAATACCTTTATTTTAACATATTTCCTAAATACAATTATGTTAAAAATCTTTAAAAATTTCACAATTCTTCACTTATGTTTACCCTTGCTGTGCACCAATCACCATGAGTGGCAGTTATAGTATTGAATTTGATTCGTAATCACACTTACTACAATATCAATAATTATGCGCTTTTAATGCTCGTTAAATAAGTTATATTTATTAATAATTTAATTAAAGCTTAGCGCTTCCAAAGCTCCATAGCTACATATTTATAGTAATGTTTATATACCTTGGGGTATCTGATATACTAAAATAAAAAGTCCCTAATATATATTGTAAATAAACATTTGTCATTTTAACCCTTTGGATATCATTAATTATTTGAGAGTTCCTAAATTATTTTATATCATTTGTCTTATGATTTAAGTTTGAGTACTTTAGTTTTCTGTTTCATCATATGCTTTGTTCTGACAGTTACTTACCTTTAGGACCACATTCAATGTAATGAAGAATACAACTTATATTATATGACTCATTTAATTTTTAAATAGCTTTAATATTTTCAAAGACATTATTGTGAAGTACTCTTTTGTATTTATACCAGAGATTGTGCCACTTAATTTTATAATAATAAAAGAATGCTTAAAAGACTTTCCAAGATAGTTTTCAAATTGATATTCTATAAGAAGATCCTTTTTTTTTGACTACCATTTGAATTATATAAAGGTTATTTTCCAATCTTTTAGTTTCTACTCTCAGTTAGACAAATCTTGTACTATGTCTCTTTTCAAATTATTTCACATTGACATCCAAATTGTACCTAAATTCTTCAAACTTTAGGTTTAAATACATTAAATCTATTGTCAATCTTAATATTTAATTCTATCTGTAGCTTCTTCAATTTTTTTATCTTATAAAATTTTAATCACAACTGTCTTCAAACTCATTTTTAAATTCTGCCTTTTGTTCTTCAAATTTTCTTTCCATTTAGCATTTTGTTCTTCAAAATTCCTTTATGATTCTGTCTTTTTCCACTCAGTGCAAGCCAGACTAATCAATGGATGCAAGAAGGCTTGTGTATAAAATCCCCAATCTAGGGCATACTCATCCAACATCTCCAGACTACTTTATGGCTTGTGACAATTGTAAGAGGAGCCTTGGATTTGTGAGAACTACCTAATAGGATAGTTATGGCTATGGTTATAAAAGAACCAAAGACCCCAAATGTATAGGTAATGAACTGAGTGCAGATCTATATGTCTATATAAACTGACATGCTTACATTAAAATATTATAGCGTTTTTAATATAAGTCTTTTGGCTTTCTTGTTAAGTAGAGATACAGGTGGCTGCTGGAGTGTTGCAATAGATCCTAAGATCTAGCTACAGGGCTCTCAGATCCAAGGCTACTAATTGACAATGGTTACAAACTATAAACGAGTCTGGCATTATTGGATGAGTAGGCGCTAGATGGAGATTTTATGCACAGACCTTCTGTCATCCAGGGATTGCTCTGGCTTTCACTGAGTGGAAATACATATGGAGAGTTTTGCCTGTTTAAATAACAGTTAAGAGCAAACATAAGAAATAGTGATTATGTAAAGTTTATTGGCTTAAAACCAATCATGCCTAATAGGATAGTGGTGACTATGGTTATTATAGAACCAAAGACTTCAAAATGTATAGGTGATGAAGTGTTTTCAAAACTATATGCCTATATAAGCTGATGAGCTTAGAGTGAAAATATTATGATGTTTTCAATTTGTCTCATAGTTTTGTAGTTAAGTAGAGATAAAAAAATTGCTGCTATAGGGTTGCATTAGATTGTGAGATCTATATGCACTGCTCTCATATGCAAGGTTTTTTTTACTGATGATGGCAACAAGCTAAAAACTAATCTAAGGATATTGGATGAGTAGGCCCTGGATGGTGATTTTATGCACATGCCTTATGGCATCCATTGATTACTCTGGCTTGCACTGAGTGGCAATACATATATATAGTTTTGCCTGTTGTAATAATAATTATAAGTGTTGTAATTGTAATAATAATATTTAAAGAAATCTAAAACTTGTTAAAATGAATGATAAGTAGTTCAAGAATATTTTTAAAAATGTATGTTAAAATTTAAAATCGTACAAAGAAAGCATAATAATTTATTTATTATGGTTAAAATAAATGATATTAATTATACTTGACAAATATGTTTAATATTCTGTTAAATAAATATCTGAAAATCATTAATTTACAATATAGTATTAAATATAGTTAAATAAATTACTAAATTTATCTTCAAAGTAAGTAAGACTTGTATAATAATTATTTATTAAAGTTATTAACATTCTATGGTGTACCAAATGTTTCAATTTTATTTATTATTATACAAAATGTTAAAATTTATTATTCTAAATTTTATTATTATATTTAATATTTTATGTTATGTATTATTTCTTTAATTAAATCTTCATTTAAATTATTTCAGACAGTGCGTTTCAAAAATTGCAACATATTGGTCTGGAAAAGCTTATCACATGACTGCTAATGTGTGTTTAATGCTTATATTCAGTCAAATAATGTTTTTAATTACTTTCTGAAATTATTCAAAAAGTGGAGATATTTGAACACAATAAAATGTTTAAAATAATATTTTAGTTGGTTTTTAAAGATATTTTAAATTAATAAATGTAGAATAAAATTGATATATTAAATTAAATAATTTATAATTTAATATATTGGTAAAAATTAATAAATTGTATTGTTTTAAAATGTTTTGTTTGGTTAAATAGAATTATTAAATAAATTAGATATTAAATATTTCTTATATTTAAAAGTTGACTCATTATTTTATTTCCAATTTTGAAACTGCTTAACTGTGTAATATGTAAATTAGTTTATTGTCTGACTTTATTGTGTCCAATCAAATCCTTTAAAAATGGATATAAATACAGTGTGTAGTTAGTTAGTAGTTGAATGAATTGTTGTTGAAAATTTGTTGTTTGAGATTTTATTAATATATTTTTATTGTTTAACAATATAAAGTTGTATTGCCATAGGCTTGTAATATATATATATATATATATATATATATATATATATAGATAATTTATAATTAAGTTTACAATTAAGTTTATATATATATATATATATATATAAACTTAATTGTAAATTATCTAAAATTTAAAATATTTTTTTTAAAAGTCAAAAGGATAAAGATAATTAATATTTAGATCAAAAATATGGGTGAATAAATCCACTAAATTTCTTATCAGGAAATTATTCTGAAACTTAATTGAAATTCATTAATAAGTTATGGAGCAAAAACATATAGTCGTGTGTATGGGAGAATTAGAGATGAAACACCAAAGAGTTTGTGGAAGTACTGTTTTGGCAATGTTATATGAAAATTTAAATATTTGTTTGCACAGAGGACTACAAAATTATATATGGTTATTATCTAGAAATATATTATATATAATAACCACATCTGTATTTGTCATGTTAAAAACATTTAAAAGACAATATTTTAATAGAAATTGTTGGAAAAGATGGAATTGCAATTTACCTGTGAACTTTGAAAGACATTGGAGATAATCTTTTTAATATTAAAAAAAAGAAACCTGAATTCCTTTATTTGCCATATTATTGTGCTTTATTGAAATATAAGTTTTAAATGTAAAGACATCTGTTTGTTCTGCAATTATATGTTTAATAAATATGACTGTGAATGATGAATCTAATACCCAAGAAGTTGGATTTTTTATGTGCACAGAAGGAATGGATTTATCTACCTGAAATAAATATTTTAAGTGATATTAAATAAATTATTATTATCATGGAGGATAGTTGCAGAAAGAGACTGTACAAACATCTTTTAACAACTGGATGGGTAATAATTTACATGAACTGGGATTCTTTTTTTTTCATTATTTTTTAACCACACTGGAGAAGAGAAAGTTAAAGAAAATTCTTGATCAGTAATTGTTGTCAATAGCAACTGCACAAGCCTCAAACTTATTAGCAGAATTGAATAGAGAAGAAATAAGTAACTTTGAATTTTATTATTAGTTTTTATGTGTTTTATTTTTTTAAAAAGAGAAGAATATTAACATTAGAATTTAAACTTACTTTTAAGTTATATTAGATAAATTGCAAAAATCGATGAAATTTTGATTATCATAATCTTAATTTTAAAATAGTTGACCATTTTTTTAAAAACTCTGGAAACTATTTTTTAAAGCATAATATTTTATATTTAGCACTGTGTGAATGGAATTTATGATTTTTTATATTATTATATAATTGGACCAGAAGATATCAAAATGTGATAATATTTTAAACACATAATTAATTTAAATTGTTTTAAATATAACATGGTGTAACGAGCACAGACGTTACATTGTGTCTTTATTATTAAAGATGAAATTAAATATCATCTTAAACTCGTATATATAAATTGCACAGATAAAAAAAATATTAAACAAAAACTTTATTAAAGAAAAAGTGTTTTAAAACTAAATTTTCAGTAGAGATTTAAAGATAAAAATATATCTTTAAGTTTGAAAACACATTAATTAATCAGAAATGAAAATCATTGTTTTAATTTTTTTTTTTTTTTTTTTTTTTTTTTTTTTTTTTTTTTTCCAATTTTAACCCACAAAATTCTTTTTTTTTTTTTATTTTTTTTTTTTTTTTTTTTAAAAAAAAAAAAGAGTCACCACATCAAAAACATTATAAAAACAAACAATATATATATAAAAATTTTTTTGAAAAGAAAAGTAGGAGAGTGATGAATGAGAGGGGCCCCCCCGCGAAAAAGGGTTAATTAGAAATGTAAACTAGCCTTGGGCATTTAAATGTAAAAATATTAGTCAGATAGGAAAACAATAGAAACAGAATGGCCAATGAAAGAAATCCATCAGGGAAATTGGACCTCAACAGAAGGATAATCATCAACGATGATGTAACGTCCATTGGATCCTAAAGGTATGTATAAAAGGACAAGTTTGAAAAATATTAATTAGTTGGTTATTGATTATTATTTACAATGTGACTGTATGCATTGGTGCGGAGTTGAAAGAGAAGGGATTGAAAAAGACACACTCTTCAATCCCTTCAGTTCTGCTAAGAAAGAAAGAGAAATGAACTATTGTTTTCTACATTGAGGACCAACTAAACTAAAAAAACCTCTGGATAAATAAAAAACAACGGCTAACTCAACAAATCTCTTTAGGATGGCGTGGGAATTCACGTTCATGGCAAGCAATGGATAAAACTACGGACGTGTTAAAACCATAAGAACTTTATAAAAAATAATGAACATTAAATTAAAACTTTCCATATTTAAATGATTGCAATATTATCCTATCTGACCAACTTAATTTATTAATAATGTTATTTGATGTACTTCTTTTTTTATATATATTTAAAATCATTTCCATTTATTTATTTATTTATTTATTTTTTGTTCTTTAAGTTTTATTATGATTTTTGTTTTTCGTTAAATTACTTATATAAATGTTAAACTTAAGTCGGGCATGAATGGCTGTATAGATTTGTAAAGTTATATTAGGGGAGGGTAATCTTAGGTTATTTGTGTCATTGTTAAATTGGGTCAATGGATTGGATATATTGATGTAGTTAGTAGATGTAGTCGGAGATTCGCTACTGGCAGAATCGTTTATATATATGCCGCACTCACCCGTTTGCCTATGGAAGGAATTATAAGACGGAGAACACAGTTCCTTTCTATGGAGTTTTTTTATTGTTCTTCTCATTAGATAGATAGAATATTCCTATCTGATGAGAATCAATGTCTTCTCTTAATCTTTTTGGTGCTGCTGTATTCCATATTACATTGAATACATTGATATATCAGATGAATTGACGCCAGGTTTGGCTGCGAACCTTTAGCCTAAGGTTAAATAGGGATAGAATGTTTTATTTTCAAATGCAAATCTATGTAGTCTATTCATACTCGACACTAAATAAAAATGCATTAAATTTAAGTTGTTTGTAGATGCTTGCATGGATTGGTTATCGGTTAAGTATGTTTTGGGTTTTCATATTTGATCAAAATATATAGACATTCGATAAATAATGATTCCTTACGGTGAGTATCTAAAATGTATTTATTCGGATGTTTTTTAAGTTATTGGGGACAATGTAAGTATCTTATGGTGAATACTATTGGGTTGCTTATAAATTTCCCTCTGCAATTGTCAGTATCAATGATTTTATATTTTGATCGTTTATGTTTATTTTGAAATGTTTTAACCATTGTAATCTATGTAACCGATCTATACTCAACATTATTAAAACAATTTTTTATAATTCCATCTGTGCGAACTTAATTAAAATGTAAACTTATAATATAATAGAAATTAAAATGTAAATTAAAATCTAAAGTAAAGTTAAAGATAATGTTAAACGTTAAAATGTAAACTGATACTAAAACAATTTTAAATCTTATATATATATATAAATAAATGTTTGTATGCTAATTACTGGCAGTGGCTTATTTTATTCTTTTTTATATACTCTTAGATTATATTATTTAATCTCTGCTATTCCACTGAGCTAGTGACATGGGCTAATGACCGGATGCAAAATTAAAAAAAAAATAAATTTTGACTTACGTATCTGCCTACTTTATAAATTTTTCTAGGTTCAAATGCCTAGATGGCACCCTGTAGTGCAGATTATGTTAAATGATATCTCCGGATCATTACAATGGTATATATTTTTTAAGAATTTATTGGGATTTAAATATTTATATTATGCTGAAAGAATGAGTGGATATATGGATATATGAATTAATAGCACATACACATTTTTATTAACTGATATAAGCTATAAATGAAATATACATATATAGGTTTTATAAAATAAAGTTATATAATGAAGCTTATATTTTGCCCATCCCTTTTTTATGTATTTAAATGGGTAAGGTCCTATACATGAGAGGTAAAAGTGACTTCAGGTCAACATGGGTTTGGTGATAATATTGGTATTAGCATGGGATTTGGACTTTCCATCATCAGATTTTCAATGATATGGATGGCTACCAAGTTGGAGGTTGTCCATTAAAGTGTGATGATTTGCTATCTTAATATAAAACTGATTACTGAATATATATATATATATATATATATATATATATATATATATATATATATATATAAATAAAATAAAATATCCGTTAATTAAAAACAATATTGTAATTATAACTGAAATAATATTTTTAACGGTTTATAAACATTTACAAACAATCTTAAAATCTGCAGAAGTACTTTCGGTTACTTTCTAACCTGCCTCAACTGCCAATGGTTAGAAAGTAACCAAAAGTACTTATGCAGATTTTAAGATTGTTTGTAATTGTTTATAAACCGTTAAAAATATTATTTCAATTTTAATTATATATATATATGTGTGTGTGTGTGATGATAGTTTGGACCAATTGATGAGTGCTGGTTTAGCATGATATACATATATTGGTGTTTATTTATTTTCTCTACATTTGTGTGGGCATGTATATCAGTTGTATGAGATAGTGTGAATCATTGGTGGGTGCTTACAAGTTTGAGTTCAAATTTCCTGTATTTATAATGAAGTCCACTATAATGTTATTAATTGTCATAATTTTATATGATTTTTGCTAAGTAAACAATATTATATTTATTTTAAATATATGATTATTAGTAGCATATTTTAACCAAGTCTTTTGTGTTTGTGGCTAAGCTTAAATATAAGAAACCATTTCTTAAAGTATTCATAGTTTGATGAATCAATATGTTAATTTTGTTTATTATTATGAATAATCATTCAGGCTATTTTGTTATGTGGATTGTTTAACCCTATTCATAATTTTAGATGATAGTGAACAAGGAAGTAGGAAATGAAACCCTGGATGTTTATATGTGTAGGGTATGTCAAAAAGATAAGGAGACTGGATTATATTTTATTAAAGTAAATATTGTACAGATACAGTTCACAAAGTCATGTGTCATTGTATTTTATTTCTATGGATAGTGTTAGATGTTTGTATTTTGATGATCTGTAAGTGTTAAAAATCATAGACATTATTTTCCATTGGTATTAAATTGAGTTATACCTAATATTTCACACTACTTTACATGTGAATTAGTGAATTTGTTTTATACTATTGAACTATTACTCTAAATATTTCTTCATATCCTATATATTATATCACTATCTTAATTTCATTAATGATGCATTGTGGAGTTTATAGTATTCTGCAAGTGGAATAAGATATAAACTTATATTGATGAATTGTTTCACAATAAATGGCAAGATTGGTTTTGAATTAAGTAGAAATGCAAATGATCTTGAATGTTTAATGCTGATGATGAAATGATAAAGGAATCATAACTCTTACAAATATACATATTCAAATGTTTTTTTTAATATTTTTCAATATTTTATAAATCAATAATAATTTGAAATAATGCATATTTTACAAAGAACCATCAGAATGAGGAATGTGGAGTGAATTATGAATGCTTATACATTTTATTTACCTTTAATGTTTTTTTTATTTTTGAACATGAAACAGATAATAAAATTTAGAGTAGTACCAGGCAAATTATTTTAGTACATGAACAAACATTATTTTGTTACTTTATATTTTATTAACCTAGAATAAACCTAAAATACATTTTGATTGATAAAACTATTATACAAAACATGTTATTTTATATTTCCTGGAAGTAAGGAAATAATATTTTCTTATTCATTTGACTAATAATAAACCTAATGTGATTTTGTAAGGTAATGGTAGAATTTGAATATTTATACATGATAAATATTCGTAAATAAAGTTCATAAGCTTGAGTGAAGGCTTACATATTAATGATTTTTCTATTGGTAATATATAACATAATATTTTTCTTTGTTTAATTTTGTATATATTTTGTTTTAACTTTAGTATTATATTTGTTAGTTTTTTTTATAATAAACTGTAAATTTATTGTATAATGTTGGTTTGTTAAATCAAATAAATTTGTTAAAATTGTTTTATAAAAAACCTTTGTCAGTGTTATTATTGATCTATTCACTTCATCAACATGTGATCCACATAAATCAAAATTGAACATATAATATGTTTTTCACATCATAATTAAAAATGGTTTATTTAAATGATAATTATTATTCAGAATATGATACTGAAATATCACATTATTATATTATTTTATATTCATATTCTTTTATTTAAATTACAGCCTTAAGATTAAATATATAAAACATACATTCTTCCCTATTTTTAAAAAAACTTGTTTAGTCAAACTATAATTTTATTTTTTTCTCCATATATAATTAATGTATGGATTGTTATAAAAGTAATGTAAATATGACGTATATAGAAACAAGTAAGAATAAATTAAAGACTAGATTAAGTCAGCGTTTATGTGATAAAAAAAATCTGCTATATATATTCATAAAAAGGAATTTAAACATGAAAATTTTAATATAAGGCCATTGGAATGTGTAAAAAAATTTGAAAAGAGAATAAAAAAAGAGAAAGAATATATTGATCAGTATAAACCAGTATTAAATAGAATGTTAATAAATACAAATAAAATAAATAAGATAATATAGGAATAAAAAGGTATTAAAAGGAATGTTAATGGGTAAAGATTTAGAGAAAAAATAACAAAATTATATAAGAAAAATATCAAATTAAAGAGATATTTTAAAAGAAATAGTTAAATATAGCGAATGAGGTAAATAATTATATTTGTAGATGTAATAATATTGTGCTTTTATTTGAATATATATATATTTGTGATTTATTAATATTTTATTTATTTGTGTTATTATTTTTTATGTTTTTTTTATTTTTTGTTTAAGGAAACTTGATAATGACTACAGAATGTGGTTGAAACGTTGTTATGGAGGAAAAATAAAATTATAGTTTGAATAAACAAGTTTTAAAAAGAAAAAGGAAGAATGTATATTTATTATGTTGGAGCTATAATTTAAAAAAAAAAAAAAAGAAGTGAAAAGTTGTGTATGAGATTAAATATATTTTGTATTGCCACATATATCTGATTATATCATACTTTTAATATGCCACATGATAAATAAGAGAAATCGATTATTATTATCATCATCATCAACATCATCAGCTTCACAATCATCATCCTTTTTATTATTATTATTATTATTATTATTATTATTATTATTATTATTATTATTATTATTATTATTATTATTATTATTATTATTATTATTATTATTATTATTATTATAAATGACTAAATACTAGCAACAGCGTAATGCTGCTTAACAATTACATATTATAAAACATCATGCTATATAAAATAATTGATTTATTATTATTATTATTATTATTATTATTATTATTATTATTATTATTATTATTATTATTATTATTATTATTATTATTATTATTATTATTATTATTATTATTATTATTATTATTATTATTATTATTTTGATCTGATTATTAAATAGTAACTATCATACAAATTAACAATTAAGTTCAGTGTAGGAATATTATATTTTATTGTTCTTATTTTTATAATTGTTAAGGTGTAGTTGAGGATAATGTAAAATCCCTCATCATAATGAGATGGTTATAATTTATCTAGTATAATATAATAGATTATTTGTAATATTTTAAATGCGTGAAGATGCTATAAATTTATATTATTATTTCAATAAAAGGGGGAAATGTTTTTATGCCATTGAGATTATATCCTTAGGGAGATGTTCTCATTGTTGTCCAACAAATATATATATATATATATATATATATATATAAATTGTATTGGGTTCGAACTATAGAAGATTGTCCAATATATATATATATATATATATATATATATATAAATTGTATTGGGTTCGAACTATAGAAGATCTCACTTACTCTACATCTAGGTTTAGCTGGGTTTAAACCTTATTTCTAATAAATTTATAATCTTATATTATAAATATTACATGAACAAACTGGTTCATTTGAGCAGAATGGAGAATATTATTGATAGCAGAGCTATCAATAATATGCACGATCAGATTGAGCTATGCAACACATAACACAATCACTTACTGTTTGTGTTCTACCACAACAGCTAGATTCAAACCCCCAATATCCAAACATGGTATTTGTTTTGGAGTAGCCCCAGGTGCCAGCTATTTCAGAACTAACATGTTTGGACAGTAGGCCCATAATCCAGTGCTCAAAATATCCCTTAACTAGCTCAGTCTATTTTGAGTTCAATAACAGCATATTCCTTAACTAGTGGCAAAAGAATTGACTGACAAATTAAGATTTAAGTTTAAAAGATAATTTATTTTAATTAATATTTATTATACTATTTTAAATACTTTTATAAATCTTATTTAACTAACATAATACTAGTATAATGATCACGCATATTTTAATTCACACCCTAGACTATCATATAACAAAACATTAAATAATATTTGACATTTAAAACACACACATCAGTAGTTTGTCTATGTATGGTATAGAGTTCATATTACTTGACTCTGGGATGTTTCACCTAATGCACTGGCTACTTCAGAAATGAGAATAAGAAAACTGTTATTACCTAGGATTTCAGAAAATGAATTTCTTCTTGCTCTTTGCTGTGAAATTTATTTTTATAGCACACTTTTTTTTCTTTCTGGTTGCTGCTTCTAGTGAGAATATTTCCAGTTGGCTGGGACATTTTCTTGATTTTTATTATTATTTATTGGCACCATTCTTGGAGACAGTTAAATATTGATGGCAAATTTCAAGTTGTTATGCAAGCATTATTTTTACTGGCACGTTTTGCTGTTTTACTGAACTCAGGCTAGAGAAAGTCGTATGTTTCTGAAGGTTTTAACACTGTATTATTGTATGATTTGATCTCAACTGCACAATCTAAATTGTAATCTAAACTGTCCGATATGTAAAAAAACTGGACTATTTATACTTAAAGCATGTTGTCATTTTGATATCCTCCAGCTGTATTGTTGTCAAATTCCCTTCCTTGTTTTTAGTTGCTTTTTTTTTGATAAGCTTTTAATTATGTGTTTTGGAGATCATTTAATTAGCAACCATACAAACGTGTTGTTTTTACATTTTTAATTAGTGGCCATTGCTATGTTTTTTAATGATAATTTTCTATATAATTTTTTTTAATATTTAATACACATACATTTATTATATTTACAATTACACACATATATTTTATTAACAAACTCATATTAATTCATCATTTACTCACATATATAATTTAAGATCAATTCACTATTTAATTTTTAAGATGATTTTTTTTTCTTTAACTTAAATAAGAGATTTATATTTTTAAACTTTTAGCGTCAACTTTTTCTTTCTTTCTTTTTTTAATCAATCATTTATAACTTTTTTGAACAATATTTTCTTTAAACTAACAGCAATAATAAAAAGATTTCTTTAGACTTTTTTTTTTTTTGCATTTTGAAAACAAACTGCAACATAACATTTCAAACTTTTAACTATTTATTATCACATTGAAACGTTATGTTGTTTTTATGGGAAATTTCTATATTTAATAATTTTTAGACATAGTTATTGTACCAACACGATAATGGTACAACATATATATATATATTAATTCTAGTATTTTCACTATATATATATATATATATATATATATATATATATTAATTCTAGTATTTTCACAGATAAATTATGACTACATATTATAATTATTTTGAGGATATTTTGTGTAGTAAAATAGCTACAAAGCTGATGTTTCAGTACAATAAAAATTACTTTCCTCAGAACATCCTTTTTCTCAAGTCATAGGAAAGATGTGAGATTTAAATCATTATTTTTTTTCTTTTTTCTCATATTTAAATTCTATTATTGAGAAGTTTTAAAAATTAGTTTGTCTTCCAATAGCTTCTTTCAAACTTTATTATTTTTTTAAAAATTCACACCTCTCATTCAAACTCTTGGACCTTTTAAAAAAATATATAGCTTCTCTTAGCAATCTCTGGTCATATTGTTCAATTTTTATTAGAATATTTGTTTTATCAAAATTGATATCATAATTACTTAATTTTATATGAGAATAAATAGATGAGTAGGATTTTTCTCTGTCAGAATGTGTTCTTTCTTTATAATATTTATTCTACGATTTGTCAGTCCAATATATGAATGTGAACCGATCTTACATGGAATTCCATATACACCATGACATTCCAAATAAATTTTATCTTTACAAAGTGTAAATATTTCATTATTTTTTTTTGAAGGTAGTGTTAACTGTGTGAATATTATTTTTTCTTTAGAATGTTATCAATTTTATCAGTTACACATTTTATATATGGAAAACATTTCTTACTTTCTAATGTATCAAAGTCTTTTTTTCCTTTTTATTATAACATTTTCCATATTTTCTAGAGCTCTATATGCATTATAAATGTGCAAGTTGATCAAGTTATGTCAAAAAGAAGAAAGTTGTATTTTTATTTCTAAAAACATATCTATATTCCTGATCAACTCGACCTAGTAATTGTTGTGAATTATGCTGTCGATGAAATCAGTTTTTAATTTATTTGAAAGGTGCTAGACTTCTACAAGAACCTACTGAAATCGTCACATAACATCTCGCAAATTAAAAAGAAAAATGTTTTTTTAAGAATCGGTAATTCTACCGTAAACTAGAATTATCTTTTAAATATTATTATTCCTGGAGCTTATTCAAACATATTGGCAAAGGTAAATTATGTTCTTAAATCTTACTAAACCAATAATAAAATTAATAATAAACACTAATAAATATTATAGAATAATGTACAAATAAAATCTGCTATTAGAAATATTTTTATTCTAACAGATTAAAAATCTATTTAAGTTAAAATGCAAATTACTAATTAAGTAAATTGGAGATAACACACACTTATTTAAACATGAAGCAATTAATAAAATAAAGTGATTAAAACAATATTATAAAAAAAAAATATTGATTAAATAAGAGTCTCTTGACCACTAAAATTAAAATCCATATCAGGGTCCTATTATATGTATATTTTTAAGAAATATTTGTCGACAATTTATTCACAATTGGGAATAATAAAGTCATAGTTTACTGGTAAGTTTTGTGAAAAAGTTGTAGCTTGCTATGCATAGTTTTTTTGTTAGAATGAGCTCCCATTTGTTATTAGTTGATCTTGTATTCCATTCCAAAGGCTACTCACAGAAGCTTTTCTAGTGTCCAGCTTCTTAATGATATCAACTAAAGCCCTGGTCTATTCCCACATGAAAGATTATTTCATCATGAAGTTGTCTTGGATTTAATAATCCAAAACCAGTGAAAGAAAAAAATAGAAAAAACAAGACGTTCTTCAAACTGGTCTCTGCCTTTTATAGTAGAGGCCCAGTTTTCAGACTTCTGCACATGCTATTATCATGGCATTTTTGGTTCATAATCTTGTAAGTCTTTACTCATTTTTCAATTACAAAGTTCTCATTTTTAGCAAATCTTTCGGCCATCTTTAATTATTTAATTAGCTAAAATATTTTTCTTTTAGCTTATCTTTTTACTTTTGGAATTATTTTCTTCTCTCCAATTCTACTTTTATTTCTAATTACATAAAAAAATACAAAAGAACAATTTAATTTTCATTGTACATTTTTTTTAAACAAAATAAATTATACTAAAAAAAAAATATCTAAATCTACTTTTATTTTTTAGGTTTTACCAATGCCAATATATTTGTACCGTAAATAAATAAATTGCACATTATATAATAAAGCCCTATTAATAATGCTAAAACTACAACCATTATCAAAAAGCATTTTCTTAGTAGCAGAAGTGTTCTGGGAAAAAATGACTGTCACCAGAACGTCTCTTTGTTCTATACAACAATGTATTTGCCACTGAAAATATTTATGCAGGATGGTGATAAGAAAAAAAAATGTAGATACCTCCCAGTGTGTGTTGGTTTTTTATATATACATGGGAAAAATAGCTATCTTACCTTCTTTCAATTAAAACATCTAAAAAAGGTAATTGGTTATTATTTTATATTCCCATAGTAAATTTGATATTGATGTGAAAAGAGTTTAAAAAAAAAAAAAAAATGTATCAAGATCATCCTTGCCATGTGGCCAAATATCAAAGTATCATCAACTTGCTTCAGCCATATAAATGGTTATTTAATTGCTGAAGTCAAAATTTTATTTTCCAAATCTTCCATAAAAATAAGAGCTATTACTGGAAAAAGTAATGAACACATAGGTAGACCTGATGTTTGTTTATACATCTGCCTATCTAAAAAAATGTATTTAATAAGCAGTGTTAAATCAAAAGCACATAAAATTTAGGTAATTGAATATTTTTTTAAAACTTGAATAGCTTCATTTACATATACAAATTGAAACAATATCAAAACTTACTAAAATATCATTCTTAGCCAATTTAATATCACGAGAAAAGCTCAAAAAATGATTCACATTTTTAACATATGATGACATTTCTGTTAAATGTAGCTGTAAACAAGAATCCAGAAAATTAGCTAGTGTCTGTGTTGGTAAACCAACTGCACTTACAATTGGTCTCAATGGAATATCTGTTTTATGGTTTTTTGAAATCTCATTGGGTATATAAAATTCTATGTAGTGTCTGTTCACATTCATTTATTGGACAGACTAATCATAGAATAAATATTAGAAAGGAAGGACACATTCTTGTAGTCAAAGAAAAATATAATTCATCAGCTACTTATTCTCATATAAAGTTAACTAATCATGATATCAATTTAGATTAAACAAATTTTCTAATAAACAATTGAACAATTTGACCAGAGATTGCTTAGAGAAGATATAGATATTTTTAAAAGATCCAAAAATTTGAATGAAAGATATAATTAACAAAAATAACAATATTTGGAAAAAGCTATTGGAAGACAAAGTAATTTTTAAAACTTCTCAAGCGAACAGAATTTAAATACGAGGAGAAAAAATAGATAAAAGTAACAATTTTGAATGTTACATGCATTCCTACACTTTGAAAAAGAGAATGCTCTGAGAAAAGCATCTGTTACTGTACTGAAACATCAGCTATTTACCTATTTTACTATACATAATATCCTGAAAATGATTATAATATTAAGTCATATAAATTGCTCACAAATAGGCTCTTAACAACGTTTGCAGATTATTCCAAATGCTAGACCAATTTCTGCTACTGTCTTTCTCAGTGAGATGCTAGGATATTCAAACATTAGATTACAAATTTCAGAAGAAGCTCTCACTTTATCTAATGGATACTTATTAAGTAAAAAGTAAGAAATTTTCAGACATTCATATGTCTTGTAATTCAGATATCTAACTTAAATAGCCATATGGAACTGAATCAAGTTCATATAAAACATATATGAAGAGCTTTAGCAATATAAAATTGCAAAAGTCTTAATGGTAAAAAAATAAAATTACAAAAAATCAAGTCATATGTCACATGACCTAATTTAACAAGCTTGTATTACTTCATAATTTTATTTTATTTTTTTACTATAAAGGCTTTGGTAATTTTATATTTGATGAAGATATTAATATATGTGACTGAACATGGTTCAGTCCCATATGGTTATATAAGTTAGATAGCTGGAGTGGAAGACATATAAATGTCTGAAATTTTCAGATTTTCTATTATTAGTTACTCATTAGAAAAACTACTGGGCTTGTCTTGGTATTTTTAATCTAATGCTTGAATATCCTAGCACCTCATGGAGGTTGCCTGTAGCAGAAAAAAGTCTGGGATTAAGAATATTCTGCAAAGCTTATTAAGGGCTTATTTGTGAGTTCTTTATATAAGAATTTAATACAAGCTTGTTAAATTAGGCCATTGGAAATATGTATTGATTTCTTTGTAATTGTTTTTGCTATTAAGGCTTTGGAAATTTTATATTACTAAATGTGTTAATATATGGTGTATCTGAACTTGGTTTAGTCTCATACAACTATTTAAGTTAGATAGCTGGATTGGAAGACATAAGAATGTCTGAAAATTTCAAATTTCCTAATTAATAGTTATACAATAGATAAAGTGCTGGGCTTGTTCTTGTATTTTTAATTTAATGCTTTAATATCCTAGCACCTCACTGAGGAAGCCAGTAGCAGAAACAGGCTGGGGTTGGGGATATTCTGCAAAGCTTGTAAAGAGCTTATTTGTGTGCTATTTATATAACATTTGTAATATAAGCTTGTAAATTAGGTCATGTGACAAATGACTTGATTTTCTTGTTATATATATATATATATATATATATATATATATATATATATATATATATATATATATATATATATATATATATATATATATATAAAAAGAAAATTTTCTTGGATTGCATATATAAAAGCCATATTTTGTGGATTCATCCGTGTTAAAAAATTTTAATATTGATATACCAACATTTTGACTTTATCACACAAGTCATCCACTGTGTGATTCAAAGGTAGAAATATGGCCATAGAGGCACTATAATCACTGATTTGCAAAAAAAAAAAATGTTAAAGTTCCATCAATAGCAAAAATGTTAAGAATGATTTTAAAAAAATATTTCCAAATAGGAGGAAGTTTGCATGTATCATCTCACTTATTGATACAATATGGCCTTTTAAGTATTTGAATGGCTTTTTTAATTTTGCACTGCTAGATATTATCACATCTGGATATGATCCTGGTACTAGAAAAATCTATTTGATGACCTGAATCTATAGTATCGAGTGAGAGTGCTGATGATGATGAGTGTTGTTTAATTGCATTAGCATGCTCATCTCTCCAAACATTGATGTGATGATTACTCATACCTATAAAAGAAGCTTTACAATTTTCATATGAGATTTGATAAACACCATGAAATTCAAGAGGGATTGAATCCTAAGGCTTGCTTATTATATGGCTGATCTTTTGATGAGTAGAAAATGCTGTATCTATATTATAGCATTTTAATATACATACAATACTGTCTGTAGTTTCTTTTACATATGGAACACAAATCCTAATAGCTGAAATCATTTTTTTGTTTCCTATTTTGACCATTTTGGGCTTGAAATAAAGCATTTTTTTATAAAATGAGCCCATAAAATATGTCATATATATATATTGCTGACTAAAATTATTAAAAATATTTATATTTCACCTTAATCTTAAAAAGCTCATTAGCTATATCACCAAAATATTGGGTAATAATTTATGCTTAAATTAGTTGTATGTGTTTCATTAATCTCAGATGACAGTTGTTATTAATTGATCCCCACATTGGTTTTCAAACTGCACAGATATATGTTCGGAAAATGGGGTTGTGTTTCCCAAGAGATACAGACTTTTGAACTTAAAATTAAATTTTACAATAAATAAGATTGATTTAAGCAAGTTAAAAAATATTCTTTATATTTTGAATGAAATTCTTCACTTATCCCAATACCAGATTATTTCAAATCCAATCATAATAAATGCTGGCTCACAAAATTTAATATAAATATAAGATAATACTTTCAGTACTAACCAATTGGTACTTCTTGAATGATATTCATAATGATTATATCAATTTATAGAGTAATTATTACTGTGGATTAATAGTGCATAATATTAGTAATAATTAATTATGTACAACTGAGAAACAATATATATATATATATATATATATATATATATATATATATATATATATATATATATATATATATATATATATATATATATATATATATATATATATAATCATCAACCATTATCAATCCACTGCAGGATGAAGGTCTCTCCAAGTTTAATCCATCTTCTCCGATCTTTAGCTTCTCTTCTCCACAACACCCCTGCACATTTTCTTATTTCATCCATCCATCTCACATGTGGTCTCTTTCTGGGTCTTTTACAATCTATTGGAATCCAGTTTAAAATTTCAATTGTCCATCTATTATCATCTCTTCTAGCAATATGTCCAGCCCAACTCCATTTCAATCTTTTTTTTTTCAATAAGGTCAGTAACACCTGTTTATTGTCCTACCCATACATTGTGTTTTCGATCTCTTCTTGTTACTCCCAACATACATCTCTCCATACTCCTTTGAGTGGTCTGAAGTCTCTGTATTCCTCTTCTATTAAGTGTCCAAGTCTCAGATCCATAAGTAAGAACTGGTAAAACACATTTGTTAAAAACATCCTTTTCAAACACATAGGCATATTTCCTTTTAGTATCAAGTTATTTCTACCAAAAGTACTCCAAACAAGTTTAATTCTATGATTAATTTCCTCGATTATGTTTCCATCTGTATTAATAATCTGACCAAGGTATTTGTAATTGTTAACTTCTTCTAATTCTTCATAATCAATCTTTATTTTCATATTTTGAGCAAATCGATTAAACATTACTTTAGTCTTTTTAACATTTATTTTTAGTCCCACATTTCTACTTTCATCTGCTAACTCCTGCAACATTTCCTGCCGCTCGGAAGCATTATTTGCAAAAACAACTACATCATCTGCGAAGTCTAAATGACTTAAATACTCTCCATTTACTTTCACTCCTTTAGTTTCCCATTTTAATCCTCAAAATACTTCTTGCAGCACTGCTGTAAAAAGTTTTGGAGATATGGAGTCACCTTGTCTTATACCTTTCTCAATGTTGATTTTTTTCCAGTATCATTATGTACTCTAATTGTTGTTGTTGCATTTTTATAAATATTCTTTAAAATATGACAATATCCTGGATCTATACCTTGATGATCCAATGCGTTAATCACTGAAGAAATGTGTATAGAATCGAATGCCTTTTCATAATCTACAAATCCAAAACATAATGACAACTCATATTTGTTTGTCCTTTCTATGACTTCTCTCAATACCTGGATTTGATCTATTGTACTAAAACCACTTTTAAATCCAGCTTGTTCTCTTGGTTGGTGGAAATCCAAAGTTCTCTGTAGACGAGTTGTAATTATCTTGGTAAAAATTTTATATAAAACTGATAAAAGGCTGATAGGTCTGTAATTTCTAATATCTTCTTTATCACCTTTTTTAAATATTAATATTATTACTGCATTCTTCCAATCTTCCGGTACATCTTTATCATTTAGACATTTGGTATATAACTTTGCTAAAATTGTTTCTATTTTTTCACTTGCTTCTTTTAATATATCAATTATAATTCCATCATTTCCTGGAGCCTTTCCTTTCTTCATACACTTAATTGCATGTCTCACTTCTTCATTTAAAATTCTGGGCAATTCGGAAGATGTAATAGATATAGGAGGTGCTTGTTCTTTATTACTATATAATTCTTGATAAAAATCTTCTACCAATTTCATGATGTCACCTCTCTTTTTAGTAATAATTTCATCTTTTTTTCTTATTGCAGATATAAATTTCCTACCAATACCAAAATGTTGTTTAACATTTTTGAGACTTTTATTTTCTTCTACAGCTTTCCTTGCTATTTCACAGTTATACTTTATTGTATCATTTTCAACTCTTTTCCTTACCATTTTACAAAATTTGTGATATTCAATTCTTTTTAATACATCATTTTTGTATATATTCATATTCCTTCTTTTCTTCATAAATTCTCTAGTCTCAGTAGAATTTTTATTAGTCAATTGCTGCTTTTTTCTACCAGCTATGTTTGTTGCAGTTTTTAAAAGTGTATCAGTTATTTTCATATTAATTTCATTCAAATCTGTATCATGTTCTAAATCTCCTAACACTTGAAACCTGTTTGTAAGTTCTAATTTAAATTCATTAGAATGTTTCTGAAGAATAGGAATATCAACTGTAAATATTGTTTTTCTTAATAATTTTTGTCTTTCTAGTTTTACATTAACACATAACTTACACCTTACTAATCAATGATCACTTCCTGTGTTAAATTTATTAAGAACATTACAATCTTGAAATATGTATTTTCTGTTAGTCAAAATATAATCAAATTCTGCTGTACCTTCATTTGGATGCTTCCATGTCCATTTCCTTTTAACATTTTTCTCAAAAAATGAATTCATAATATAAATTTTTTCTTTTTCTGCAAACTCCACAAGTCTATGTCCTCTCTCATTTCTATTACCATAACCAAAATTACCTACAGCAATTTCATCTTTCATTTGTCTACCAATTCTAGCATTAAAGTCTCCCATAACAATTTAAAAATGTTGTTTACTCTGATCAAAAGCCTTTTGTACATCCATATAAAAATCTTCTACTACTTCATCACTATGAGAACTTGTTGGGGCATAAACCTGAATTATCTGCATTTGGTATCTGCTATTAAGTTGTATAACTAATCTTGCCACTCTGTCCGATACACCATCAATCTCCACAATATTGTTCTTCCACTTTTTATTTATAATGAATCCTACTCCACTTGTATTTCCAATATGTGTGCCTTTATAATAGAGTATATGTCCACTTTTTAAATCAATTGTTTCTTCTCCTTTTCTTCTAACTTCACAAAGTCCAATAATGTCCCATTTAATATAAGACAGTTTTTCTTCTAATTCTTGCAATCTTCCTTCACTTGAAAGTGATCTGCAGTTGTAAGTACCTAAATAAAAAGTCATCATCAAATGGCAGCCTGGTTCCGCAATCAGGGGATTCTTAGCACCCTCCACCTTCGGCCACCAACCACTGCCTTGGTTGGTGACTTTATTGCCTCCTGGGAATAAGGGCCATGCTTTATTTTTGTCTGTCATAATTGTATATATGTATTGGAAAAAATATTTATCATTTACACAAACATTCATTCTGCCTTATCAGGCACTGAGAAGAAAGACCATGGTGTTTCTTGATCTTAAACTCAGAGGTAAAAAGCCAATAAACTCACCATGCTGGCTAATGTGTGTTGGTGAGCAGCCCATCCATGTTCGTATCCTATATGAATAATCACATAGTAATAACAGCTGCAACGACAAGAACGTATGGAGTGGACATTACGAATTTGCCCTGCTCGGTTCCTTTAAGGCCTCCAAGAGGAATCAAAGGGTCTCCTTTCAGTTAATAGCAAACTCCTTTCTGTAGCATATATATATATATATATATATATATATATATATATATATATATATATATATATATATATATATATATATATATATATATATATATATATATATATATATATATGAATAATTAAAGTTTTTTTATGAAATAATTGCATCAAGTGTGTACACATGTGGTAATGTGAAACAACAGTTTTACAAATAACTAGGAAAAAATATATGTGTTTATAATTAAATGTTAATAGAAATATATAAATGAGAGTTTTACTTCTGATTATATTAATTTAATGAATATATAAATAAATAAACATGTTTTTAATGCTTTAATTGATATAATTTAAATTTGTAATGAATATAAATAACTTTCATTAATTATGTTTATGTTTTTATTATCCATTCTTAAGAGACAAAACTAATGTAATATTTGTCAAATCAACATAATAAAAATTCCAGAGTAAAACTTAATAATCCATAATAAGTGTGAATTACTTAGTAAGTACATATATCATAAAAATTTCAATTTTTAAAATTGCCAAAGATAGTAAAAGACAATAATATGAAGACATTATTACACATTCCATTAGTAGATACTGTAGTTTTATGTCAGAAGTCTCTGATGATAGTAATCCATATATCTATTTACTAATCACATTATATTCATGTTTTGGGTTGAATATGATCTGCACAATTTTATTATCTTAATTCCTTAAAGAAATAACTATGCTTTATTCCTCAAGTTATATGATGAATTTAAATATAAGATCTATTCATTATTCTTCTAGTTGATAAGCACAAAACAATCCAATAGGTATTATCACAATGTTGTAATGCAGGTAAAAGCAATTAATAGGTTGATTTTTTTTTTTTATAAATAATGCAAAATTTTTATATATTATCATTATTACTTGATTTCCTTATTAGTATCAGATAATAATAGTTAATACTAAATATATATGCATATTTTTTTGAAGTCGAAAAATTTGGTGAAATAAGATAATTTCCAAACATGAGATTTAAAAGTGATTCAGTCAATGCTAACCATTGATTTACATTTTGTTTGACAGGAAAATAGACATTATTACCTTAATATTTAAATAAAGGTTGTTAAAAATTCACTTTTCCTTGCAGTAAATGAGAATGTAAATAAAAAGCATGCATTTAAAAATATAAAAATTATGCAAATTAAACACTGCCACAATAAACATATAATATAAGAGACTATGTTGATTTCAAGAAATCATCAAATGTTAATTAATCGGCAATAATCAAATGTTAATATAACAAAATTGTGGGAGAACTAAACTAAATTAAACTATGGGGATTGTGAAAGAAGTCTCGTTTTGATTATTCAATGTTATATATTTGATAAAGATTACAAGATGTATTGTTGAAAGTACTTCTAATAAAATAACTATATTTTTTTTTTTGGATTTTACTGTGTATGTTAATATATATTAATAATAAATATATATATATATATATATATATATATATATATATATATATATATATATATATATATATATATATATATATATATATATATATATATATATATATATATGTTTTTTATTTTTATTATCTAACACATAAATAAAATAGTTCAGTGAAATTAGATTTGATTTATCTCCTAAGGCAGATTAAATGATAGTTATTTGATTGTATTGTAAGTATTAAAGATCTCTTATAGATATGCTAGTAGTTTATATATGGTTTGTTGGAAAGATATTGTGTATTATTAGTTTGAACCATTTTGATATGTGCATTCAGTTCATATTCTTCTGAAATAGAAATGGATCTTGTAAGCAGGGTTAAGTCATTTAATATGTATGTCTAGATTAATCAGTTTTGCTAGTTTGTGTCCTGGTATTGTTTTGAATTAATTGGTATGTGAGAATTTTTCTTTTTATATTACCATTTCAATGTTTTCAAGGCAGATTAATTATATCTCTTGGGAATGTTAGAATATGTCATGCTACATGTAATGTCTATTTAGAATTAGATTTAGAGTTTGTAGTAATTTATCATAAAATCCCTTAATTTGAGAAAAGGGGTAATTGCTATAGGGATATAAAATAGGTATCAAATCACTCAATAAGAATGCATTAAGGCTTAGAATTAATTACTTTTTTTTTAAAACTAATACTTATAAGTTATTGTTTTTTTTTTAAATCCAACTATTAAAGTTCATCAATCTAGCATTATTACTCTATTATCAGTAGTTCATTCCATTAAAAAATGTGGTAAATAATAAAAGTTTATGATGAATGCTCTTCTAAAATTACTTTATTGAACTTTTATAAATTGCTATTCCAGGTTTGCATCTAGTGGAGACCACTAGTGATCAAATAGGTTGAATACACTCAATTTGCATCACTAATATATATATATATATATATATATATATATATATATATATATTATAACTTTGTGGGCTGTACCATGTATTGTTTTCCATTAAACACCGATATTTCAACGGTCTAGCAACCTCCATTATCAAGGTTTAAAATTGGTGTTTAATGGAAAACAACACACAGTACAGCCCCAGAAGTTATAATTTATCTACATCATATAAACGTGAAAACATTAAATATTATATATATATATATATATATTCATATAAACGTGAAAACATTAAATATTATATATATATATATATATATTAAAAGTCAATTTCTCAAAAAAATTAAATTAAAACAAATCTAAGTATTGTAAGTGCTATAATAATGATGGTAGAATTCTAAATTTTGTTTAGATGAATTTATAACATATAAAAATATTTGAATGTTATTATAAAATTTAAATAATATATTATAAAGATTAAATAGAATAATTTTGTATGGTTGGGAGAACTGGCTATAGTTATAATGATTTAAAATTATGCAGTAAAAGTCTTAGTAAACACACTTTTGAAAACTAATTTTAAATAATGTTTAATATGTAAATAAGATATTGAATTTATTTTATAAAATTTGATTTAAAATTATATTATAATTATTAATTAAAAGTTTTAGTGTTTTATGGTATAAACAAGTGTATTCAATTTTATTTACTGTTTAAATAATGTCAAAATTTATTATGCCAAATTTTGTCATTATATTTTATTATTTAATAATATAATATTTTTGTAATTAAATATTCAGTTAATTACATTTCAGACATTTAATATAAAAATTGCAACATTATGTCTGGAATTATGATCATGTGACTAACAATACATGTATTTTTGTGTGCATGCTAGTTTTTTAAAGAAAGTTTGTAAAATTACTTTCAAAATTGTTTAAAATTGAGAACATTTGAATAACCTAAAAATAAATATAGCCAACTATTACATTAATTAATTATTAAAAAAAAATTGAAGTTAATAAAGATGAACTAAAAATTGATACATTAGAATTAAGTGTTAGTTAAATTGATAAAGAATTGTTTAAAATATGTTGTTTTAAAGTATTTAATTTGTTTAAATATATTTATACAATTGATTTAGAATTAAGTATTATCATATTATTATTAAAACTCATGCTAATAGTTTAATTTCTGAATTTTTAAAAGCACAAAAAACAACAAGTATGTAAATTAGTTTGAAGCTGAAAGTCAAACAACCAGACAGATGATAATTAGAGCAGGTGTATAAATGGGTGCTCACACTTCTTCATTATTATTTTTTATTATTATTATTATTATCCTTTATTATTAATTGTTAAATTAGTACCCAGTATATTACTACAAGTCATTAATATATTGCACATGTAGTCAATTAGTTTTAATTTTATTTTAAATTTTATTATTTTTTTAAAAAAAAGTATAAATGATTATAAAATTATTAAATTATATTAAGAATGTTTTCCTGAACTCAATTAGTTTTCTATGAATATTTCTATTCAAGACTTAATTCAAGTTCATTATAACTAATGAAATATGAACCTGAGATAATGTTTGTGGGAATGTTAATGGCAAAGATGCAAATAAGTGAGGAAATCATAAATTTTCTTGTACTATCTATAAAGTATTATAATTGTTTGTATAAAGTACTTTGGAATTTAAAGTAGAAATTATCTAGAAATATAACTTGGAGATTTAAAATGTCTGTGTATAAAAATTTAAGAACTATTAGAAGATATTATTTGAATAATGAAATACCTGGAAAAAACTGAAAACTGAATTTTTTGTAAAACTTATAAAAGTATTCAAGGATAAGTTATAGAGTAAAAAATGTTGTTCTTTTATTTATACTATTGAAAATATGTTTTTAAAATAAATGCAGCAGTTTTAAAAGAAATATTTACTTAAAAGTAATTATAAACTTTGGAAAATAAAAAAAATTAAAAGACAAATGTCATTGTGAATATAAATTGCTTTATGAAGTTTTTTTCAAAATATGTGAAGATTTTGATATTTAAAAAAAGAAAAAAAAATGTTTTATTAATTATACAGTAAAATGAAGAGAATGGATAATAGAAATAAATATTATTATGACTAAGTAAATAGCCTTTAGAATATTCTAATATAAATTCATCTATTATTACATATCTGCATTATGAAATAATATTACTTAAAAATAATGAAAAATGCCTATATCTGCTAGCGTGTACATTTATTTTAAACAGCCAATGATGATGCTTTTTTACACTGATGATTTTTCACATGAATGAAAACAATGGAACTTAGCTATAGAATGAATTTTAAAAAAAGTGATATCACATTAATAAATGTTATCCTGTGAAAGCAACAGATAAAAGACTGTTTTTTTTTAAAAAAAAACTTTCAAAAAACAGCATGAACAATAATTTTCCTAATTTTCTACGATATTAAAGGTAGGTTATTTCTATTCTTATTTTTTTATCTGTTGTTACATGTGCTACAAGAGGAGGGAAGAATTCTGGGCACAAAAAACTTCAGACAATTCTCATCTCATAGCAACTAGAGACGTTCCAATTTGAGGCATTAAACTGTATTGAAGAACAGTTAGTTGAACTTTGTTGAAGGTCAGTTACTTATTGGATTACATAAATTAAGTCTTAATTATTATTTTAAATATACTAACTTTTTTTCAAGTGTCATAGCATCGGCCGGGATGTTAACCCGCAACCCGGACAACTGCTTGTAAGACAATGCAAGACTAAATATACTAAATTTAGTATTAAACTTTGCTGTATAGAGTAGTAAAGGTCGCATTTCAAATATGTTTTTATTATTCTAACAATATTACTCTTTTTAGGAAAAATCTTTTAATATTGTTTTTTTTAAAGATTTTTTGAAAAACATTTTAAAGTATAATAGTTAGTGCATTGGATGAATGATAATTTTGATTAATATATATATATTTTATGCTGTATTGGACTGGAAGTTATCAGAATAGTGATTTACAAATCATAAAGTCACTAGGTAATTTAAAATTGTTTAATTATTATGTGATATATATTTTATTTTATTTTTTTTTAGAATTGCATGAATTTTTTAGAAAGGCATTTCTTTTTTTCATAAGAATGTGTGAACATAAGTATGTGTGCGATAATAACACACACACACAAACACACATCACACACACACATATATATATATATATATATATATATATATTAATACAAGATATACGCTATGCATAAAAAAGAGGTATGAATACATTTGTTCTTTCATATATTACAACGTTTGATATAATTTACTGATGCTCATAATTTGACATGATTCTTTAATAGAAAAAACTATACATTATTTTAAATATTTGAATATTGATTTTAACGTTTTAATATCAAAGTCATTTATATATTTTTTTTGCTAAGTTTTAAGTACTTAAAACATTTTCTTATAGTTCTTCTGGATTGATAATGTTATATGTTAACTTTGTTTATTATTGGGAATATTGCTAGTTATTTTACGATGTGGATTGTTTAGATCTATTATGAAGTTTTTAAACAATAGTGATGGGGAAGGAGAAATAATAATACACTGGATGACTTATATGTAGAATATGTTAAGAAGACAGGAAAATAGCCTATATTTTATCTTAGTACTTTTATGCAAGTACAGTTAGCATAGCCTTGTGTCTTACACACATTTTCCATGGACAGTGTTGGATATTTTGTATTTTAAATGTTCAATAATTGCTTGGCTATTATTTTTTAAGGTGTTGGATAAAAAATTCATACCTATCCTTTCACACTGTTTCCATGTGAGTTATTAAATATATTTATACTGTTAAATCTTTACTCTAGTCATTCCTTCATGTTCTATGCATTTTATCACTATCTTGATTTCAATAATTATTACATGGTTTAGCATTATATTTTCATAAAAGAATAATAATAAATAATTTTGGATTGATGTATTGTTTTATTCAAAGGAAAGTAATATAGTTTTTTCTTGTTTGGATTAAGATGAAATACAAATGATTCTATATGTAAATGCTGTTAATAAAATAATAAAAAATCATAGTTACTTTTCATATCTTTATCAAATTATTTTTGGCCATAAAAGAAATCACAACTATTCATGATATTTTTAATAGTTTTAATATATTTCTGATTTTCCATAAATCATTGCATATTTTTAAAAGATGAAAAAACAAATTGAATAATAAAAAGTGTGATGAATGCTTAAATTTTATGAACATTTTTTATATTTAAAGAAAAAATGAAACACATATAAGAAATTTGAGAGTGGTGCCAAGAAAAATTATCTAGTATAAAAAATAACACTATTTTGTTAAATTCAAATTTCATTTATTGAATGAATCTTAAAATACATTTTTAATGAATATTATTCTGAGTATTATGATTTTTCTTTACTACTAAAACCATATTGTTTATTTATGTAGACAGCAAATGATTTCATTAGACTATAAGTCTTATGTCTAGAATAACATATTACTTTATAACATGTATGATAAATAATGTATAATCCAAAGTGAATGGTTACTTACTTTCTGATTTTATATAATATAAATATGTAATTCAAATTTTATTTTAGTTTAAGTCATTTTTTTGTTAGATTTTATTTAGTAAAACCATGTAAATATTGTATATAGTTTTGTTTAACACAAAGTGGAATAAATTTGTTAAACTTGTTTTATAAATCTCTGTACTATGTTGATTGAATATTCACCCAAATACATGATTAACATACTCCAAAACATATATATATATATATATATATATATATATATATATATATATATATATATATATATATATATATATATATATATATATATAT
>JAQFVV010013066.1:0-283631 GCA_028023455.1 Epiperipatus broadwayi | reverse complement strand
GCATGCAGAGAATATGTGTGCTATTAAGAACAAAGAAAGTGAAAATGATATTAATGATAAATGGGGAAAGTACTTAGAAAAGAAGAAGTTGGCTAAAATGGATAATTATAGAGAAAGGATGAAGTTGAATAGTAAATTGTTGGAGGATATTAATAAAAGTGGAAGAGATGGGTGTAAAAAATTTTGGAATTACATTAAAAGGAGAAATGTAGGGGAAAGGGAGATAGTATTAATAGATAATCAAAGAATAGAGTGTAGCTCTAGAGAAGAATTAGAGAGAATCTTAAATATATATGCAATGGATATAGAAAAGTTGTTATATGTGAAGGACTTTGTGATAGAAAAATGAAAGCATTTAGTGATGGGAACATTAGGTTCACAAAAATGAACTGAATGACACAGGGAAAAGATTGAAACATGGAAAGGTGAGAGAACTAGATGGATGGACAACAGAGATGGTAATGAATTTAGGGCATAGAGCAAGAACAAAGTTATTACCATGTTTTAATAAGATGGCACAGAAGAGAGCTTTTCTGGGTAGTTAGAATAATACAAGAATAAGATTATTATTTAAAGGAAAGGGTAAGGATCATAGAAAGTTAAATAATTATATACTGATAGTGGTAACATCAGTTTTATATAAAGTTGTTTTATATATGGTAACTGGAAGAGTTGTAAAATGGATGGAAGAAAATAATGTAGTGGGGGAAATTCAAGGTTTCAGGTCAGATGGGCATATAGGAGATAGTTTTTTGTAGTTACACAACTTATGGAGATGAGTAGGTATTCAGGTAATCATTATATATGAGTTTTATAGATATAAAGAAAGCATATGATAGAGTGTATAGAAATAGATTATGAGTAAGGTTAGCAAATTTGGGAATGGATGAAGCTTTAGTAAATATTATTAAGAAATTATATGAAAACAATTATTATACTTTCCAATTGGGGGATATAGAATCAGTTAAAGTTAAAAATAGAGTGGGATTAAGGCAAGGATGCTCTATGTCACCCATTTTATTTTTGTTGTATTTGAGTGAAATGAAGAAAGCAATGCAAAGACTAGGAAGAGGGATAGAGATACTGTTAATAGGTGGCATGGGAGTATATACTTTGTCGGGTCTTTTTGTTGCAGATGATGTCTTTTTGTGTGCAGAAAGAAGAGAAGATATGTAAATTATGTTGAGGACTTGTGCAAGTGTGGGTAAAGAGATGGGGATTAAATTTAGTGAAGAAAAATCAAATATAATGCTGGTTAATACTGGGGAAAAAGAAGATGTAGAATTTTTATTGGGGGATATAAAGTTAAGTATGGTGGATAGATATAGGTATTTGGGAATCATCTTATGTAATCAGGAAAATTGCTTGGATGAATGGGAGAAAAAAATGGTAAATGAAGCAAAGAAAAGAAAGTGTTTGGTAAAGAAATTAACATTATTTTCATATAATAAATATGATGTAGCTAGAATTGACTGGAAGGGAGTTGCAGTAGCAGGGTTAACATATGGTAATGATGCATTATGTGTTAGTAAAAGGGTTTTATATTATTTAGAGAATGTACAAAGAGATGTAGGAAGATGTGCATTAGGTGCAGAGATGTGGACAGCAAAGGAGGCAGTTAAAGGGGAAATGGGATGGTCAAGTTTTCATATGAGAGATGCAAAAAGTAAAATGAAAATGTTTAGTAGGTTACAGTTTATGGATAGTAAAAGAATAGCCAAAATAGTGTTTAATTGGGTTATGAGTAAAGTGCAGGTAACAAGATGGGTAAGAAATGTAATGTAGTATGCAAAAGATTTGGATAAAGAATTTATATCAGTATACTTGTATAAAAGATGGGATGATTGTGTTAGGAGAATTATTGAGTGTTATTGTGGTTAGGAATGGGATAAAAGATTAAAAGCATTAATAAAAAAATAGGGAGTTGGAGAGATGGAGAACTAGTATGGAGGGTAAGAAGAGTTTAAATATATATGAAGTAAACAGAATATTGGATGTGAGTTAATTTATGATAATAGTAAGGAAAGTATTCTATTGTTTAAGGCTCGAATGGGATCATTAGCAACCAGAGAATATACAGGTAAATGGAAAACTATGGGTCATTTAGTGTGTAAATTGTGTATGGAAGGTATAGAAAATATTAGGCATCTGTTTATTGAATGTAAATGCTTGAAAGCAGAAAGGGTACAGATAATGAAGTTATAGAATAGATATGAACAAAGTGATTATACAGAAAGTGAGTTATTGTTTTTTATGCTGAGTTTGCAGAAAGATAAGGGGGAATTAGATATAAAGGCCATAGAGTTGACAAAGATTATGTTGTGGAAATGGGATGGGCAGAATATGGGGAGGTTTAGAGTGGGAAATGGAAAATAAAGTGGCTAACAGGTTTATCTGGGCATAATTGCTGAGATATTCTTGACTTCATTTAAGGAGAAGCCAAAATACATCACATCCCATCACATCATCAATGCAAAAATGTGTCTAATCACTTAAACAATGAAATACATCAATTTTCCAAATTATATCAAAACAAAACAATTAAAGAAAGCAGTTCTAATCCTAATTCTAATGTCCTAATACCTTTGCATCAATTTATTAGTCAAAATTCAAATGCAGAACCTTTCCTTGAAAATCGTAAAAATACTCCTGATTCTAATAAAATGCTAAGTTCTTTGCACATATTACAGGAAGAAAAAGATATGATAGATGATGAATGCCTCAGCTTGACAGCTGCATCTAATCAAACACTTCTATTTCTCGATTGCAAAACTTAAAAGATCCCAGACAAAATACACAAACTTATGCTGTGGCTCTGGGTAAAAATATTAACACTAAGCCAAAACACAATATAGATGAGCATCATACTAAATACAACATAACTGACTTCCAAGATGATGAGGACTCTTCCACTGAGACAATAAGTGGTTCCCTCTCAAATCAAGACAATTCCATAAACCTAGAAAATTACCAATCTATTAATCAAGAGTTCAATTCCAGGATACCTCCTATACTATACAATTCTTTCCTCAATTAACAGTGACCTAACTCTCATTCTAAGTACTACTAATAATAATTGTAATCTCTTCCTCTTCCATACTGATGAATTTTTTGATTTAATTAAAAATCACCAGCTTGAAGATGCAGTTAAAAGAGTATACCACCACCCGAACCAAAGATACTTTATCATTGAATTTAATAATGTAATCCAGAAGGAGCTGTTTAATAGGAATCAACTACTACTGAAACAAAGATACCTTATGAAAATTGACATGAACCCAACCTCAAATGGCATATGGTCTTGCTAGTAATTGTTTCCTAAACTTTGCCCAAGCTGACTTACAAAGGCTACTATCCAAATATGGGGTCATAACCAATTTCAAATATCTTTCAGAGAGAAGAGCTGAATTAGAATTACCTTCCAACACTGTGGAGTTCTCCCTCAAGCTCAATGCAGATGCATCACCACTTGGCATACCATCCATATTAGAACAAAATAAATGTCCAATATACATTCCCATTCAAGGAGTATGGCTACAATGCTTTCACTGTCAAGAGCATACTCACTTAGCAAAAGAGTGCCCCCAAAAATATGTCAAACATGTAATACAAAGAAAAACAGAAGACACATTTGTGCATCAACTTCATCAACCTCTCATCCATTGTCTCACTCAATAACCAATGAAGCATTTTTCATTACACAATCTCAGACTGATGGAATATTTATAAATTATACTCACCCAGATCAACAATATAACTTATCAGATCAACAAATGGATATTTATCCATACTGCAATGTGTCTATACAACTAGATATACAAACAGCTCAACTCCTTCCAAATCAAAATCTGCACAATACTCAAAATATGGATGATTATCAATATTAATTTATGACTCCAAATAACGAAATACATTTCCAACATGACATCTTTTATTTTAAGAGTTATCCACAAACAACCAATAGTAGTCTCAAAAGGAAAACAATAGATTCTTCCAGTTTACAGCCTGAAGAGGCAAATAATACATCCTAAGACTCCAACTTGGAAAATAACACTGAACATCAACTGATTGGCAAATCTTCCACTGAACATCAACTGATTGGTAAATCCTCCATTCTTAAAAAGAAGAACAAAAAAGGTCTAAATCAATTAAAACCAAATCAGATACAAAACATAGACAGTCACATGAAACATTAACAGCAGACACCCAAAACGAATTACATCCAAACTCAACCCAGGATGGTTAGTCTCAATTAACCACTGTGTGTCAAATCTCCTGCTCAACTGATCATCTTGAAACTCAAGCAAACCCTCAACATGATTTACTGAGATCAAGTAATGTTGATTCATAAACTCTACACAGAGCACTAATATTTAATACATACCTCTCTCTTTCTTTTCTCTATCTTATGCATCTTAAAATAGGTGGAATAAATGTCAGAGGACTTAACTCTCTTGACCATGCTATAGCCATCAAACAGTGACTCAATAAAGTAGACCTACATTTAATATGTCTTTCAGAAACCAAATTGCATTTTCAATCCAATCATAAGATTCCTCAGTTATTAAGCCAATATGGTACTTTTCATTACTTACCATCCACCACAGCATCCTCAGGAGTAGCCTTCTTCATCAATAAAAAACTTGCCAATGATAAATGCCAAACTCTGCACCTAAGTAAAGAACTAATAATATTTCATCTAATGATTGCTAACATACCAATAACAATTATATATTTATAACTCGGTAATGATCCAATTCTCATACTTTCAACCAACTGTATCAATGCATTTCTCACTTCTATTTTCTCTTCGGTAATATGTTTTGGTGATTTTAATCTAAAGTATCAACAATTCAATACAAAATATTTGCATCTATATAATAGATTTCTTCTATGTGGAAAGGGCTGTTTCCTGCCAAATTCATTTTTCTTCTACACATTACACAAAAAAACCTTAATTGATCTTCGCTACTATTTCCCTGACCTTCACTATGACATTAAAGTTAAACTACAATTTGTTCCTCTTTTGGATCACCTGGCATTACTATTAACAATACATCTTGATCCCACACTCTTGCCACTTTCACTACACACTCATACCATCAGGCTATTAAATAAGGCAAATACTCCAATCTGCCTTTCTGAAGTGTACATTCTGTTACACAAAAAGCAAATATTCAAGCTACCCCCACTACAGGCATGGTCTGCCTTCGTCGGCATACTTAGTACTTTGATTAACACCTTCACAAAAGACCAAAGGCCCCAAACATCTAGAGGTACTAGAACTAATTGGTCATCAGATCTCTCTACTGTCATCTATAAACACCACCATGACAGGTATCATAAACCTTAAAAGCCAATACCATGACAAGCAGAGGGTACTTGCCCAATACCTAGTGACCAAAAGAACAAAGATTTTTCTTGCAACACAACACAATTGGATGCGAAGTTACATTCATTGGGCAATTGGTGCTATCAAGCGACCTACACCCTCCATGATCACTATTGATCAAAACATTCTAACACTCATACATAAATACTTTCAATCTAAATTACAGAGCTGTCCTCTTGACATTGGTAACACCTGGGATGATTTATGCACCTTGACAGTCACAATATAACAAAAACTCACATTATTCAAAAATTGAATCCTACCCTGAAAACACCCATCCTGGTCTTCATGGAATACCTTCCCTTGTGCTACTCCACCTAAGTTATTTCACTGCACCCATACTTTTTGGTTTAATTGATGTTCTTGCGGATGACTTTCAAAACATTCCAGATCTCTACCTGATCGCATTAGTCCATTTTATGAAGAAATAAATCAATCCTTCACAACTCTCTAACATACAGCCTATATCTTTGTCCCTGCTACTCATCAAGACCATTGAGTCCATCATTGAAGATAGGATCCAAGACCAGCTACTATCATATATCTCAAAGCATCAATATGCCCATAAGGGCTCCTCCACAATTCACGTCATTTGTCGTTTTGTTGTCAGAGAATACATTAGACAACACAGGAAAACTATGGTTATTGCAGTGCAATTAGATTTTACATCTGCTTTTGATACTGTAGTGCCTTCCACATTAATACAAACCCATAGTAACTACGCAGTTCCTCCAGTCTATGTAAGAATTATTGGAAACCTCATCCTAAATAAGTCCATCTTCCCCTCTCTTGATGGTAGCCTGGCCCTTAGATTTAGACCCCATCTCTCAATTCTTCAAGGATCTCCACTTTGTACCCTCTGCTTTATAACATATATAGACCCCCCTCCTCAAAGAAATTGAAAGTAAACTACCTAAAATTTATATTCCTCTTTTGAAGGAGGAGATACACCACATCTTTTATGTCAATGATGTCATTGTATTTCTTTCCTCCATCAAATATTTAACATGCTTACAATTGATCTTGGACAAATACACCTCACAATATAATCTGCACATCAACCAACCAAAATCAGCTGTTTGGAAAATCTTCAATGGCAAAACCATTACCTCAACTTCTCAACTTATAGCGCCAAGCTAACTTATATCACCATGCCACAAAAATTTCTTGGTTTTCCCATTGCATTATCGGCCACTGCAATGAGAAAGCAAATACAGCAGTCCATTCTAGACAAAACCAAGAAAATAGTGAGGATTTCTTTCTTCAATCTCCTTATCACTCTCTGGAAAATCAATGCTACTAAATATGATTATCTTTTCTAGAATCAACTATTTTTTACCCATTATCAAACCAACTAATGTCTTTCAATCAAGTATAATGTTGTTTTGGAAAGGCAAGGTTATTGCCATTAGCATGACTAAAATGCAGAGGCTCAGGGAATTGGGTGGTGTGGGTCTGCATTCTATAGCCATGTTCTATACACAAAAATCAATCGGATTACTCCGCTTAATCTACCTTGAATTATCTAATGCCAACATCAATTTTCCATTTGAACCTACAGACATGCCTCCACCATTTGCATGTAAATGGACCAGTGATCTATTCACATACACTAACAGCCTAGTTAACATCACAGAACAAACTCTACAAAACAAAAAAACTTATTGGGAGACATATAAGCTTTTAAATCCAAACCAAATTAATTTGCCTTCTCAGCTGGGAATAAATAACAAGAAAATCATCATGCATTCTAAGAACTGGTTCTTTGAACCCAAATATATTGGCTTTGTATTCAAATTCAATCTCTCCTCACTTCCCACCAATCATTTCCTGGTTTGGAGAAGAGGATTCACAAAGATCAATTCACAGTGTCAATTATGCCAGAATGAGGATGAAACAATCCAGAATCTCTATTACTCCTGCTCCTTTCTAACCCTACTTCGTGATTTAATTGTCAATAGTGGGTCACTTGGAAGAACAGATGCTTTTTCTATTAGCAAATCCATAGAAAATGGTACCTTCTCCATTATCAGACTTTCAACTTTTCTCCATTTTGCAGTTTGGCTTACTAGATGCAAGCTAATATTTACCCAAACCAATCACATCATCTGTCATATTTTCACAGAATTGATCTTGGAAAATTAAGGAAAGAGACCAACTTCTGGCTCCAGACCATTTGTTCTAGGAAACCTGGGCAAGAATTAACCTTAATTACAAAATACTCATTACATAAGACTAATTACATCCTTTTGTGAACATTAACGAACTACTCAATATTCAACTTATCATGAACTAATGTTTACTAACTGACTACAATGTTTTTGTATTTTTGTTTTCAAAAATAAATTTCTTCTTTTAATAAAAAAAAACTTAGAAAAGAAATACAACTTTGAAAAACATTCTTTTTATAATTGTAATTGAGATCTCATGATTCACTTACTTATTTAAAAAGTATTTTAATTTCCTTGATTATAAGTCCAACTTACAAAAGTGTTTTCAGTAATACATGGCATAACAAGAGTTTTAAATTGTGATATCTCAATTGATTTTTTAAAATATTCATCAAAACAATTATATATAATTGGAATAATAGTGATTAATATTTGCAGGATTGTTCAGTTACATTTCAAAATAAAATTGAATATGAAATAGTTATTAATAGTAGAATAAAAATATATAATGGTTGGAAGCATGATATTATATATTAGATTAATTGTATAAGGTATTATTAACAGATATAGGTATGCCAGATTTTGCCCCAATAAATTTAGGCTTAATAATGCTACCATCAGATCTTTTATATAAAATGAATATAGAAAATGTTTTATATTGGTCCTTATGAGAGACATAATACACAAGTGTCACTATAATAGTATGACCTTACTGACAAAGTATTAATTATACATAAACTCAATAACAGCAGACTTCTGGATAATGTTAAAAAAGCCTATAATTTTATAACCTTTTGTATTCTATAATTCTTATACATCCAGAATAATACATTAAAACATTCAGACTTATCAAATATTTTCAAAATATATCAAACATTAATATCCAGTTCATGAATAAAAAAAATTATATAAACTAAATTTATAAATTATCAAAAAATTTTAATGAGAAGGGCATTTTGCATTCATCATCATTATTTTCATCCATTATTGATCTATTACAGGATGAAGTTCTTTCTCCATGTTCAATCCATGATTGTCCATCGTCTTTCTAAATCTTTTACAGTCTATTGAAATTCAGTTTAATATTTTAACTGTCTATTTATTATAAACTTAAATCAATATGTCTTGCACTAGTCTATTTTACTCTCAATTGTTTAATACCAAAAACATTGTTGTGTTTTCTCATTCATGTATTTTGTATTTGATCTCTTACTTTCAACATTACATTTTACATGCTCTTTTAGTGGTGTGAAGTCTCTGTACTGCTTTTCTTTTTTATGTGCAACTCTCAAATTTAGAAATAACAAACAGTCAAATACATTGCTTTAAACCATCTTTTTCAAACAAATATGCATATTTTTAATATTAAATTATTTCTCCCAAAAGCACACCAACTAACTTCAGTTCAATGATTAATTTCATTTATTATATTTCCATTTCTAGTGACAAATAGACGAGTATTTGTAGTTGTTAATTTCTTCTAATTCAACATTATTAGTCTTTATATTGTTTTTTAGAAAAATTCCTTTGAACATCTTTAGCTGTTTTGATATTTACCTTTTGACCTAATTAGTAAGTTTGTAATGTGATGTAGATTCAAGGAACATTGCATGAGAGAATGTGTGATTAAATTTGGACAGATATTAACTTTGCAATATTCAGTCCAATGGACAAGTCCAGAGAATAATCAAAACATCAATTATTTCATCCCATACTCTTCTTTGCCCATTTCTTCAATCTTTCCATCCCTTATATCATCCAATAATGTCAATCTCTTCCATCCTTTCTTTTTATTTCCACTCACTATTCCCTCCAAAAATCTTTCATTAAGCTATAATTTCTTATTATTATATGTCCAATTCAGTTTCTCTGTCTCTCTCTGATATTCTCAGTCAATCTTCTTTCCTCATTTACTCTTTTCATAACTTTTTCATTTGTTATTTTACTCATCCAACTTATTTTTTTCCATTCACCTCCATGTCCACATCTTAAAGGCTTCTAATTATTTCTTAATTCTATTACTCAGTGTTCATGTCTTACAACAAGACATTAACCCACTCAACACATAACATATAAATATTCTCTTTTTTAATTCTCTTTCCAAAGGTCCACATAATATCTTTTTTCTCTTCACAAATGTGTCTTTTGCCATTGCTATTCTTCTTTTAACTTCATCTACATTTCTTCCAATCTCCTTCAATCATCTACCCAAATATATAAATACTTTTACCTGTTGAACCATGTTATCACAGATTTTAATTTGCAGTTCTTTTAAATTTTTTCCTATCCACAAACACTTAGACTTTTCAACATTAATCTTCATTCCATATGCCATACATCCTTCCAATTTACTCAACATATTCTGAAGATTCTATTCCTTCTCAGTGATAAAAGCCATATCATCTGAAAATCTTATACACTTTACAACTCTTCCTCCAACATTTGCTTTTCCACAGTCCAAATAATTATTTAGCACATCTTCTAAATAAATAATCAACAGAATAGGTGACATACTATATCCTTGCTTTACTCCACTTTTTATATTTACTTCACCACTCACATTACTCCCAAATTTAATTCTTATCCTTTGACCATCATAAATATTCCAAATCAATTTTCTTTCTTTCCAAAATATTTCTTTATCTTTTAACATGGATATAAGTTTATTCCAGATTACTCTATGAAATGAATTTTCTAAATCCACAAAACATATACCAATTCCTTAGCATTATATAAAAATAAATGCATATTTACATATGTTTAAGTTTCATTTGAGAATGACATGTAGTAAATTCTAGATAATTTTGTCGACGTCATTCATTCAGATATTGTAAACAGTAATTTAAAGTGAGTTGTCTATTTTCACGCTTTCACTTCCAATACTTAAGATTTGCATATATATAAGGATTTGGGTCGCAAAGAATAAATGGATTCTTTATTCTTTCTTAAATACTATATCTTGTGTTGGGAGTTAAAGTATTCATTTATTATTAACACTCATAAAAAGTGCATGCACAATAGCTTGAAAGGCTGATATTTAATGTATTTACAATTATAAACATAGTGCTATATAAAAATAAATGCTTATTTAAATATATCTTACTGCAATTGTTCTAACAATAACAATAGCATCTCTTATGCTTTTTCTTTTCTGAAAACCCAACTGTTTCCCAATATAATAATCTACCTTCCAATAAAAATCTTTGAGTTAAAATCTATAATAAAACTTTAGAAATATGAGATAACAAACTTACTGTTCTATACTCTTCACATTTAGCAGCTTTCTTCTTTTTAGCCATTGGAATTATCATAGTTTTTTAAAAAAACCTCAGGCCAAACATTACTATTATATATCAAATTGCAAAGTCCAACTATTTCCTTCTCAGTAAATTCTCCCATTTCTCTCCAAAATTCTGTAGCTATTGTATTAAATTTAATAGCCTTATCATTCTTCATTTATGTTATTAACTTTCTTACTTCATCCAGCAATATGTCCATACCTTTATCATCTAATTTCAACATCTTCATTTTCAAGTTCATAAATAATTAAATTATTTTCTCTAATAAACAGACACTAAAAATATTCTTCCAATCTTTTTAATATCTCAATGCTATGAATTAATCTCCACTCTTATCCGAAATCTCACTAGCTACCCATGTCTTTTTTTCCCAAGTGATATTTCATATTCTATAAAATATGAGATCATATCTTTTCACTTTCTGAGGTTTTTCCATCTCTTTACATTCTTTCTCCAACCATTTTTATTTTGCTAAATCTGTTTCTCTTCTTAGTTCATTATTACATTTCCTATATGCCTTTTGTTTTTCCTCAATATTTACATTCTTCCATCAACTTTATACTTTCATCTTTTTCAACATACCTTCAGTTATCCAAGGTTGTTTAGCTTTTTTTGCACGAATAATACCTATCTCATTTTTTGCTGTTTTCAATAATTTTTTTAATTTTATTCCAACACTCATCAGGGCTATTAATATGTTTCTGATCCCAAACAATCCTTTTTAATTCATTTTCACATATTAAACCAAGTTTTCTTTTTTTCATTTGTTTCAATTTATCCAAGTCCTATCTTGTGTATGTTTTCCCTCTTTTAATTTATTTTAAACTCAACATTGATTTCACCATAAAACCAAATTATGATCAAAATCTATATCAGCACCAAGCAAAGCATGTGAATCCTTAATAGAATTCTTATATCTATTCTGAATCAATATATGATCAGTGGATTAATGATGACAGTTTTCTAAATGTCAAGTTTTAGAAAGTTTAAAATATTGCCATTCTTTCTCTTAAGTAAGCTATATATTTTAATATTCTGATTATGTTTATTTTATTCATCCTGTTTAACATATCTATTAAGAACAAAACACCTTTGGTAACTGCAATAGTTGCAAATGACATACTGGCAATTGGTTTTCTATTTTTGTTTTTTTATGCAAATCATTTTATACCCTCTAAAGTAATTACATTTTTTTTCCTTTATCAATTTTTTTAATAATGACTTATCATTTATGTCTTAATTAATAGACAAAGAACATCAGAATTATAATACTTTGCATACATCTCCTAATAACAATATTATTATAGTGTGATAGTACAAAAATTAGTTTTGGAAAAGAAAAACTTTTAAAATTCGCTGTTATAGAACACTGTATGATAGTTTAGTTAGTAATATTTACTATTTTTTAATTTTCCACTGTGGATAATAATGACTTATTATTTATGTCTTAATTAATAGACAAAGAACATCAGAATTCTAATACTTTGCATACATCTCCAAATAACAATATTATTATAGCGTGATAGTACAAAAATTAGTTTTGGAAAAGAAAAACTTTTAAAATTCGCTGTTATAGAACACTGTATGATAGTTTAGTTAGTAATATTTACTATTTTTTTTATTTCCACTGTGGATTATTTAAAGGCTATATACCTACACTATAAACTCATGTTCATTGACATGCATAAATATTCCTGCATGCATAGTAGAATCAAAAGACAAATAAATATATAAGATTATTACTAGCCTTGCAAAATGCTTAACATAAACTATACTAATGATAGTGTCTATACCACAGTAATTGGTACAAATCTGTCAATATTATTTTGCTATTGAGAAAAGTATTGTAAATATATATATTTTTTGTATATGACAATACTCTCAGGATTGAGAATAATAATTAACTTTAGTAAATTATAATTAATATTTTGGAATTATTCCATGAAAATAACTATTTTCTCTTGAAGCTTACATGACATTTTTATAATGACATTTTAATTATTTTAGTTTTGAGAATAGAAAATAAATTGTCATTTGAACAAAAAGACTTTCAAACCTATAATTGGAGTTTAAAAGTGGATACTATATTCAAATTGTAGTTGTGAAAAATAATTCACATTTTCATATACTATGTCAATAATTCTAAATAGAACAAGTGTGTTGTTTAAATTTAAAAATTATATTAAATATTTAAATATTTTCGATGATTATTATTAAATTATTTATCTGTTGTCATTCACTTATTTGATAACTTGCATTGTAATATAGATCATAGAAATAATATATTTAAAATGTTTTTTAATCTGTATATAAAATTAGTAAAGGTTTTAATATATTTTCCTTGTAAGAATAAAAATGTATTAGAGATCTTCTGGCTGTTTTTATTTTAAAATTAATCATCCCTCTTGATTAGAGTGTTACATTAAAATACAATACTCAAGAATCTAAAAATCCAGGTTCAAATCCCATCCTAGTATTGTCTCTGGTTATTCCAGCAACACCTGAAGAACAGGGGAGAATAATACCTCTCAAATGTTGTGCATATACTAACCTGTTTGGTGTACTATTACTAACAGTTGAATGCAATTGTAATATTTAAATAAAGTTAAATTTTTCTACATTTATTACTGATTTCAGATGATGGAAATAATCTAATATAAAAATAGAATCAAAAATTCAAATTCATTTTATTATCTTGTATAAAATTTTGCTTGAAAGGTTATTATTTCTTCACGATTATATAGTTTGTTCCTATTATCAAAATAACTATAGATTTTTTCTGAGTAATTTTTTTAAACTGATTTTCAATGATACAAAAGTTTCTCGTGTATAGCAATTATTAATGATTCATATTATGCTCACAATTTCACCTCTAAATCAAGATTGTTTGAGAATTTTTATGACAGTTTAAAGTTTTTATTAAGAAGTCAATTCAAAGGTAAATAATATTGGCATCTACTATTTTCAATATTTGAGTATCAAACCATAATTAGATGAAGAGAAATTGTCCCGTTAGAAAAATATTAGTTAGATGAATTAATATATTGAATGACTAGTGTAATACAATTCTACATTCACCAGTATCTAATAAGAGAAATGATATACCCATATGACCTATAGTTTATTTTAGTTGTTTACATAATGAAGAACACATTTTTTAATGTAAACACTTCACACATTTACATTTCTTTTATAGTAACATAATTTATGTAGCCACAAACTACTTTGGTGCAATTTTATTTCAACTGTGGATGATATATCTCACTTTAATATATAACCTTACATTTTATATCTTATAGCACATTTTCATGAGTTACATAAAATTACATTAGATATTTTAGACATCATTATTGCTGACATCTACTAGTGAATCATTTAATAAATTAGTAAAATCCTATTCAGTGATACAGGAGTGCAAAGCACACACCTATATAATATGACAAAATCATGTATTTTGGTAAGAATATATTTCTTTATAAATTAGTATTTTAATAAAAGGTTAAAACATTTTTTGGTAGTTTAAATGAATGTTTTAATTCAATGACCAGATTTCAAGATATTTTTTTAGTTCTCAGCTTGTTTAAATTAATAGCATGATCTGAACTTACAAATTTAGTATGACTCTTGCATTTATCAATGGTTTTAATTAAGATAATTATATAAATGATAAACCCATAAAAAAGTTAAAGTATTTTAAAAATTAATTTTTAACAGTTTATTTTGAATTAATGTTTTTTGACAGCACACCAAAATTTTTGTAATCCTCTTTAATTATTCCAAATGATAATTCTGCTATTATTTATTTGAGTAAAATAATATTTCTAAAATGTTATCAACATTGCTATTTTTATAATGTTATCAGTATTGTTATTTATTATTTTACTTCTTTGATTTTTAATTTGCTGTTTTTTTAACTGTTTTTGATAGAATATGATATACTAGTTATTATTATATTTGTCACTTTTTACATTCCTTTGACCTATTTTCTATTTTTTCTGATTTCACTTTTTCTTTGATTACTGCTAATATTTTAGCAGTTTTGTTGTTCACTATCTTCTGTTTTTCATTTAAAATTTGTCATTACCATAACAAAATATACAATTATGTTTAGATAAATAATCTTTGTCTAACAATATTAATATTTTTAAATAATCATTATATAATTGACAAAACCAAATGGCAATGGAATTTGATGACTATAGCTGATAATTAACATGTTTTAAAAGGGACATCTGCTTTAGACCTTATGAATAAGGCATCATATATTTGTTGTTTGAAAACTACTCAATTAACCTAAAGGTTTAAAAATAAATCCATTATTATGGGATAATTATAATTATATAACACTGAATATTATTGATATTAATTATATGCAAAATTTAAGCATCTTTTATTATTTTTATGAGATAAATCAAGTGCTCAATCTTACAATAAAACCAATTATTTTCTAAGGGGCATGGAATTCTGTTAGTAATGCAATAAACCATTGAGTCAAATTGTTTCATAAATATTGTTTTAAGTAGGACAAGAGAAATTTCTGCTATCTAATACAAATTAAATGAAAATATAAATGAAGTTTGTAAAATTATTAATACATGAGTTAATAAATTATATTAGAATTTAATAATTAATAATATTTTTTACTTTTTTTTTAGAATCTGTGTAATTTTTATTTATTTGTTATAACAATTTTGTATCTAGTATTGTCTTTTATGTGCTCTGTATCTACTAATAAAACTTAGGTTAAATAGTTTTATAAAATATTATATATAAATATATAATTGATTTTATTTTGTAGAAAAAAAGAACAGCTCTTTCTGTTGCAAAGAATGATGATATCAGAAAGTTTTTAATTCAACATGGTGCAAAGTGAATGATTTCTATAAAGAAATGTCTAGTTTGCTACTATTTGTCTTAAAGCAAGTCTTTTTTATCCATTTTAATAAATTTTATTTTTATTTATTTTTGAACATACTTTTTTACATAAAAAATATTCACTTCATTTGTTTGTCAAATAATAAGTCTTACATTTATTGTAGCAATGTTTTGTTTTGTACTAATTTATTTTATGATAGGTGAAAGAAAATTTTGATATTGGTATATTTTATAATAAAATAAATTTGAAAAAAAGATAATTTTTTATTAACTTTATTGTAATATGAAAAATATTTTAATAAATATAATATATTTTACACAATCATGTCATGAACAGCTGCTATTATTTCATATTATTATATTTTAACACAAGTGTAACCACAACAAAAATGATGCCAATAAATGAAATACTTTTTAATTAAAAAATGCAATACTGTTTTATTAATATATATTCTTTAATATAGACATTAATATATATATATATGATAACAAATGGCGTTCTACCAAAAACACCGTCAAGCGTAGTTTTCTGTTTACATAAACGTCAGAGCGAGCATTCACAATCTCTAACTTTAATTCCACTTTCAGATCATGATTTCAAGCTATTTGCTATCGTCAGTGAAAGACAGGAATAAGGAACTAGATCTAAACACAAACTCTGAGCATTTATGAAACAGTTTCTATTCAGCTTGCAAGCATGAATCTTTTAGACATGTTAATGTCTTCAAACTCAGCATAGCAAACCAGATAGCTACATGGGTCTGATCTCAGTTCAGCATCACCACATAGTAGAAGCCTCTGCAATATACATCATTGCAAGAAAGACCTCAAAGGTACATTTATGAAAAACAAAAAAACACAAGTTAAAAAACTTGCTAACACTTGTATTTATGATAACAGTTGGTGTTCTACCAAAAACACCATCAAGTATAGTTTTCTGTTTACATTAATGTGTCTATAAGGTTCATGCTTGCAAGCTGAATAGAAACTGTTTCATAAACACTCAGAGTTTGTGTTTAGATCTAGTTCCTTATTCCTGTCTTTCACTGATGATAGCAAATACCTTGAAATCATGATCTGAAAGTGGAATTAAAGTTAGAGATAGTGAATGCTCGCTCTGATGTTTATGTAAACAGAAAACTATGCTTGATGGTGTTTTTGGTAGAACACCATCTGTTATCATAAATATAAGTGTTAGCAAGTTTTTAACTTGAGTTTTTTTGTTTTTCATAAATGTCCCTTTAAGGTCTTTCTTGCAATGATGTATATTGCAGAGGCTTTTACTATGTGGTGATGCTGAACTGAGATCAGACTCATGTCGCTATCTGGCTTGCTATGCTGAGTTTGAAGACATTAACGTGTCTAAAAGATTCATGCTTGCAAGCTGAATAGAAACTGTTTCATAAATGCTCAGAGTTTGTGTTTAGATCTAGTTCCTTATTCCTGTCTTTCACTGACAATAGCAAATAGCTTGAAATCATGATTTGAAAGTGGAATTAAAGTTAGAGATAGTGAATGCTCACTCTGACGTGTATGTAAACAGAAAACTACGCTTGATGGTGTTTTTGGTAGAACGCCATCTGTTATCATAAATACAAGCGTTAGCAAGTTTTTTAACTTGTGTTTTTTTGTTTTTAGTATATATATATTGTAACTGAATCATAAATTAGAAGCAATTATTAATTATTAAAATATATGTTTGTAATCTGCACCATTTGTAACAGTATGAATAAATAAAGATGAACTGATAAAAAGGTTGATAAAAGGCTGTTACTTTATAACTGATTATAATCTATATATTGATGAATGATAAAATGATAGTTGCTATAATTCAATAACTAAACACTAAACAGGATATATGATATGCTCCAGCGGTTCATCATTTGTAACCAAGTAAAATTAAATGATAAATGAATACACTGTGTTAGCTAAAATACAATTTATAATTACATAAGGATGACACTAACATATAAATAAGAATATAGGCATATCATGCTCTATTTGGGTGTCTGTTTCAAATTAATTAAATATAACATTATAGCGCATTTGCAACTATCCTAAACATTAATTCTGTCACATTAGTAATGAAATAAATAAATTATCTCATTTCTTAATACTTAAAATAACAACAATGAAAATTAAAACTGTCATCATTAAAGATTTAATGAAATTTAAATATTGGGGAAGTCATTTGAACAATAAAACATACTGGTCATTGTCATCAAAAAAAATAATATTCAAGATAGCAACTGAATAAAATTACCCACTGTGAGATCCCTGCAGTGCATTTCGCTTATCTCCAATACTAAGTTATTTTAACCAAGAATCCTTCTCATTCCTCTTTCCATGTATATACGACCATTCACTGTCACATGCACACACTGGTGCTATTTATAAAAACTTATAAAACATATTATATAAAGTTAATATTATGAAGTTGGAAAGGGATTAAATCACTCTTTATTCAGTTTAGGTAAGTACATGTGTTTTCCCACGAGCGCCACTAGATTATTTTAAATCTAGATAAGTATCTGTTTAGAGTGTACTGAGTTCAAACTCATTCGGTACATTTTTATTACACATGACTTGGATGACTAATGAAAAAAATGACTTATATTTTACTCATTTCATTAAAATCATAAGATCCCCATATCACAAAAATTTATATAAATCAAAGACTCTTATAGACATTGCTAGCTCATTTATGTATATTGATGAACAGACAAGTATATTTCTATTAATGGCTTCTAAACAAGCATCATGAAGACCATTATTGATATTGATAGCCATTTAACTAGATTATCACAATATAAAGGTAATAATGATGATGATAATAATATCATAATAATAATGATAACAATAGTGATGATGACACCAGCCATAGCTTATTAATAAACTCACAACAATAAATTTATCTTTATAAACTCATAAGCACTTATTAAAATCATCCCTTGTCAAAATGGGATTTAATTATTACATTCCCTAGCATTTATATAAGTTTATGTTTATTTACTAAAATACTTTATAGTTAAAACTAGGATTTAATAATACTAGTGATGATGACTGATCATCACGAATCTCTATGCATGATATTCAACTTTCTATAAATCCTTATTTACTAAATATATTAATTATGTTAAACATTAGATTTAATGATTATACTTTATTTAATGATGATGGTGGGCATGACTCATGTACAGTACCATGTTTAAAAGGTGTTTTAATCAATAATATGATATCCATCTTTGATGAGGATGATCAAAACTCATGGGCATAACATAATTTTAGCTTTCTATTGTTGAACTATAATTATTAAAATTTGGTTATTATCAAGCTTAATCCCTAAATACTTAAAAGTAAATCAACATTCTAGTTTACTTAACATTTTGCGAACGCTTTCTTAATATTTGCGAATGCTGATGATTCTTAATATCTGTGAGCGATGATGATGACAATAGAATTGAGACAAGAAAAACACAATATTTTTAATAAGAACTCGAAACCAATTAAGATATATAATTATATTTATTAATATTATTCTTCTTTCTTTCTTTAAAATCAAATTTACTAATTAGATAAATGGCTTATTATTACATTAATTCAATATAGAACTAATACAAAAATTTATATAAGCATAACCAAATAAATTTAATATACAAGTTTGTCATTTTGGATATTTTAAAATAAGCTGGCTTAAAATGACGTTAAAAAATACATTTTATGGAATGCTTATTTAAGACTTTCCTAACTTATTATATCATAAAAATAAATTTCATATGTAACCTGTGTTTTATTTCACTTCCATTCATATGTAAGCCTTGCTTTTATAATTTACCATATTTAAACTAATTATATATAACCTATTCTTTTGACGTGTTTGTGTAAGCAGTTACACATGCACCCATTCGGTAATGTTAACATATATGTCTAAAATGTATGCCCCTATATTAGAGATTAATACATAAATTACATATATAAAAAAAATATTCTTGCAACCTTTTAGCAAAAGAAAAGAAAATACATTATATCAATTTTAATATGCAACAAGATTAAAAAAACATTATAAATGCATATATTTATAGGTTGCTCATTATCATAACAAATGAAGAACAATAAAAAAAAACATTTCAATATTACAATATATAATAAAAAAAAGAATAATAAAAATAATAATGAAAATTTAAGTTTAAAGATTTAAACTGTGTTTGTGTTATGTTATGTGATATTGAGAATAATTATCGATAAACAAGCCTTTAATGTTTCTGTATCAAAGAAAAATAATGCTTTGAACAATAAATTAAGCTTTACTTTTATTAAGCAATAATAAATGATCTGTTAAGGAAAGTTCATAGTTACCCGATTACTTTCACTTCTTATAAATGTCCCGAGTTTGAATTTTCAGACTGCTTGTCTTTGCTCCATTAAAAAAAAGGAAAAGTTCTTGCAGATACTTTTAAGATAAACATGAATTAATTGACTTGCTTATTTCTTCAATTTTAAAATTATTTATTGTTGATACTTTTGATAACGCTGAATTCGTTGACTGGCTTCCTTCTACCATTTCAAAAAGAGTTATTTCAAATACTTTTAGATAAGTATGAACTGGTGGATTTGCTTGTCTCTTCCATTTTAAAAAAAATCATTGTAGACACTTCAGATGACTGAGGAAAACTTTAACAAAAATTTGATTCATAGCTTCATCAAACCTGGCTATATATATGGCTTTTATTCATCTTTCCTTTCTTCTTGGCTCTTGTCACAGATAATAATGAGATGACATTTTTGGCTGGTTTTAAATTTGTCCATTCTTTTGGTTACTATGGACCAGTATATGGGTCCACAGTAGACCAGTGATTTAACCCATTCTGTATTAATCAGGAAGTAGAAACAATGGTTTTAGCAATGCAAATTCATTGTATTATACACAGCAAAATATATTACTATCATTTCCTAGAGTTGTTAATAACTTCTCCCAAGAAATTCAATTTTGTTCCTTTTTTTTCTTTATCTTAATCTTGCTGGGAATTACTTATGTATACGCACATCTTCGTTTATACTGACTTTAAAACAAGAGTCATTCTTTTTTCTTCCTCAATTTTTAGAGTGAAAAAAAAAATCAATCGCTCACTCTCTTCATATTAAAAAAAAACTGACTGTTACATCTTTCCTTCAACAACTTTAAAAAAAAACTGAGAGCCTCTAAATAGTTTCATTCATTTATATTGCAAATCTTTGATAAAAGAAAAGAACCACCTGGAAATCTTATCTTGAAATAAAAATCAAAGCTTCACAAGTTTGATGGTCTGTCGCAATTTTACAAGAAAATTCATAATCACGTTTTATTACATCAAAGCACCCCCTTTATAAAAATAATCTTAGATACAGATAACAAAAAATAAAGCTGGCAATCTATAGTCACTAAAAATAGGTGTAAAAGTGTTTTGGTATTTATACAGACGTTCTTATTCTTTCACACTCTTTTGCACGTGCACATTTCTTTTTATCTACTAATCTGATCACCTTATTTTACACTTTCTTTCTGATCTGCTTTATTTTAACAAAAAAATTAATGTTAAATAAGTTAACACATTTTTTAATAAGAAAATATAATAAATCAATATTAAATATTATTACTTTCTCTCTTTACAACTGCTTATTTATTAAGTATTTATAAATTATATATAATAATAAATACACACATAAATCTATACATATATAAAAGAATTTTTTTTTTAGATAAATAATATATCTAAGTGTTTGAAATGAGTCATATACATGCAATATATTAAGCTTCCTTATTGTCAATATATATTAAAACAATAATAGAAATAACTTTATATAATAGAATATCCAATATAATATAAATATTTATTATATAATAATAACAACAACTTGTAAATACATAAACCTAAGGGTAAAAAATTTAAAATTACCAAAAAATGCTTTTTTATATATATAATTTTTATGTTTATGTATTTACAAGTTGTTGTTATTATTATATAATAAACATTTATATTATATTGGATTGATTATAAGATAAACAACATAAAGGAATATTATTCCTTAGAATTAAGTAATAATAGAATATATGTAAAATATCTACTTATTAAATCTTACAGTAAGTGGCATACAAAAAATAAAATACACTACTAAAAAAGAGCATGTACGCTGAAGTCTTGTGATAGGTCATATGATATTTGATTGATCAATATCTATAAATAAACAAATATCAGCTATAATTAAATCAATATTTATGATTGTAATTTAAATTAAGCTTACATTACAAAATAATAACTATCTTATTGTGATTGGCCAACATTCCATAATTTGTGTATATTTTATATGTTAAACTATTTATACCAATTATCTGACATTTTTAAAAAATATACTAGCTCAGTTTTTTTTATGAAGTCAATTAAAATAAAAACCGTTTCTAAAACAAAAATATGCTTTGCAAATAACATTAAGTTCTGCAAATAAATCTTTGGCTTATTTTTCAAATCAATAGAATCATGTAGGTATTATTAATTATAATCTCAAAAGAATATATTCTACAAATATATCAGATGATTTTATGAATCAACAGTTTAGTACCAATTATGGAAAGTTTCAGATTTAATATTTTATTTAAATTTTAATTATAAAATGAAACGTCAATAATAGGTAAAACATAAAGTAATAATATTTTATTTATTTATAGATTTTACTTTTGGCATAATGAATTTTTAAATTATTTTCAATTATATTCAATATATATTATATTTAATTATCCAGTTATATTGACAGTCTTATTTGAATTGTATAAATATTATTTTGTATTAATTTCTAAAGCTTTGTTGAAGTAATATTTATTCCTGTCATGGTTTTAATGAATACTGTTATGTTTTAAGTAATATGGAGATTCAGCATGAAGCAAACAACAATGTTTCTTGCAAATATGGAATAGATGATTATGAATAGGTGGATTAACATTTTTTCTTACTTTTTTAGTCTTACAACTAATTTATTCCAATTTGATTTTAGAAAAAAAAGATAAAATAAATGTATTTTATATATTCTTGCCTACAGGGCATACAATTTATTTATTTATTCTAAAATCAACATGGAAACAGTTAACAGTAAAACTGAAATAAGTATAAAAAACTTCCTTAATTCGCCTATTGTAAATGATCAGCCATCATAAACATACAAAAACGAGTTCTCTTTACTTTATCATCAATCTCATTATTTATTAAGAAATACCAGTTCTTTATTAAGACCTTGAGCTTGATATGGACTAATGTTATTTTATTGATACAAGAAAATTATTACTAAATTACATACAGCATAACTCAATTAAAACTATATATACATAGCAGAATCCATATTAGTTTTTGTGTACCTGTCAAAAGTATTAAATTATTACCAAGAGTATAAAGTTTGCAAGGATTATTCTGCAATCACTGCAAACATATAAATAACTGCTATATGTAAAAATTAATTTTACAGTGAACTGGGATGAGGTTATAACCTTTCTGAGCTAAAAATATTAAATTGCAAATATATTCTTACTGTAAAAGTTTCACATGTTTAATTAAATTTTTATGGATGAAAGATGTAAAGTAATCAAATTAATTTTCAGGATCATATGTATAAGGTATTAGAAGCATACTTAGCCATTGAAGAAATTATTTATAGTATTGTACTTGCTGTAAATTTTATTTAATATTTTAACTTTCTAGCATCCTAAATGTTCCAATAAAGAATAAACATATTAAAACTTGGTTCAACAGTTATATGTGTATTTCATTTTATTAATGCATATTCTCCAACAGTAAATTCAATAATAAAAAATATTTATTTCAATAAAGATATCATTATTACTTTAATACTTTTAAAAGTGAATCTTTGGCCAAATGTTAGAAGTAATGCAGTGATGCATAAACTCAGATGGTATGTTGCTTTTGAATCTTTGGGCAATGTGGATTGACTATCACAAATACATTGTTTAAGCAGAATAATTTATTTAAGTAAAAGTGGATCTATTCAAGATTATTATATTTGCATTTACATTACAAGAAAAATCAAAATATAAAGAAGTTTATAATACATAAGTACCACTTTTTGTATAGAACTCTGACTGTTGTATTCCCAGTTTAAATGATAGTTGTAAAAAAGCGATTTTATTCTAGTCATAATTATAAAAGATTTGAAATTTGTTGTTCTGAAGCTTGTATTATTCCTGCTAAATGTCTACATATCTAAATTTCTAACTTCATTTTTTAGATGTGATATGTTACTAAAGCATGAGTGTCTATTAAGACCTTAGTGATATAAACAAATCTGTTCTTGGGTTGACAAAAGCACTTGTGACATACTTGCCAAAGTCCTAGTATTCATTGCTTGAATAACTGCCAATGTGACATATTTTTGCTTACAATTTTATAACCATATTCAACATAAAAATATTATTTTTAACATTTTAAAAATAGCACATGGAACTGAAAAATAATATAATTGATTTTAATCAGTCAACTAAATTTATATTATTAAATATGTCATACAGATGAAATTAGTATTATCTTTTAAATAATGATACAAAAATTGACATGACATTAAATTGTATTTATTCTATGTATTTATATAAAGAAAATTATTAATTCTGGTGGCATTAAAATATTTTTTATGACATTAAAAATGTATAGCCTTCTGAGCATTAAATATGCTTCTATTGTGACATTTTTAAAAATAAAAACATATAATTGCAATAATTTTTAAACTGTATCATTATTATACATTACAACATAGTTACATTTAAGAAATGTGTTTAATAAATTGTTTCCTATTTAAGAATAAATTGTTTTCAAAGACTCTTGTAATTTTAGTTTTTTAAAAAAGCAATATAGACATGGTATTTGTTTCTAGAGAAATATAAAAATAGGGAACACAAGAGCAATTTATTGCATTTATTGATCTAGTCATTATTAGAGTATTAAGTGGAATAAACAAAAAGTTATTTATATAATGTAAATACATAATAGAATGTGAAGCTTTTATTATTGTTACATGTAAAAAATCTGAAGTATTTAAAATTACAAATGTCATTTAATAACAATATGTACAGATTTCAACCCTTGCTTTTAAAATATGATGTATAATATTACTTACAATCAACTTCATAAAAGCAACATTAACATAAGTAATTAAGTTAGCATAACAAGATCAAAATGAAGCAAATAGTTCATAAATATAAATTTATAAATAATAAAATGGAAACCAAAGAAAAAAAGATATTCTACTCATCATTTCACCCAATATACATATTAATTTTTTTTATCAAATAATATATTTCATGATCAGAACAAGAATCTTAATTGTTTACAATTGAACAACCAAACACTCCAAATTATTTAAACAAATTCTAATTTATTAAGAGAATAAATTATAAGTATAATTTATTACACAATAATTAATCATTCCAGAAATACAACAATATGACAACCACTGATCTTCTAATAATGATTATCAAAATTTTATTCACGAATTCACAAACATTTTTCACTTTCAGATATTTAAACAATTCATCTTGAAAAGATCAAAGACCATCCGATACTTTGAATCCAAAATTCAACCCGATCCTTATTCTATATCACCCATTATTAAATATGATTATCCACCTCAAGAACAACTATAGATTGAATAAGTAAAACAATTAAAACTTAATCCCACAAACAATTCAAAAATTACTTTAAAATTAATAATTAAAGTCTCAATAAGACAAGTAAATTATTAGAAACATTATTCCCACATTTAAAGAAAATAAATTACAACAAATTATACACCTCTGATAAATTAAACACACATAATAAATACAAAATAAATCTATCGAGATCACATATAGAAATATTAAAATTAAAACTTTCAAAAATATCTACTTAATTTAAAGAGAATATTTTATCTTCCTATCCATACACTTCAAAGAAACACAATTCTAATTTCCTTTCAGAAAAAGAAATCTCACCTTGAAAATTAACAATAAATCACCAAAAGATTTTTAGTTACAATAGCAACATAGATTTAAAATTAATTATTGAATAATAACATAATTACAGAACATTTAAATCAACTCTAAACATTTATAAAATTTTAATAAAATATAAAACTCATTCATCACTCTCCAATAAACAAACTAACAAATAATCTTAAAACTAGATTCTAAAACCCATTCAAAAATATAAGAAAACACAATAAATAAATATAATATTTTTACTTTATATTAAGAGATTATGAAATTATTTATGAAGAATAAAAAGAAAATATTACCTTTCAAACAATTTCAAATCTATTATTTTATTATTTCAAGTCTAACAAAGAGATAAAATCACTTCTTCAGATTTATCTACAAATTTAATTACTTTTTAAATAAAATTGTAAACCTGCAATATTTCACTTTTCAACAAAATTTCAACGAATTTTTTAAGAATTAATTACCATCTTTCTTGAATCTTAGAATATTATACACCTCCCAATTTTCACTATTTATTCCCTTTCCCTTTCTTTTTCCAATTTCTCCTACAAATATTAATCTCCCAATCTATCTAATTCTCCCAATTATTGAAAAACACTACAAAATCAAATCTCCCTTTTATTTACAATTAATCACAGAATTTTTTTTTTTGTACATTTTAAACCTTTTTTTTCAAATCCAAACAATAAAAATCAAACAAATAAATAAAGTAACAACAAAATGAAATATTTAAAAAATTCAAAGAAGGGCCAAAAAAATGATGATGAAATAGTAAAAATAATTTGATTGTACAAAAAAAATGTCAATGAAAGATGACATTGAAGCCATAATGACAAACCTATCCAAAACACTGGATGATAGTTTGACAACATTAATAAGGTCAATGAAAAAATAAACAATGAGATGTTTCAGATGGTGAAAAAGCAGTTCCAAACCATGAAAACAATGAGACTAATAAATGTACAAGAATAAGTGAATAACCTTGGATAATGAGTGGAAATAGTCTATAAGAATATAGAAGCAAGAAACGCTCATATCCAAACACAAATGTTGATGGCTAATAAAAACAGTAATGATGTAGTACTGGTAATACTGAAATAAAAAGGGCATATATGATTTTCAACATAAGGTCAAAAATATGAGCAAAAGTAGATTGAAATGAACACGATTATGCTTCCATATTTATGAAGCAAGTTTATAAATAAAAATGTTCTGTTGTCATACTGGTGAACCCCCATAAAGTATCTTATAAGTTTGGTGATTTATGTCAATCCCACAATGGAAACTAAGCTTACTATTGTGGTTATTGAGCTGCTGTAGGCATCCAAATTTTGACAAGATTGTTTATTTAAAATGTTAGATAAATTTCACAACTATAAGCAAGCAACATTGAAATATAAATGGAGAAAAGATTACCCCATGTGAATTAAGTACCTGTTGCCTCAGGTAAGGTGGTGACCTTGTGAACCAGAAATTTTATTTTTAGAGGGCATGTGATCAAATTTAAAGCCATGACAGTTTGTCCATTGTCCAGTAATGAAAAAATTAGGATAATAAAACATAACTTTCTGAGTAGTGTGGAACAAATGAATGCCATTGACAATATTTTTACTGCAATATCTGACAGCTTCCCCAGTGTTAGGTTATTTAGCTATTAACTTTTTTAGTGTTTGGTATCAGCTATTTTAACATCACTAGAAACTTTACACTTTAAACATCTTGTAGCTGGAAATTTTGTTTGGGACACAAAATAATAGGACATTTAACCTAAATGCAATTGATCTAGTTAAATACACCAATATAATTATTCACCACTGATTTTCAATAACCATCATTTTCCCTTAGAGTTAATATTTTTTTACTTTTATATTTGCCTTCTTTCATTGTTTACAGTCACCCGTTCACATCCACCTATATTGAAGTTTTGAAATTTTACCCTTGTCACATAGCAACCAAGTTTTTCTTAAAATTTTATTACAAATTAAAAAATAATTTGGACAAAAAAGTATTACAATAAAAACCCCTCATAGGACAGAATCATGGTCATTATCCCAGTAAACCATCATTATCAACTAAGCTAATACAACCATCTATGGTAGATAGTTGATGGCTCATGTGATGGGGATCTTGACTGGTATTCTTTCTGTGTTGCACCATAATTTTCATCTGAAATCCATATTCTTTCTGAAGATCAACCTTTATTTGAAAGACTGTACAATTTTATGGTGATGGTTAATTATTTGTTGGAATTTTTCTGTATAAAAATATATTATAGATGTAATAAAAATGAATTAGACACAAAAATCACTTCCACTATGGAATGATAATTTAAAAAGAAAGATCAGCAGCCAGTTTGGAAGAAACCAGATTATCTATCAGACTAAAATTGGTTCCAATATCATAAATGATAGCTTATGTAAAAGTAACTTTAAAATAAGGTTTCAACCATCATTCAATTTTATATTGCTGTGATTATAATACTTTTTAGTATTGAAATTGCTTAACTTTAAAATAAATTTATTGTAAAAACAACTTGTTTTGCTATTGAATGTTTCAACGTTTACTAAATAATTACTGTTAGTGCAGAAAATGTTATAAACTTTTATATTAATTAAACATATCATTTATTATGAATATCATTTCATACTCATAATTGAGACATTGTAAAAACCTAAAATGGGTCATGTCAAATTTTCATTTAAGGAATGGGGTCACACATGTAAAAAATAAAAAAGAATAAATCATGTCAAATTTTCATATAAAAAATGGGTCAGCAGTGTAAAAAGATTGCTCACCGTTATTGTAATGCATTATTAAAAAAATGGAAAATGATATCATCCCCATTGAAACATATCAAGCCATCATGGAAACATTATACACAATGAAGCTAAGGAAACAAAGTCTAAAATGATAACCATGATAAAATCTGATCAATAAGACATTTTTTAATAATAATATTTACTGCAAATGTTTTTTTTGTATTACTGATGAACTATAAAGATTTTATTGAGTAAGCTCGAACATTTTTCTAAAATTATATTAGTTAATATTTTAATTAAGTCATTCAAAATATCCTATATTTTATTTTTTAGAAGAAAAATAATTTTGTTAGTTAACGAATTTATTCATGTATAATCAAATGTGTTGTGAAGAATGAGTTGTGACAAAGAATTATATTTGTTAAGGTGTTACTAAATTTGTTTTTAAACAAAGGATAAAAACAATCTCAACAACATTTTTCCATAATTCTGTATTAATTAATATTTTTATTACTGTCTTAAAACAAACAATGACTTGTTGAATGCCAAGTCATTTTTTTTTGTCAATTAGAGCAGTAAATCTTATGTTAACATTGGTGTTCTTAAGTAAATAAATAAATAATGAACTATTTTTTAAATAAAGTTTGTTTTTATATAAAATAAGGTTATTTATTACTGGTTTCCTAAACACAGTTTTAATGATCTCAAAAAAAATAGTATTTTAGATGTAATTATAAAATATTATTATGGATTTAACATATTTTTTAGATTATTTGTTAGCATTCATAATTTGATTATTTTGCAAGGGGTATCAAAAAGAAACCTTCATAACCCCAAACAACTGGGAATCATCAATAACAATTCAAAAAAAATATTGCAATTGTGTAAAATTCATTTTTACTAAATAGAGTATAAAAATTAGATTAAGATTTTGTTATAATGTCATCATCAATCCACTGCACGATGAAGGTCTCTCCAAGTTCAATCCATCTTTTTCTATCCTTAGCTTCTCTTCTCCACATCACCCCTGCACACTTTCTTATTTCATCCATCTCACATGTGGTCTGTTTCTGGGTCTTTTACAATCTTTTGGAATCCAATTTAAAATTACAATTGACCATCTGCTATCATCTCTTCTAACAATATATCCAACCCAACTTCACTTCGTCTTTTAATTTTCTCAATTCAGTACACCTGTTTTTCCTTCCCAACATTCATTTTTTTCCCTTCTTTTACTCCCAACATCATCTCTCCATACTTCTTTGAGTGTTTACTTTATCTCTTCTACTAATGTCCAATCTCACATACATAACTAAAACTCAAAACACATTTATTAAAAACATTTTCCAACACATACATATTTCCTTTTAGTATCAAGTTATCTCTACCAAACACTCCAACCAAGTTAATTCTATGATAATTTCATCCATTATATTTCCATCTGTATTAATAATCTGACCAATATTTTAAATTTACTTCTTTAACTCATCATAATCAATCTTTATTTTCATATTTTGAGAAATCTATTAAACATTACTTTACCTTTTACATTTATTTTTATCCTACTTTCATCTGAAACTCCCAACATTTCCTACTCAAACATTATTTCAAAACAACTACATCTCAAAATCTAAATGACTTAAAAATCTCCATTTACTTTCACTCCTTTATTTCCATTTTAATCCACAAATACTTCTTCACACTCTTAAACTTTTGAGATAACACCCTTCTTCACCCTTTTCAATTTAATTTTCCTACTATTATTATTAATCTAATTGTTCTGTTATTTTTATAAATATTCTTCAAAATATGACAATATCCTGGATCTACACCTTGATGATCCAATGTATTAATCACTGAAGAAATTTTATACATTCAAATCCATTTATATCTACAAATCCTAACATAACAACTCATATTCATTTGTCCTTTCTATAATTTCCCTCAATACCTGGATATGATCTCTGTACTAAAACCACTTTTAACCACTTGTTCTCTTGGTTGTAAATCCAGAGTTTTCTGAGACATTTGTAATTATCTTAGTAAAATTTTTGTAAAAACTGATAAAAGACTGAAGTCTGTAATTTCTAATATCTTCTTTATCACCTTTTTAAATATTAATATTAATACTCATTATTCCAATCATCTACATCTTTATCATTTAACATTTGTATAAACTTTCAAAAAATTATATTTCTTCACCTCTTCTTTTTTATCAATTACATCCATCTCCTCCTCCTTCTTCAAAATTATTCAGTCCCTTCCTCATTCAAAATTCTACAATTCTGAAATTTATTTGTTTTTTTTACTTTTTCTTAAATCTTCCACATTTTTCCCTTACCAATGTATTATCTATATAAATATTGTGATAAGGATTAAGCTTTGAACCCATACACAAAGTTTGAAGTATTTTTGTACAAATAAAACTCAGTCAGAAAAAGATAAAAATGGTTTTAAATAAGTACAAATGGGTCTGTGAATCAAAATATGTGTATACACTGTTTATAAATTATATTTTGCCTTGTCATATTTTTTAATTTTAATATCATTTTTTTTAAAAAATTAAGAATTTTATTTTAAATATATAACTTTTTTTTGTTAATTTATTTTATTTAAGCCTTATTAAATATTAAGAGAAGAATGTCATTAGTTTATGTTCTACATGTAATTACTTCAGTATTTTGTTAATTAGTATTGAGTGATTGCATAATAATATTTTTAAGTGGTATGTGGAAAGTAACTAATGCTAAAATTGTTTTTTTTTTGTTTTGGTTTATATAACAAGGAATGATACTGTAATGGATTAATTAATAAGATTTTTTATCTTGTCAATGTAAAATAAACCTTATACTGATTCAATGTACAATATTTTTTTTAGTTCATAGATGAAGCAGGGGATCACATCCTATTAAATAGTTTGTATACTATTTAAAGATAGTATTAGAAAAAATGGAAATTTTTTGTTTCTGGTATTTTCTATGAAATAAAAAGAAAGTTAATTTTTTTTAACACTGACCACCTAAATGATGAGTCAGCATGTTTTTTTTATGCAAAGTGATGATAAAAGAGGAATATTAAAAGAAATATATTTTTCTTTTCTACGAGGGACTCTTCAGCTGCTATTTTTATTGTATTTATGTTCTTCAAAATGAAAAAACGGATCTTTTGTAAAAAAAAAAAAAAAAAAAACAGTTTAGATTTTAATTGAACATTAAAGTGAAATTTTAAATTAGTTGGAGTTTGAAAAATTTAACCAGGGCTTTTTGAGAAAAAAAGAAAAGCAATTATTGGTAATAAGTATTTGTGCCATATATATATATTGTGCCGGATGAAATCTTTTAATTTCGTCTATCAATCTATTCTAATACAGAGGGCGCCATCAGACACTACGTGTCTGGAAAATTTGTTTACTGTGATCAGAATAGATGATGATGATGGTTTGTGCCGACTAGACTCAGGGAGAAACAAGAGATCTTAAATTGTTTAGACAATTGAGACAAAAGCACAAAGACAAACGTCAGCCAAATTAAGTTTAAACATATTTAATAAAATTTTATTAAGAAAAAATTAACTTATAAGAAAAGTTTATAAGTTAACAAATATGATTAGCTCAGGCATGTACCAGAAAGACTAAATGCAATGCTCTGGCAGATCTACTGATTCTCTAATAAACAAATTTAAAAGGGAGGAATCAAATTTCATTCAGCCGAGGATTCATCTTAACATTGGTTCTCACTTTCAGATATTTAAACAATACATCCTTGAAACAGATCAAAGAAGCCAGTGCCAATGAGCTTTTCGAGATCTAAACATGGTCAGACCTCGAATGTCTTTATATCGATAAGAACTGCACCTATTACCACGTTTAAAATAACAGTGATTGATCCACCTCAAGAACAATCAAAAAATAACATTGAAAGGAAGTAAAACAATTAAAAACTGGTGAACCCCAGCCAAACGATTGGCGAAAATTACTTTAAAATTAATAAGAAAAGGTCTCAATAGGAGACAAGCAAATAATTAGAAAAACAGTTATGTCTGCCCCAGCAATTAAAGAAAAGAAAATGAATTACAAACAAATTCTGAGTACGCGCTCTGATAAATTTAAAGCATACGTAATAAATACAAAAATAAATCTATCGGAGAGTGCACATGAGTATGAGAATATTAAAAGTTGTAAACACTTTAGCAGAATAAAAGTATCGCTCACCTAATTTAAGAAAGGATAAATTTTATCTTCCTGCTGATGACTTATAAAATTACAAAGAAAAACACAATTCTAATTTCCGCTTTTAGAGATATTAGAAACGAAATCTCCACCTGCGGCAAATTAGACGATAAAGTCGCCATCCAAAAGATTTTCAGAGGTTTGCGAAAGCCCAAACACAATGTTTACAAATTAATTATTGAATACTAAATGCAATATCCAGTACTGGTCAGATATATATATGTGGTCGAGGTTCGAGTGAGATTTATCACACTCAACAGCGACAAGTAATTATATAATTAAACACACGAACACGGTAGTGGAGTTAATAGGTTTATATACATAAATACATATACAAGGATTAATATATAATACAATTATTACAAAGGTAAACTGACTAACACATTATTATACAACTCTAGTCTTAAAGGCCCGCAGGCTTACAATAAACAATATTAAAGCTATACACTAATGGCCTTAGCTACTTTACACTTCGAGGTAGACCTCTCCGAGACGAGTGAAAGTGAAGTAGTGTCTGCACTCCAGGAAAACGCATCCATTCCTCAACTTCACCTACAAGTCTAACCTTTTTTTTCCCTTCCACTTTTAACACTCTCTATTCCATTGCACCCATACCGATACAAAGTGGAGTCTCTCTCTGACCAACCTTAATCATTTCTTGATGCTTTAGCATAAACCACATACTTGAATATTTGTAATAGTTACATTATTATTGTATCTCTGTAATAAGCATACACACACATACTTATATTCATTTTAACAGTTACATTATTATTGCTATCTTTAATACACACACATATGGGTAATTTATTATTATTGCGGTATATGTGAATACACACACACATAGCCCCCCCCATCACGACATAACATTTTTTTAAAAAAAGATTTTTTCATTTCTTCTTCTCGAACTTAACACATAATCCACGAGGGAATTTTTGCTCCTTTCGGGGGGATTTAGTTTACATCTGTAACTATTTCATTTTCTTCACTATTTTATTTTCCTCGCAGCAGTAATGATTTCTTTTCACTTTTAGTTTCATAGTGAGTATCATTTTCTTTGCATCATTACTTTTAAACAATTCAGTGATTTGTTATTGCACTTTGCCAATTTAATGCACGTAATTTTATGCCATACAAAAACCACTTTTTACTTAAATGCAAACTATTCCACGATTTATTTAAATTATTTTCACCCAGATTTTCATCAGGAAAATTTTTACTTAACATTCTTTGAGGCATATTGAGAGTTTCTTCGCCTAAATTTTTTTCAATTTTTAGCTGGGGGGGAAGCTGATATAATGAAAAATTCCTGCTTCCTTTTCCAATTTATTCAGAACTCTTTACGCCCCAGTCATTATGGGGGTAGGGAGGGAGGTGTTTAATCCCATTCTGCATAAATTCAAATTTTTAGACTAAAGGTTCCATTATCGGATACGAGGGTTAGCCATGGTAGAAAAAATTTCATGAGCTTAGTTCTCATCCGAACTTTTTTTACTTTTATATTCTGAATCTGAGTAGGCAGACCACTACCAGAAATAATTCGTGGATTGGTGGAATGGAATTCTTGGGTTCTTCTTCTTTCCTTTTTTCCTGGGGGCTTTTACAGATGAAGCTGAACATTTTTTAATTTTATAAGTGGATTTGGCCCATACATAATACGGACGCTTCTGAAGCTGGAGAACTTAGTAATAAATTTAGAGGATGCTATTTTTGGTATTAGGACCTACCTTTAAGAAGCAACCTTATATTGATTTTTCCTTCATAGCCGAAAACGAGGGCCTTCTATTTTCCACAATTTAGCTTCATTCCTTTGCTATTAGATTTTGGAAGTAATGACTCTTTCTGTGTTCTGGTGCAGGAGGAGGAATGCTCCCTTTTATTTCGATGTAATCATCCCAGAGAGGTTAATCCATCTCAACATGGTCTTGATTGTGTTTAATAATAGGGTCGGTGTTGGATGACTTTTAGCTGGAGTGGATAGTGGGGACATATTCTGCCCCCCTCCTTTCGCGTTAGTTATCTCAGAGCTATTATAGTGTACGTAATTGTTTGATACGGTAAGCTTTAGTATTTAAAGCCCTTTCTTTTGCTCCCACTTCCATTCTACTTTTGTGCTGATAATGGTTGGCAGGAGCTTGCCCTCTAGGAAGTTCTCAAAATAGTTTACCAAACCCAAAACCTGCAATGTTTACGTTACTAGGCCTTCTAGCTTCTGACACTGCTTTGACCTTTTCGGGAGATGGCCTTGTCCCAGAGCTAGAGACTATGTGCCCTAAAAACTTTAATTCAGTGGCCTTCCATATGCATTTTCGATAATCGCCAAACCTTCTAGCCTTTGACAGACAGTAGTTAGACGACTATGCAATTCATTTTCTGAACTTGCGTAATTAATATGTCGCAAAATAAGGGATAACGCCCTGGCATCCAGTAAGCAGAGTTTCAATTTTTGCTTGAATATACTGGGAGCGGACGCTATGCCAAAGGGAAGGCGTTTGCATTTAAATAGACCCACATGAGTAGTCAGTGTTAGAATTTCGGCAGCCTTATTTGTTACTGGAATTTGATGGAAGGCCGCATCTAAATCTAGTTTAGCAAAATATTTTGATTTTTGCAGTGATGCTAGTATTTCTCTGGAGTTTGGGACGGGGTAGGCGTGTTTATTTAGAGATTTGTTGACAGTTATGCGATAATCACCGCACAAGCATATCTGTCCGTTAGGTTTGGTGATCACGACCAGCGGAGTCGCCCACTCTGTTTTCTCTGTCGGTTCTAGAACGCCGTTTTTCACTAGCTCATTTATTTCTTTCGCTACTTTTTCTTTTTGTGCGAAAGGGACCTTTCGAGGTCTGCAAATTATTGGCACGGCCTCTGGTGACATTTCCAGTGACACAGGTTTAGTTTTAATCAATCCTGGTTTGCCATTAAAAAGTTTAGGGAACCGATCTTTTATGTCTTTTTCACTGTCAATTTTTTTGACCAATGAAATTTCAATTCCGAGTTCTGTAAACCAGTCACGACCAATGAGAGGGTTTATGGGGCGTGTACAATATATAGCGGCAAGATTGAAATGTTGCCTTTATTACTAGTAATTTTAGCTTGACTACACCTTTAATTTTTATTTCTTTACCATTTACGTCCAATGCTCTAAGCTTAGTATTGCTAAGCCTAGGGGGCTCTCTTATTTCCACCCTGATCGAATTCCAGTCGGCTACGGAAATTAAAGAAATGCCGCTACCGCTGTCTATTTCCATTGACAGGGGTTTTCCGTAGACTTTCACAGTAGTCATAAATTTCTGTGCTTGATTTATAACGTTATTTATAACAATATTACATTTAGTTTTATTAATACTTTGTATTTTATTTCCGTTAACTTGGTCAATTGTTCTATTTTCACACATTCTCGCCATGTGACCTATTTTTTTACACAGTCTACATCGATCGTGTTTGAAATAGCAATCTTTGGATATGTGACCTAGTTTTCCACAACAATAGCACTTTGTTCGACTTTTATTTGTCTGTTTAATGATTTTGTTATCGGAAGACCCTTTGTTGAGTTTTTCAACACCAAATATTCCTGTTTGATCGCTATCAACGCCTTTTTTCACAGCAAATTCTTTTGCTTGCTCTACTACTATTTCGTGAGCGATACTGCGTTTGATAGCTTCACGATAATTTATGTCTTCATCAGCCAGTAACTGCTGCCTCAAACTGTCGCTATTCATTCCACATAGGAATTGTTCCAGTAGCGCTTCTTCTAAATATGAATCATAACAGCAGTTTTTTATGAAGTTCGCGTAGGGCTGAGTCAGATCCTGCTATTTTCGCTTCTGCCTTGATGGCGATTTCGAAAATGAAGTCTGGCGATGTGCCTAGACGGGCGAGGATTAAAATAATTTGACAAACGATGTTTTAACTCATCGTAGGTTAATTTTTCAGGAGTGTTGGGTTCTGCTAATCTGTTAGCTATTTGTATGACCCCTTTTCCTGCAAAACATAATAATGTCGCTGTTTTATATGCATCTTCCTCTACTCTGTTAATAAAACAGTAATTTTCAATCTGTTGAACGTACAGGGGCCACTCATTTGCCTCTCTGACGTCAAACTCAGATATTGTCGATTGCATTTTAGGCAATTTATATAACTAACTCGTTTAATACCGTAGGTTCGTTCGCTACTTCAGTAATTCTGCCTGACTTATTTGGTTGTCAGCAGACTGCTAGGGTTCAAATTGAACTGTTACGACTGCGCCAGTGCAATATCCAGTACTGGTCGGATATATATATGTGGTCGAGGTTCGAGTGAGATTTATCATACTCAACAGCGACAAGTAATTATATAATTAAACACACGAACACGGTAGTGGAGTTAATAGGTTTATATACATAAATACATATACAAGGATTAATATATAATACAATTATTACAAAGGTAAACTGACTAACACATTATTATACAACTCTAGTCTTAAAGGCCCGCAGGCTTACAATAAACAATATTAAAGTCTATACGACCTGTAATGGTCCCTAGGTCTACTTTAGTACGTTCGGAGGTAGAGATCGGAAGACGAGCTGAAAGTGAAGTAGTGTCTGTGCACTCAGGAAAACGCATCCATTCCTCAACTTCACCTAGCAAGTCTAACCTTGTTTTTTCCCGCCGTCACGGTTTGTAACACTCTCTATTTCCATTGGTCATCCCATGACACGAGGTACAAAGTGGTCAGTCTGGTTATCTCTGACCAACCTTAATCATTTCTGTGATGCCTTTAGTATAAACGCACATACTTGAATATTTGTAATAGTTACATTATTATTGCGTATCTCTGTTAATAAGCATACACACACATACTTATATTCATTTGTAACAGTTACATTATTATTGCGTGTATCTGTTAATACACACACATATATGGAGTTAATAGAGTTATTATTATTGCGTGTATATGTGAATACACACACACATAGCACTAAATAATTACAGGTAAGCATTTAAAATGCACAACTGCTAAAGCATTTATAAAAAGTTGTAGGCATAAAAATATAAATATAAAACTCATTCGTCACTGTCCAATAAACAAAACTGAAAGCAAATTGGGAATCTTAAAACTAAGATTCCAAAACCCATTACAAAAATATAAGAAAACACAATAAAGGTTAAATATGAGTATAACTATTATTTAAGAATACATATTTATGATTAGATTGAGCGGAGATTTACTGAGAATTAATTTACCCTGGGAAGAATAAAAGGAAAATAGTTACCTTTCGGTAAAAGCAATGTTCAAGTAGAGTGCGCACTTTTACTTAAGTTCATTTTCAGGTTCTTCGACCATGGCAAGGTAGATGTAATGAGGTTCCGGCTTCTTGTAGGTGTTTAAGGCATTACTGGAGCAAATTTGGAAGTCAGGGATCCGTCTTTTGTTGAGTTAGCAAGCCATTTGGATTTTGACAACACGTATAGAATTTTTCATCTTGTTGCAAGCCAAAGTATTTAATAACAGCTGATGTCCTTTAAGAATTTAAATGTCCATGCTGATATAAACTTTCACTTTAGAAACAGCTTATCTAGTATGAATAATGAATTAATTGACACTCCAAATTTTTGGGGCTATTTATATGTCGCTCCATTTCCCGCGAAACACCTTCCTTGTTGTTCAATTTCTTCACCTTAGGCAGGGCAAATATTAATCTCCTGCTCAATCTATCTAGGAATTCTACCCAGGGATTATTGAAATGAAAACAACTACATAAAAATCAAATCTCCACTCTTTAAAATAAAAGCCACAGGAATGTAATTAGCTAGGTTGCTTGTTTTTTTAATTAATTGATTTAAAGTAAAAGCAAGTGGTATAAGAAAACTAAAATAAATCGATAAACATTAAAATGATATAAACGCATTTTACATATAAACGCTTGTGTATTTTGATACACGTATTCTTTTTTAAATAATAATAAAATTTAAACATTAAACGTTTTAACAAAATTAAGTTTAGTGAAGATTAAAACTTAATCGGATTTCAATCATGTTCAATATATATATAATATTAATTTCAAAATAATAAATCTCATTTAATAGAGAAAACAGAAGTATACCAATTCTATCATTCATATTAGCCATGTGATTGTGTTATTTCTGTTGCCATCTATCTGTCTGCAGTATGATGATCAATTTCCAAAAACAAAATCCAACATAAACATTTAACAAACAAACTATTAAAGATTCTTATGAACTTTAAACCAATGGATTGCCTGTTGCCAAAGCTTAGCTAATAATCCACTGAAAAATAAGACTGACTTTGGTTCCAAAAAATATAAACATTATATAAAGAAATAATAAATTTACATAAAATGTATGTATGTAGGTAATCTTATTGACATGTTGTTATAATCCTGGGAAAGAAGGGAAAAATTTGTTTTGATTTTACTTTATTTCAATTTGTGTTTTTGTATTATTAATTTCAGAAATGATTGTGAAACGTTGTTTGCTGTTTTTGTTGTTTCTTTGTTATTTAGGAATTAAAAAATGTAAAAAAACCACATGTTAATGTGTGAGTGTATGACATTACACAGACAGATAAATATGTATGAAGGGTAAATGAAAAAAGAGGAATCTATCAATTAACTTGATATATATGTAGAATGTTATATTTAATGATGATAAAGAAAATTCATTGTGTAGAATGTGGTTTATTTTTTTATTATTAAGGTTTGGGTAAATGAGGGTCTATAGAATATGTATTTAGAGAGAAATTATAATTTTATCAGATTTGTTATTAATTGTTTGTTTATTCAAATGATATTTTAAAATAAAGAATGCTTTAACATAATTTGATTTTCTAAAAAAATACATGTAGTTTGGTGGGCAATCCTTTGTATAGCTTGTTGTAAATACTATAAGTAAATATTATTAAACATATAAGATTAATATTGTTAATATAAGATTAATAAAGTTAAACATATAAATTTATGACAAAACCATTCATTAATGAAAATACACTTCAACTTTATGAACTGTTCTATACTTTTATTTATAATTTAAATAACACTAAAAATTCAGATATTTCTAAAAAAGATAGAAGAAAGCAGTTAGCAAAATTACATGTTTATAAAATGAAAAATTTCAATCAGGAATGAGAATAATAATAATATAAAGTTGCAGACCATCGAGAACATGACAATAAAAAAAGCAGAAAAAAGACAGGATAATAAAATGATAGTAGATAAAACTAAAATGCTGTTAAGACAAATAGAAAATTATAAACAAAAGATATAAAATAAAATAACAGAAATTCATCAGAAAAAAATAACAGCCAATATAAAAAATGAATCACAACATACAAGAAACTATACAAAATAAATCCCAAACAGTGGAAGAATATACAGTGTAAAACAATAAAATGCACTCAAAAGACATAAGATTAAATGGAGAAAAATGCACAAAAAAATAATAAAATGATTGTGAAAATAAAGATATATAAAAAAGTATCAGAACAAGAAAATTGTTGATGTTATGGAGCAAATGCAGGATTTAATTTGGAGGAAAATAAAAAGATATAGCAAATAATAAAAGAATTCTGTCATTGGCAGCCACAAATGAAGAAAAAAGTACATGCACAGATAAATATATAGGACATTATTAATTTTAAGTTTGTTTTAAAAGTAAGTTAAAGCAAAATATTTCATTAATTAATCATTAGTAAGATAATTGATAATTAGGTGGGAACAAATGATACTATTCTATAAAATGTAATTAAATTCTAGATAAACATATTATTTAATTAAGAGGATAAATATCTGATGTAATTTTGCCTTTGTTTATACCAATAATGTGCTAGTGTACAGATGGTGATCATGTGATGTTTAGTGATGTAATTTAGTCAAAAACATTGTTATTTTGGTATATTCCCTTTTTAATGCTAAAATTTTATAACTGCTGTAATTGAACAAATTTGACATGGACTCTAATGATATTTAGGATTTATCTATAACCAATAGATGGATACATGGAAATGACCCATGATGGTAGCAGATTTAGCTGATAAAGCAACTCTGTGATATATAAATAAGGTCTCTCTGAAGATCATTTATTATTCTTTAATTGTTTCAACTTCTTGTGTTTTGATTCTTTGTTTGTTCTGTTCATCAGGAGTGTTTAAATATCATGGAATAGTAGAGAACCATTATCTGGTCTACTCTATTCAACCTGACCAGGTGCAAAATAAAATTCTATTGTAAGTTGCTGAGAAGTTATCACATCATGTAGAACTATCTCATGAGGCATTGTGTCCAGTTTATATGTGAGCTATATATTAGCTAACTTTCAAATTGTCTATGGTTTGAAGATATATCAGCCAGTATTTAAAGAAACAGTCAGATGCTGCCCAGTAAATAAGACAATAAATGCATTTTAATGAAATTCATTGCAGACATCAAGAGTTATACAATAAAAGTTTTACATGTTTGTACAGACTAACTCTGCTAAACATCTACCAATACCTGAATTAAGAATTTTACTCTTAGTGATGGAAACAGTAATGTGTATGAACTTTGAATAGATTGTTATTACTATTGTTCGATATTTTATCTCCTGCATTGAATTAAACTGCATTTCTTTTAAAAATTATCATCATTAGTTTTACAGAGAAATATTTAAGATGGCAATTGATTGCTAATTTATTTATCATGCAACAGTTCAATAAGTGTAAACCTAAAAAACACAATTATTTTTATAAAAGAACTAACCTATTATTGCAAATCCTTGCCATTTTACCAGCAACTGAGTATTTTTTAAAAATTAAGAGTTATTTTCACTAGCCTTAAATTGTAAACTTTAATCATTAACATTAATAGTTCAGATTAACGTAGAAAGAATAATGCATATGCATTGACAAATTAAATAAATTACATATGATTGTTTTAATAATTATAAAGGTTTATAGTTTTAAGCATGGCAGGGATAATTGGGTGTATTAAATTTAGATGGACTCATATATTTTTGTTTTTGAGTATTTTGTATTGATAAAATTTTATTATTCATAAATGAATGTGATCTCATTTGCATTGCCCTGTTGTTCACATTTAATAACTTACTTTGAGCAGTAGCATCTGGTAAATATACATTCCTACCATAGAACATAATACCTCATTTATATAATTTAATTATGTGACAGCATTTGCATTTTCTGGTAACATGTTTAGCAATTTCCTTTAAATAGTAATATATGATAGATGTACAGACTACAATATAACATATACTTCATTTGTCTATTTTTTGATGTGCATTGATAATCCTCATTAATTGTAAATTGATTTTAAGTAATTTAAACAAAGTTTATAAAATATTTTAATTAATTATTACTTGTAAAGTTGTATTACAATTAGATGGGTGAAAATGATATTATTTTTATATAAGTAATTACATTCTAGAGAATCAGACAAGCTAATAAAAAAATAATATAATATATTTTCCACAGAAAATATTTTATTTTCTTTCATTGTAATTTCTCTTTAAAGCTAATTTTTGTAAAAATTTGTGAATTGCCAATAAGACACAGAACAGAGAAAAGTTGAAAACTAATATTCAACAAATGGATAGATATATGAAATTAAACCATGATGAAAACTGATTTTGTACATAAAGCAGCTCAGTGAACTATAAAAAAGTCTGTCAGAAGATTGACTAAGATGCTGTTGTTCTTTGTTTAATTCATTTACTGATTTTACCTTCATCATCAGACTCACTGTCAAAAATATTATTACAATTGGCTGTTGTGTCATGAATGAATAGAAAAACACACTGTCTTCTTCACTCTGAGCAATCCTTGCCAAATGCAGACTTAAGTTCATTATAAAGTACAAATAATATGTTGTAAACTGATGTAAATCATTCTATTGGTCATTGTGTCAAGATTATATGCAAACTATATGTTGCCTATGTTTAAAGTATCTTATAGGTGGAGAAGAGACCAGCAATAGTTCAGTGAAAGAAACACATTCATATTCTGCCACTGAATAAAATAGAAACCTCAATATCAATGAAAACATGTACCTTAATGGTGGTCATTGCAGTCAGCAAGAATCTTATAGAAGCTTTGCAGAAGATCACCAGGCAGATGTGTACAAAAATCTACAGGCACACAAATTCGTAACATAAAATATTAAGATGAATAGGTTAATTTGGATGAATTTTAATTGAATTATATTGTGACTTTATTTCCCTAATATTAAATATTTCATTTCGTATATGTGTATATTTAATTTCCATTGAAATTTTTGTATAAATTGTCATTATTTTCTTCCTTTAAATATATATATAAGCCGCATTACATGACCATAATTTTTATTAAAAAAGTAAAATAAAAATAATTTATAAGCAACTTCAAGATTTATAAAAATATGTTCTAAAGTAATAAAAACACTGCTGGAATTATTTATGAGTAAATGAATGAATTAAATTGTGGTAAAAAACATAAGTAAAAGTTTTAGAAATAAGATGTAGAAAAAAAAAAGTTTAAAAAAGAAGTTTATTTAGAAAGGGAGACGAGGGGAAAAAAGGGTAATAGAATTGAAGAAAAATTAATACTTTTTTCTCTCTCTCTGTTTGTAAAGAAAACTTTTATTATGGATAGAAGGGGCCAATATAAAATCGGACTAAAATAAAGTCTGCAAAAATAAAATGTTTGTAAAACTTTGAAAAATGCAATTAATTAGTTTATAAGATTACTGATTAAATTGTATTCATTAAAAAACGAAAGTAGATCATTTATTGAATCTGAATGGATTAAGATTAAGGCAAATGTAAGAATCAATTAATTAAAGAAATGTAAAATTAATTAAAAGACAGATTTCAAGTTAAGATCAAAATTAAAACAATGATAAGACATTAAAACAATAGAAGAGAAAAAAGTATATAAAGTCACTTTCTATTGTCTGGTCTGCATTTTGTAATCAAGTTGTTCCAGACATCAGTTGTTAGTAGTCAGATTCATGCTATTGGTATACACTCAGGGCAGCAGTTTGCTAGATCATTCATCTGTTCAAACAGAATGCAGAATCCAAACAACCAGAGATCCAGATATTTGAAACACAGTAGTAAGCCTGTTAATTATAGGCTGCAGTCAACATCTGTGCAAAAGCTGCATATCTAGCAACATGCATTGTTAGTCAACTTTAGCATATTCAGCTGGCTTCAGATCCAAAATCCCTCAACAAAAAAACTCCAACTAAACCGCACCTGAATCAATTCCTGAAACGATGGCTAGATTGTAAGTAAATGCTGCCACAACTCTCTCTCTCCCATTCTCAACACAAAGAATGGAAAACAATACCTGGAAACATAGATGGAGACCAAAGAGTCAAACAGTTGGAAATGGACAATCATGAAAACCTAGATAAAAATATTTTAAAATATATTGTGATCACAGTCTAGACTTTATTTTAAATGAATGAACTTTATTTTAATTAATGGACTATTATAACTATAGCCTAAAGTCATTTATATTTTTATGTAAACTTTATTGCACAGACAGGAAATAACACTCTAGTAGGGGTTGACATCCCAGAACCCAAGTTCTAATCCAAAGTCTACGCTCCACAGCACTACCTACATGACAACACATCTGATGCTACTGATAGCGTAGTTTCTTGCTGGTGCTGGTGGTCAGGAAGAAGCAAGAGACCCTATACCAAAATACATCATGAGGTTTGCTAACTAATGTCTATCGATGGTACAATATATATATATATAATGTGATATGTACCGAGGTAATGGTGTGGATCGCAGAAAATAAATGAAATCAAAATAAATAAGTAAAAAATTAATATTGTTTATTAGTTTAACATTATAAATGTGGGCATTGTCTCTATAAGCGAGACAGTGCTGTGGCAATTATTCAATATAATGTGTGCTTTAACATTTCTCTATTTCTTGGGTTAATTATACAATATAATGGTTAAGTGACTATACAAAGTACTGCTGGCTTAGGAACAATATATATTGTGAAAATATATGAGATGCCTGTAGTGAACATAATAAAGTATTGGTTTAACAGATTTAATGTTTTAATAAAAGAACATACATTAAATTCCAGAATAGTATGGACAAAGGCTCACTGAGCTATAGCTCTGGGAAATTCAAATAAAATACTAAAATTAATATTTAAAAGATTGGTGGTGCCATTGAAAATTTAATGTAAAGGTTGCAGTGCAGTATGTTGAAACCACAGTTTTGTAAAACAGAATAAAATAATAAAATAAAATATATGGGATGAAGCAAGTAGAGGTAAAACCATTCATATGATCTAGAATCTGTTATAAAAGAAATGATATCATAAAATAATAATTAAACCTCACATAAAACAGATAAAGCCTGAGATATATTTATAATACCAAATTGCAAAAATAATGATTTTGTTGCACCTTGTTCAATACCCTTTCAATGATATGCAGCTTAGAGTCTAGAGTGAACTTGTCACTAGCTGCCACAACCAGATCAGAAACCCTACCACTAATTTTCTGTATATAGGTTTCACATTTATTAGTGTTCATTGCATTGAAGAATAAATTCTATTATGGTATTAAGGATTCAATACAATTAATACCTTTTTATTTTAGTGATGACCTGTAAGCACACTTGGTTTCAGGGCAGATTAAGTTTCAATGAATGTTTTCTCTTTTTATGAACCCCTGCAGTAAATGGTGCATGTAACTCAGTTTTTCACAAATTCCATATGAGATTTAAACTTAAGAAAGATGTTAGAAACAGAACATTGGTTACACTTTATTGTTTCCATCTTTCTTGTTTTTTTATAGACATTTGAAGAAGTGGTATACATTCATCAGAAGATGAAATATCATTTTATAAGGAAAAGGCCTGATTCATTTCAGACTCAGTTACAACAACTGTAGACATGGTTTCCTGTGTGAAAAGGCCAGCTATCATTTTGAAAATAGTGATGTGGCAGAAGTTTAAAACTCCCATGTATAAAAATAGTTATTGGTTGAGTGAAAGTCTATTGTCACATCTTTGGAATACTGATGAGTTTTGGATATTTTTATATCATACTATTGACAAAATCTTGCAAAACATTCTTTAAAACAATAGATTATTGATTCATGAAAGAAACATTGAAGTGAAACTCCATTAAAGGTTATTTTCATGGAATAATCTGTGGCATGAAGAGTTGGAATGTCAGTTAGAAAATTACTTTTTTTAATGTTATCCTAAATGTGGGAGTATTGGTTAATATTGTAATACTGCCTCTTTTCTCTAGCTACTACTTCAAGTTTGACTTGGTTGAATCTTTATTAAGCAAAATCTGAAGATCTGTTTCACTGGTCAGTAAGCAACAGTGGCCTATCAATATCAGTATAACACAACAATTGGTCATTTCAACAAATATTTTTTTAATAAATCATTTGGAAGTATGGAATTCAACAGAGATAATTGTCTTTTAGATACAACAAGAGTTATAAATAAAGTTTTTTACTTTTTATCAGTAAGCATTGGATAAAAATCAAATAAAAAACATAAAAAGTTCACTTTAAGAATTTGTAATTATAATAAAAAGAATCTTAGCATTCTGAAATATTTTAAAAGATTTAAAAAAAGCAGGAGCATTGTTAAATTAAATTTGTTTGCAAAATCTTGATATAATTATTGATCAATATTCATCATATCAGAATTAGATTCATTTATAAATAAAAATTCATTAAAATCATTATTTAGTAGATTAATCACATTTTTGTTGGCTTATGAATCCTTAATGCTTATTTAAAACCTCTATTCATTTGCATAATCTATTTTTTGTTTTCATTTTGAATTATTTATAAGAGGTTTAGTAATGATCAAATCAGTTCCACTCTCATTTGTCTTGTTTAACATATGATTATCAGTAGCAAATAATTTTCAATAACTGGGCTCACATTTAAACAGTTTTATTTAAATTAATACTGCTAGCATTGTTAACATTAAAGGGCAGAAATTGTTTTAGATTATTAATACCAATTTTAGAGCAAATTTTTTATTATTAGTGTCTGATAATTTTCTCTATCTGAAATCTTGATTTTAATAATAGTTTCTATTTTTAATGGAAAATAATGTAAAGACAATGCAGGTACTTCACCATCATTTGATAGTGAAAGTATTGAATCTTTCACAATGGCTCATTTTTGATAGCTACTAACAGCCATTGCAAATAGTGACAATTATCATTGCAAATCCTAAACAAATCAGAACCATAATCATCGAATTTCTCTAACAAATAACTTAATTCAGTATCAGAAACACAAGCAACTGAATCAAACACATGGCATCTAGTATCATAGTTAAATTTTATATGTGTTAATAATATAACAATTTTATTTATTTTTCTAAAAGATGGTACATCATGATTAACTTTTATTATAGTACAATTGATAAATTATGAATGATGATTTAAATAACTTGAAAAAATGTATTAGTGTGAGATAACTATCTAAAGTAATTGAAAAGAAATTTAATTTGGAAATAGACAGTATTTGACCTAAATTTAATTTGTGTTTGTTTAGTTTATATGTCGTCTATAAGAACACTATCCTCATTTTGAATTACATATTCTTATAAATTTTATGCTGTCTTATGGGTTACCTAATTTACTTTTTGTGTTGTAAATTTTATTCAGGGGATAAAAAAAAGTTTTAGTTTTTAGTCACTTTATGTTATGGATTAGCTATTTTGTCTGTCATTATGACATAAATATGTAAATATTCATTTAAATGTTCTACAGGTATTTTTGCACTTTTGTAATATTTAATTACCATGTGCTATTTAGAAATTAACATCAAACACATATTTTTGATAAATTATATATATTATATTAATAGTGGTACTATTATATCTTTTTTTAAATTTAATATTAAATGATAATTATCAAGAAGAGATAATTTTTTGTTTTTTCTGATATTCTTATCTTATAATTCTATCGTTTTCTTTATTATTCTAACCTTTAGTCTAAAATCATTGTTTCCAACAAATTGAATTTTATTGAATCTGTCGTCTTTATAAATTAATAAAGTAAGTTATAATTTTATTAGTCATTTTATTAAAAAAAAATTTGACATGGTTTTATAAGAAGCTCTAATTTTAATCTGCTAAATTATAGATAAATATATGTATGAACTTTATTGCTAATGCCAAAGTAAAAATGCTATCATTAAAACTTTTGGTTTCATTTTTAAAACATAATACTTTGCAATCCTGCATTAAAATACAGCATCTACAATTGTTTATGAAGTAAGTTATTATATATTTTAAAAAAAAACTGATTAAAAATATATTATGTTTGCTTTATTTTAATTTTTTTTAATAGTTCCAAAGTACAAATTATTACAAATTTATTAATAGATTACAAACAGTAATGTCTATGAATGTTATTGTAAATGCAAAAGTAAAAATGCTATCTCTAAAAAGGTTCAATTTCATTGTTAAAATATAATACTGTGCAATCCTACATAGAAATTACAGCATCTACAATTATTCATCTAGTAAAGCAACTATTATATATATTTTTAAAAAACCTGATTTAAAATATGTTACATTTGCTTTCTTTTAATATTTATTTAATAGTTCAAAGTACAAATTATTACAAATTTATATCTAAGAAACTTTTATGTTTCATATAATAAAGATGTGCACATTTGTAAAAATTCATAATTAACAGAAATCATGTATTTAATAAAAAAAAAAAAATAATTATTATTTTGCAAAAATGCCAAAATATCTATATATAAATATTAATAGTAATATGTAGATTAAAATAAACTTGAAATATAATAAATAAAATATTTCCAATGATTTATTAAAAAACGCTTACATATTTTACATTGATAATTATGACAAGCATTGCAAACTGAAGGTGTGTTAAAATACTATGCTTCCTATTAATACTTTTGGAATAAATATTGTTTTTTAAAAAGAGTCTCAGAATGGTCCAGTTATTCATGTGAATATTATAAAATATTTAATAAATACATGATTCTCTGACATAAATCATAAGACAAGAGGAATAATTGGCCATTTTTTCCTGTGACATCTGTTTTTGCCAACTATATAAAATGATACTTATCAGATTAGCAATGTATAAGGAATAGTGATTCATATATTCATAAAAAACTTTTGTTAAATGGTGTTTTTTCTATTAAGTTAGGTTTATGATAGTATTTGATTGACAATTAAAGCTTTAGTGGCTCAACAATGTTGACCAGTTGACTAAATCTTTCTTACTGAATATGCAAATTTATGTAAACTGATTATGTAATATAATATAAATTGAATTATATTTAAATAAATACAGAAGTTCTTGTGCATTGATCATATTCCAAATTACAATGTTAGCCAAAGTAAACATTTCTTGTTTTTTAAACGTTATATATTACTATAAATTTATCTATGACTTCTCTGCTTCTTCTTTTATTATGATTTTCAATCATAAAATCCATAAACAGTACCATAATATTTTGTTAATTTCAATATCATGTTATTTATTCATGAAATTAGGAATGTAAAAAAGCTTTGTTTATATTCTCATTGTTTGTTTATTTTATTTTAAATACAATTGTTTCTGATTTTTTTCCACAATATATTCGAAAATAAATGATTTTTGTTTTTTTTAATGTAATATGATGTAAAATGGCTTAATACTTAGAATTTTACCCAAGTTATACATTTGCTTTTTCAAAATCCTTCCATATCATAATAAACTCATGTCTTTTTTAATTTTATGCACATTTTCCACTCCTTTTTATTTCTTTATCATATTTCATTTTGATTAAAACTGTTTTATTAATTTCATAATTCTATTCTTATATTTTATAAATTTGTTATAAAGACCTAAGCAATAAATAATAAAATTTCAACACCTTTAACTTTTGTTACCATTAAATTTATCCCACTTTTCATAAAATATTTTTTTTATCCTCTTCCAACATCCTACCTATTTACTACATTGATTAATTACCATAAATTGTATTTGCATTATAAATTCTTGTTATATTTTTGTCTTATATTTACATTTCTGTCCTAGCACCAAATAATTATAAGATTATTTTAGTGGTATTATGCATTTTTAAATATTTTATATAATTGTTATTATTATATAGCTCCCAACAATTTTTAATTCACATTCGTTTTTTATAATTTTTCTCCTTCTTTGACCAATTTTTTTTTTTCATAATCATAATTCTGTTTCTGCAAACATTCTCATCACATTTTTCTCTTTTTACATGAAAACAAATTATTTATCTGTTAATTTTGCATATTATAAGTCTTTCATCATACATTTGTTATGTTTACAAGTGATCTAATTTTATATTATTATAACTCCATTTTTATTTATGCTCCATGGTTTTAATTGGCTCTTAGTTTTACTTGTTAAATAGAAAATTTATTCCACATTATTATGAATAGTCTGATTTTCTGTTTTCAAATAAGAGTCCAATTTATGTATCTATGTTTGCATTTGACTTTAACCATTCTGATATCTGTAATGCAAAGTGCATAATTCCAAATATACATCATATAGCTTTTTCAAATAAATTGGTATACTTTATGTTTGTTACATGCCAAATATGTCAGACTTTTTATCAATGAAGCCTTATTTAAGTATTACATTTTGACATTGTACTTAATAAGAATTAATATTTACTTCTTAATGTGAATTTCCAAATTTCTATATAATTTGTTCTTCTATTTAATTAAATATCCATAGGTCATTACTGGCTTACACTTTTGAAACAGATACACAATTTGTATTTATATTCTTCAGTTTTATCTTTTCCAATTGATTAATACAATCTTTGAGGTTTTGTTATTTAATATAATTTTCATACTTTTTCCCTTCTTTTTACAATTTTGGAATAATGACTTTATTATAGCCACATTGTTATAGTTCTCTTTTTTGTTGGAAGTGAACTATTACAGATTGCTTCTTTATCTGATTAGATTGAGCATTGTTTGCTGCTGGTCAATAGGTTGATGTAAAGATAAACACACAGACCAGTGATTAGTACAGGCCAATAAGCAAGTATGATCACTAAATCTAAATGCTTCAATGAAAACAGGGATCTGGCATTAAATAGTCAGTCTTTTGGGGAAAAACACAGAGAACATCTGTCTAACCTACAAAGACAGTATGCTTTGTCCAGTAGAAGTCCTGCTGTCCTAAACAGCAGTAAGCATTCTTATGATAGCACTATGCTATTTCTTTATGCAGCTAGACAAGATGGCATGAGAACCAGAAGCTGTTAAGACAATTGCCAACTCATGGCAAGCTTCCTGGTACAGCCAGAAGAGTCATTCTCCCTACCCATGAGGCAAGTTTTCAGGTGCAGCTGGAAATGGTAGATTGTGAAGACTCAGATCCAAGAGTTCACATTAGAAATATTATTTTGTATTGTATATATTTGTAAATGTAATAAATATTATATTAATTATAATACTGGTGTTAGTTTTATTTACTGTAGGTTGGGTCTGTACTGCAGAGCAAACACAACACACATTGTTTATAAAAATGCTGTATCATTTGTAAAAAAAGGTTCCATAATGTGTATTCTGCTTTTAATTACACTACCAAACTTTATCTCTAATCTTTTACTGAAACTTTTAATTTTCTTAAAAATATAACAAAAGTAATACTAAATATCACCATTATCTTTGAGTACTTATATATCCCCCAATTGCTATTTGCAACATTTATTCTTGTAAGGACTAATTATTTATAATAATCTCAAGGTTTTTGTATTATTCCCAATTTTTGGCCATAATTTATTTCTTAGTCTTCTCTATATTTAAAAATGCAATAAAAATAAATTTTAAAGTTATGTCAGTTAAATGTGACAAACAAAAATATTATTTTCTACTCATTTTTTAATATAATTTTCATATTATTCCATTCATCTGTAAATTTATTATAATTTCATTAAACTTTTTTTAAAACAAGCCTGTATATTTTTCTATGTCAATTAATATTTTACCTGCTAAGCCAAAAAGGAAAGACAATTATCAGTACTGTAGGTATCCATACATTCCAAAAATAGCAGACAAATTTTAAAAAATCTGCAATCAGTATAATATCAGTACAGCTTTCCAGAACCATACCACACTATGAGGAATTTTAACATCCACAAAGCCTAAACTTGAAATGCTGAAAAGAAAAAACTACATCTATGAAATACCATGTAAATGTGGAAGAACATATATTGGTGAGACCAGTCATCACATTGTGAAGGGCTTTCAAGAACATAAACTGATGATTAGAAGAGTAAAACTAGATGTGCATAAGGTAGCAAACCATGTATGAACCAATGAACATATGTTCAATTGGGAAAATACAAAAATATTGGATAGAGAAGAAAATGTACAAAGATGAAAAATTAAACAAGCTGCTCACATGACAATGGCAAAAAATCCCATAAGACAACCTAGTGTGGCTATACATAAAGTATGGAAAGCACAAATCAACTTTGCTCTTAGGAAAAAGTTGAGAAATCAAAAGGAACCTCATAGATAAGTATACGAAATTTCTACTGACTGTTGATTTTGGCAGGATGACAAAGTTGGTTAGAGCATTACCTTAAAATTTAATAATCAAGAATCTAAGGATCCAGGTTCAAATCTCATGCTAGTACTGTCACTGGTCAGGTCAGGAACACCTAAAGACCAGAGGAGGATAATATGTCTCAAAATACTGTGTATATACTAATCTGTTTGATGTTCTATTACTAAAGTTGAATGTATTAGATGATGGAAATAGTCCAATATAAAATTACAATCTTGTATAAGTGTCTTTTCTTTTTTATCATACCTATTATATTACTCATATATGCATCCATCACTGCTTTTCTTTCTACAAATTATTAAGCAATCTAATAAATCACAATCATTTACCAACTCACTTTAACTTAAACTTCAAGTATAACTTTGCACATATGTTTTCATGTTCAGCCATAATATAATGCTTATTTTTCTTTATAATGCTTTATTTTGTTCTGTGTCATTTGTTTTCAAAAATTTCTACAATTATTTTTTCTTACATCATCAATGTTCTATTAATTTATCATCAAGTGCAGCACATAAATTTAGCTCATTCCATTTATAATTTTTATCTATTTTTCTTTTAAGATCTTATCATATTTCATGTTACCTTCACTTCTTCCATTTGCCTATTAACAATTTTTTTCTAATCCACATATATTTTTCTTTAATATTTTTATATCATTTTTACTTCCATTGTCTTTTATTTGCAGAATATATTAAATCCATTCATATATAATAATCTTGGAAAATACTTACCTTTCATCATTGTTTTCAAAATACTATCAAACTTATATCATACTTTTCTTTATCATTTTTAAAACTTTAAATATTTTTATCTACAAATAACTAACTTTAATATATTTAGAATTTTACCTGACCATGTTAAACATTTTGCTTTTATATATTGGATTATTTCCATCATGTAATATGATTATTAAATGTCTTTATAAAAATCTAACTTTATTTCAATGTTCCAAATAAATTCTCTGTTAAAAATAGCACATCAAACAGGTCAGTATATGCACAATGTTTTGAGAGGTATTATTCTCCCCTCTTCATCTGGTGTTTCTGGTCTGACCAATGACAATACTAGCATAGGAATCAAACATGTACCCATAGTTTTATGAGTATTGAATTTTAATGTAATGCTCTAAACAACTCACCTACCATTAACTTCAATTCTCAATAAAAATTTACTTTTTTCAAACTTCTTTTCAATAGTACTCTAACCATCTTCTACATTCCATTAATTTTATTATTATTTCCTTTTATATCATTTACAACTGTATTAATATTTATTTATATTTTCATTTAAATATTTTAAAGTACTGCCATTTTTGTTTTTGAAATCACAAAATGAATTAATCTTCTTCTTGAAAGCATTACTGTAGTTATAATTAGTACATAGAAAGACAATTTTGAAAAAATCATGATGCTGATAAAAGAGATTTTTGCATGGAAAAAATAATATTCTTTAATCAAGGAGTTAGTTATAATTTTACCAGATGTGAGGAAAGTGTTCTGAATATATGTTCTCATAGCAATCATAGGATTTATAAATGAAAAAACTAAGAATATTAAAAGCAAATCACTGAAGATAAAAAATTCACTTTTTCCAAAAAGTATTATTCATGTGATTAATGTACCAAGGTTACACACATTTATAATGTGCTGTATAATTTTTCAGAATAGAAGTTTATGAAGGAAGATACTTTTTAGAGGAAAGTGACAACATCATCCACAAATGATTAGCTTTAGCAATCAGTGTAATATATATACTACACAATTGTCTCTCAATTTTTAGAAACAGCAGATTTATGTAACTAATAGAAAAAAGCACTTAAATGTGAATCTTGCATAATGGCATTATGGGGTTTGAATCTGGGCATTACTCTTTCTTTAAGAATGATAAACACATTTTTTATTTATTAGCATTTTATATAAAATGGTTAAAATGGGAACAGAAGTGTAATGCAATTGTAATAGTTCAATAAGGGTGACAATAGGGACAGAATTCAAAAAAGATAAAATATCTAGTTGTACTACTAATAAACCAGCTGTTGTAGTGGCTTTAACTTAGTTATTTACAATTTTCAATAGTATGACACCATCAAAAGTGGAAGCATTTTTTAACAAACTGATAATTTGAGATGGAAGGAATAATAATAGGCTGTATCTCTATTCTAAGAGAAGGAATCAGTAACCAGAAGTGACACAAATATAGATGTTATTAAGAAGAAAGAGAGATTGTATTTTGCTTGAGAAATGAAACTAAAAACATTGCTCTGATAAATTTGCCTAGGAACAAAGTCAAGCTAGTTCATAATAATTTGAAGTGTAAAACAACTAATATGTAAGAAATGGTATTTAAAAATATCATGAGGACCATTGTGATTACTATCAAGTAGCGATTTTAGCTGAAAAATGTCAAAAATTGTAGGATTTACCAAAAGCATATAGCAAAGGTTCAGATCAGCTGAATGTTTGGAACTTAAATATAAAGTGACAAAGGTAGAAGGTAACATATTGTGTCCTCTACAGATATATTATCTATCATAACAAAAGAAGGGATGAAATTTTTATTTTTACAAAAAGAACCATGTAGATACACTCTTTCAACAAGTTATGGGTATGAGTGAAGAACATTTTAGATTTTTTAGTAGGAAGTTACCCATCCAAAATAGACTTGAGTATGTATATATTGCTGCTTATAAGACATATTTAAAGGAACTGAAGCAAGATTACAAGAAGTAGTTTTCAATATCTAATTAATAGCACCAAGTTTCTTAACTAATGCTGTAGGTGTTCTGCTTTTAGAACTGTAATGTCTAATAACTAATTGGATGATATTGATAAAAAAACAAGCATTAGTAAGTTGTAGATAAATAATAGCAATCTTTCTAATATTAAAGTAAATTTTAGAGAGCACCATCTCTAGAGATATAGCCTTAATAAATCATTGTAGTTAAAATAAATTGTGTTTGATAAACAATAGCCACTTTCATGGAAAATATGAAGTGAGTGAACTATAAAAGTGCAGATCAGATAAATAAAATAAGAGGTTAGTGAGTGTTGAAAGTTTTAGTGTATAGAAGAAGTCTTACTACAGAATAAGCCTTCACCACTCATAAGATAACAATTAATAAGGTAAAAATATTTAACTACAAATTTTGTATAAGACATAAAAGTCTCCAAAATGGAGTTTAAGAAAAGAATTGATTGAAAGTATAGGATTATTATGGCATGTAAGTTAAAGTAGTTAGTTGCTTTATAACAATAAATCATGTTTACTGTAGAGGTAGAATGATAAAAAGAAATCATGTTTTGATTAATATTGAAGCAGTCAATCTGCTTAAGATTGTGCTTCATGTTTCTACCTACTAACCCGTATTTAAACCCCTATATCCCATCCCGCTCCTTTGTCATGTATATATATATATTTCATGTATATATTTGAGATGCGTGTCTAAATTATAAAATTTAATGTTTCAATAACATGTTTTAAAATTATTATTAATTCTTTTTATTAATTATTAGTTCTTTTTTATTAAAGTATTATAGATGTGGCTCAAATATATATATAGGAGCAAAACTTACTAACAAAATATTGATGTTTTTAAATATTTATTATATGTCATTTTTAGCTTTTTCTTTTTAAATTGCTTGTTTTTCTATTAAACTGTATATTTTTTATAAAATCCAATATGGAAGATGTGACTTGTTAATTGTCCAAAAATAATTAAGGGTTGGAAGCACTATTGTTTTAATCTAGGGTAGGTATTTTTTAATTAAAGTTTTACTTAAAAGGGGATTAAGATTAGAGATACTTTTGTTAAAAAACATGTTGTCAAATCTATTTCTAATCTGGAAATAGATTTGAATTTATTTTTGGACGTTATCTTACAATTGCATCTTCAAAAACAACTGATAAAAGAAAAAGTATAAAATGACTGAATTTTGAATCACAAGGGAGATTAGCCACTATTATGACATTAGCTATTATTGAGAGAACTTATTGTAAAGATATTATACATCGCTTGAAACTTAAATAATGTAGTGGTAAATCCATCACTTCTCTGCCTGGTTGGGTCATCATTTTCAGCAGCCATCTCATTCTGCTGCCCAAGAGGAAGTAAAAGCCTGACCTAAGAACTTTAACGCTACTAGAAGCTTGCAATTATTTAAGAACTTTCATTTCAATTTCTGTGCACGGGCAATATTTTAAATCGGACTCTAAAAATTGCAAGGTAACTTTTATGCTACTATTTGAAAATGAATCTAGCCTCACTAATCTCAAATCCTGCTATCAATATTCTAATGTATTGTTCAATTTTCTATCTTTTAAATTAATATGTTTATATATATATATATATATATATATATATAAATAACATGTAATTTGCTCTTAAATAATTTATATAAATTTAATTCTCTCTCATATGCTCTTAACCTTGGTGGGGTCATTTATTTATTATTTGATTTTATAATATTAATAATTTTATATATATGCTTTTCTAATTAATATGCCAATCTTAAACAATCTGACGAGTTGAATTTCTAAAATCTTTTTTTTGTCATTTTAAATAAACCTTCATGAAGCAAGTTATTAACTTCCCTTTAATATATATATAATGCATTCATTGTAAATTAATACGTTCACCAGATTGTTTTGTGAATCAACATTTTAGGTTCCTTTTTAATATAAAAATTGATTTGTTTAAACTCTGAAAATCCAGAACTCAAGCTAATTAATGCTCTGAAACATTGATTTTATAATTATTTATTAAATTCTAAAAACGTGACTTAATTGTTTTATATATATATAACTGCTAGTTATTATTTTTTTTATACTCTTAAAATATATGCTATGTATTTCAGTTATTATAAAATCAAAGAAGATGGGATTGTTTTATTTTAAATAGCAGAAAAAGGGAAGGGGGTGAATCTTAATGTCTCTTTTACTTAATCAAATCTTAACATATATTTTATTAATTTGAAATCCAAATCTTAATGTTTCTTTTACTAGGTAAAATCTTCAAGTATATTTTAAGTAAATGAAATCTAAATATTCTCTCTCTATATATATTATAATTGCATAGCGTATTATAGTATTCAATCAAGGGTCATTTATTTTAGAGCAGTAAAATTTATTCAATGTTGTTAGAGACATGTATCATTACTGCGTTTCTGTCATTTAGCCTATCTTCATATATATATGTGCTTCTTAATCTGGGGGTTACGACAAGTTCGAACTCATAGATTTCTTCTCATTCCATAGATACTTGAGCTATCTGGAACCACATTTATTCCGTGTCAAATGCCTCTGGTGGTGATCCCGTAAGTTTGGCACATGCTATGCATATACACTTCATAGATAAAAGGCCTCTCGCATCGGTTATACCAGCAAAAGTCTGGGCCATGCCATGCCTATCCACTTTTCTCTAAGCACTACCCAAGAAGGGGGTGTGAGATTTCATTTTTCATCCAGAAGCACGACCTTTTCCTCTTAGTTATTTTAGGCTATTATGTCAGCACCGCAAACTTCTTGTATTATTATTTCTTTTGCTTCATGGCCCAGTTTTAATGCTCTAATATTAAAATTAAGCTTTGCTTAAAATATATATAAATGCCAACTACTTCTATTTTATTAATTAAATTTATTTCACTCTTATACAGTCCCACCATCGTGATTTATATATCTATTTAAGAGTATGTGCCTTGGGAAAAATAAAGCGTTCGTCTTACTATTGTTAAAATGATTTTTCATTAAATATTTTGTCATAGATTCAAATATAATCAAATGTTTTCAAATGTATTTTATTTATTTTCACGACCTCAATGGTGTGAAAATAATTTATATCATATGTATGATGAATCCCAGAATGCTCCCTGAAATAATGCTAGTCACCATGTTTCAGAACCATAATCCAAAGCGTTAATAGCAATATTATGTAATTCATTTTATTAACTGATTGACATTTTAGTATTGGACCCACCAAAGATGTGTGTTTATTTGTAATATATTATTTAGCTAATAAAGAGCATATGAGAAATAATAGCGTGAATGACACTATGTAATTATCTATCGCTTGCTCATTCACACACACCCTAATGTCTATAATTTATTTATAAATGTATAATAATTTGTCAGTATATTAAAATATATTTTATTGTCTAACTTATTTGAGTAGTTCGAATTCCTTCTTTTCTCCACTTCCAAATGTACAGCCTAGTTGATATATATGTTAGTTTAGTCATAGTCAATAGATGTCTCATTGTCTTCTCCGCTCTCCTAGTCGGCCGGATTTAAAATTAATTCTCATGTGCCATCACTATTATGTTATTCATTAGGTGTTAGATCTGGGGCTTAGAGAGTGGGTTCGAATTCAGGCTGGTCCCTGACCTAAATCTTGGGCTTGACTGGGTTTGAAGTACATTTTGTGAGTTCCAGCTCATGTTAGATGGATAAACATGTTTTGACCGGCACATAGGATTTTTTTTCTCGGGCTTGGCTTCCCAACGTGGGGCTTCGATATAAACACCCACATACCCTGAGTACTGAAGTCTGTTTATATGTATTTTTAAAAAAAAGTTGTAAGAGATATAGCTTTTCTTTTTTCCATGTTTGATATGTTTAAAATAATGTGTTCAAAGTGTAAAATTCACTGTTTAAAGTTAAAACCCATGTACTACAACCATAGTACAAATGTATTTTTTCTTCAATGTCATATATAAAGTTTTTTGTTCTTGAGACATATATGAAAAATGTATAAATAATTCATAAATCATTTATCACTCTGTCTTAGCTGGCACCCTTATAAAAAGAAATTTTGCTAACCAGTAGTGAGTCAAATGCAAAAATATTGGAAGTGGAGAGTTCGAACTCAGATAAAAAAAAATTATTGAGAGCAAATTTTTTTTTGGCTTAATACTATGATGTATCAAGTTTAAACATGTAATAACCAGACTATGAGTTTTCTTTTAGATGCATGGATTTTTTTTTCAACTTTTTCTCCAAAGTTTTTTGTCTCTTTTCCAATAGTATGTAGTATTGTGTAGTGTATATAGAAGTGTATGTGTGTGTAAAATTTATGTACTTGTATATGTAGCGCTGCGTATATATGTACATAGGTGTGTATGTGCGATGTGTAGGAACAGATGTGTTTGAAAATCTTTATATGCTTTGCATTGCTATATATTTTCTTGGAAACCCATATGCCTGGAGAAATTGTGTTGTAGCCCAAGCATAGAAATTTTTTTTCCATTATATAGATGTGCATTTTTTTTTCACATGCCAAATGATATTTCATCTATATAGTTTTATATAACAAGATTGTATATTGAATTTTGAAAATTTTTGTCGTTCTTTTGGTCGTCACTTGAAAACTCCTAGTCAAGGCATTTTTTTTTTAATGTTTTTGTTTTTTTGTTTCATTGTATGTCCGGAGAAATGAAGCAGTCAATCTTAGCTTAAGATTGTGCTTCATGTTTCTACCTACTAACCCGTGTTCAAACCCCTATTTCCCATCCCGCTCCTTTTGTCGTGTATATATATTTCATGTATATATTTGAGATGCGCGCCTAAATTATAAAATTTAATGTTTCAATAACATGTTTTAAAATTATTATTAATTCTTTTTATTAATTATTAGTTCTTTTTTATTAAAGTATTATAGATGCGGCTCAAATATATATATATAGGAGCAAAACTTACTAACAAAATATTGATGTTTTTAAATATTTATTATATGTCATTTTTAGCTTTTTCTTTTTAAATTGCTTGTTTTTCTATTAAACTGTATATTTTTTATAAAATCCAATATGGAAGATGTGACTGTTGTTAATTGTCCAAAAATAATTAAGGGTTGGAAGCACTATTGTTTTAATCTGGGGTAGGTATTTTTTAATTAAAGTTTTACTTAAAAGGGGATTAAGATTAGAGATACTTTTGTTAAAAAACATGTTGTCAAATCTATTTCTAATCTGGAAATAGATTTGAATTTATTTTTGGACGTTATCTTACAATTGCATCTTCAAAAACAACTGATAAAAGAAAAAGTATAAAATGACTGAATTTTGAATCACAAGGAAGATAAGCCACTATTATGACATTAGCTATTATTGAGAGAACTTATTGTAAAGATATTATACATCGCTTGAAACTTAAATAATGTAGCCATAAATCCATCACTTCTCTGCCCGGTTGGGTCATCATCTTCAGCGGCCATCTCATTCTGCTGCCCAAGAGGAAGTAAAAGCCCGACCTAAGAACTTTAATGCTACTAGAAGCTTGCAATTATTTAAGAACTTTCATTTCAATTTCTGTGCACGGGCAATATTTTAAATCGGACTCTAAAAATTGCAAGGTAACTTTTATGCTACTATTTGAAAATGAATCTAGCCTCACTAATCTCAAATCCTGCTATCAATATTCTAATGTATTGTTCAATTTTATATCTTTTAAATTAATATGTCTTTTTTTATATATATAAATAACATGTAATTTGCTCTTAAATAATTTATATAAATTTAATTCTCTCTCATATGCTCTTAACCTTGGTGGGGTCATTTATTTATTATTTGATTTTATAATATTAATAATTTTATATATATGCTTTTCTAATTAATATGCCAATCTTAAACAATCTGATGAGTTGAATTTCTAAAATCTTTTTTTTGTCATTTTAAATAAACCTTCATGAAGCAAGTTATTAACGTCCCTTTAAATATATATATATATAATGCATTCATTGTAAATTAATACGTTCGCCAGATTGTTTTATGAATCAACATTTTAGGTTCGTTTTTAATATAAAAATTGATTTGTTTAAACTCTGAAAATCCAGAACTCAAGCTAATTAATGCTCTGAAACATTGATTTTATAATTATTTATTAAATTCTAAAAAGGTGACTTAATTGTTTTATATATATATAACTGCTAGTTATTATTTTTTTTATACTCTTAAAATATATGCTATGTATTTCAGTTATTATAAAATCAACGAAGATGGGATTGTTTTATTTTAAATAGCAGAAAAAGGGAAGGGGGTGAATCTTAATGTCTCTTTTACTTAATCAAATTTTAATGTATATTTTATTAATTTGAAATCCAAATCTTAATGTTTCTTTTACTAGGTAAAATCTTCAAGTATATTTTAAGTAAATGAAATCTAAATATTCTCTCTATATATATATTATAATTGCATGGCATATTATAGTATTCAATCAAGGGTCATTTATTTTAAAGCAGTAAAATTTATTCAATGTTGTTAGAGACGTGTATCATTACTGCGTTTCTGTCATTTAGCCTATCTTCATATATATATGTGCTTCTTAATCTGGGGGTTACAAGTTCGAACTCATAGATTTTTTCTCATTCCATAGATACTTGAGCTATCTGGAACCACATTTATTCCATGTCAAAAGCCTCTGGCGGTGATCCCGTAAGTTTGGCACATGCTATGCATATACACTTCATAGATAAAAGGCCTCTCACATCGGTTATACCAGCAAAAGTCTGGGCCACACCATGCCTATCCACTTTTCCCTAAGCACTACCCAAGAAGGGAGTGTGAGATTTCGTTTTTCATCCAGAAGCACAACCTTTTCCTCTTAGTTATTTTAGGCTATTATGTCAGCACCGCTAACTTCTTCGTATTATTATTATCTCTTTTGCTTCATGGCCCAGTTTTAATGCTCTAATATTAAAATTAAGCTTTGCTTAAAAGATATATATAAATGCCAATTACTTCTATTTTATTAATTAAATTTATTTCAGTCTTATACAGTCCCACCATCGTAATTTATATATCTATTTAAGAGTATCTATGTGCCTTGGGAAAAATAAAGCGTTCGTCTTACTATTGTTAAAATAATTTTTCATTAAATATTTTGTCATAGATTCAAATATAATCAAATGTTTTCAAATGTATTTTATTTATTTTCACGACCTCAATGGTGTGAAAATAATTTATATCATATGTATGATGAATCCCAGAATGCTCCCTGAAATAATGCTAGTCACCATGTTTCAGAACCGTAATCCAAAGCGTTAATAGCAATATTATGTAATTCCTTTTATTAACTGATTGGCATCTTAATATTGGACCCACCAAAGATGTGTGTTTATTTGTAATATATTATTTAGCTAATAAAGAGCATATGAGAAATAATAGCGTGAATGACACTATGTAATTATCTATCTTGCTCATTCACGCACACACTAATGTCTATAATTTATTTATAAATGTATAATAATTTGTCAGTATATTAAAATATATTTTATTGTCTAACTTATTTGAGTAGTTCGAATTCCTTCTTTTTCTCCACTTCCAAATGTACAGCCTAGTTGATATATATGTTAGTTTAGTCATAGTCAATAGATGTCTCATTGTCTTCTCCGCTCTCCTAGTCGGCCAGATTTAAAATTAATTCTCATGTGCCATCACTATTATGTTATTCATTAGGTGTTAGATCTGGGGCTTAGAGAGTGGGTTCGAATTCAGGCTGGTCCCTGACCTAAATCTTGGGCTTGACTGGGTTTGAAGTACATTTTGTGAGTTCCAGCTCATGTTAGATGGATAAACATATTTTGACTGGCACAATATAAAAGATATTAAAGCAATCAAATAATATTTATGATAAATTAAAACACCCCTGCAGCTGGAGTGATGGAAGTGGAGACCAATAAATACCCAAATATTCCATGATATCTAATAAGATTACTGTTAGAATGCATATACTATTTAGTCTTATAATATGAAAATAAATTTGAGAGATCCAATTACTGATAGCAATGAAGTGATTTGATGAAGTTCATAACCCTCCTTTCGATATTGGAAATATTCAAATGCATAAACTACACAATTTAAATAGCAATGGAATAAACAGCTTATCATTCAGGGGAACTGCAAAATAATTAATTAAAATAGTAAAACAATTTGAAAAGCAAATTTGTAGACATTCCATAAACAAATAGAGGTAAAACAATGCATATAAACTAAAATGTGGTATAAAAGAAGATATCAAAGAAATAATAAACAACCTAGCATAAAAAGCAAATGAAACCTGAGGATATCTATTTATAATGCCAGTTTGCAAAAATCAATGGTTTTATGGCACTTTGGTAGGCATACTCTCATTGAGAGGTAGTCAACAGTCTAGTGTCAACTGGACACTAGCAGGAAAAACCAGATCAAACAAAAACACTACTGATCTGTAAATAAGTTGCACATTTATTAGAGTTATCTGCATCTAAGAATAACTTCTTTTATGGTATTAAGGATCCAATATAATTAATTCTTCTTAGTCCAATCATGATTTTTATGCACACTTTATTTCTTAAAAGGCTCGGCTTCAATGAATGTTTTCCATTTTTATGAGTGCCTGCAATAAATGATGTTTCTACCTCAGTTTTTCACAGCTTTCAAATAAGATTTAAATTCAAGCAAGACTTTAGCATCAGTACATTGGTTACAATTTATTGTCTTCATCTTTGTAAACATTTGAACTGGTGTAAATTTATCAGAAGATGAGACATAATTTTCTAAGGAAAATGTCTGATTCATTTTAGACTCAGTTTCTGCAGCAGTAAACATGAAATCCTGTGTAAAAAGGCAAGCTACAGTTTTAAAAAAAATTGTGATATAGTAGAAGTTTAAAATTGCCATGATTAAAAGTAGGTATTTGTTGAATAAAGGACTCTGGAACTTCTTTGAAACACTAATAAGTTTTGAACATTTTTATCTCACACTGTTGACAAAATCTTGAAGGACAATCTTTAAAATAATAGATCATTGCTTGGTGAAAGAAACATTGAAGTGAAACTCCATTAAAGGTTATTCTAAAAGATGAATCAATGGCACAAAGAGATAGAATGTCAATTGGCAAATGACTTTCTTTAATGTTATGCTGGAACATTAGCTTTTTTCTAGCTATTACTTGAAGTTTTACATGGTTGAAACTATTAAGCAGAAGTTGGTATTCTGTTTTACTGAACTCCATGTATAAGTTCTTAATTTGACCCGCAAGCAACAGAACCCTTTCAACATCAGTATAACACAACAATTTGTCATTTCAACAAATAATATTTTTTTAAACAAATCATCTTGAATTATGGAATTTAATACAGTGATAACTGTTGTTCAATTGCAGCAAAACGGTAAATAATGTTTTTTAGTTTTTCAGTAAGCATTAGTTAAAAATCTTCTAATAAAAAACATAAAAATCCCACTTTGAGCAGCAGATTAAAAATATTTTTCCTAACTCATGAATTTTTAATATTTACTTAAAGGTTTAAATCATGAATTTGCAACACATAACCTATATTTTGTTTTTCATTTTGAATTTTTATAAGAGGTTTAGGATTGGTCAAGTCAGTTCTGCTAGTTTCTATCTCCAATAACATATGAGTATCATTAGCAAGTAAAATGCTAGAATAATTAACCCAGTCTTTGTACATTTATTAATATTACTTCAAATAAATTAGATATCAATTTTTTATAGTTTGAATAATTAGTTTATATCCTTAATTGAAAGTAATTCATAAAACGTAAGTGCAATGCAGACATTTCAACATCATTTGAGAGTGAATGTATTGAATCTTCCACATTGGCTGATTTGTCAGAGCTACTAACAGACATTACAAAAAAATAAAAATTATCTTTGCAAATATTTATTTGACTAGCTAACTTCAAAACTTATTAAAAAGGGAAAGCTTCTAATTCAATCTTAAGCAAATCAGACCCACAATCTTCAAGCTTCTTTAACAAAAAAACAATTCAGAATCAGAAATACAAGCAACCTAATCAAACATGTGCCACCTAGTGTTCTAGTTAAATTTTATATCAATGTTAATAATATTGCATATAAATCAAATCAGATGTCACATGGCTAATTTAAAGAAGCTTGCAATACAAATGTGTAATTTTATTTTTTGCTATTAAGGCTTTGGCAATTTTATATTGCTAAAGCTATTAATATATGGTGTATCTGAACTTAGTTCAGACCCATATGGCTATTTAAGTTAGATAGATAGATTGGAAGACATATAGATGTCTGAAAAATTCTGATTTTCTACTTAATAGTTACCCATTAGATAAAGTGCTGGGCTTGGAATAGTATTTTTAATCTAATGCTTAAATATCCTGGCACCTCACTGACAAAGCCTGTAGCAGAAACCAGTATGGGGTTGTGGATATTCTGAAAAGCTTGTTAAAAGCTTATTTGGGAGCTCTTTATAAAACATGTTAATAATAATATAACAATTTTATTATTTTTGTAAAAGATGCTAAATCACTATTCACTTGTATTACAGTGCCATTGATAAATCATGGATGATGATAAAAAATATAATAATGTGAGATAACTATCAAAAGTAGTTTAAATAAAATGCAATTTGGAAATAGACTGGACTTGATTCAAATGTAATTTTTACTTGTTTAGTTTATGACATCCACAAGGACATTTTCCCCATTTTGGATTACATGTTCTTATAAATTTTGTGTCATTTTATGATTTACATAATTTATTTGTAGTGTTGTAAATTTTGGAAGAAAAAAGTTTTTGCATTTTGATGGTTGTTGCTTAGCTGTTTTGTTTGCCATTATGGCAGAAATATGTAAAATATTAATTTATATTTTCTACACATATTTTTGTGTATATGATATATTTAATTACCATGTGATATCTAGAAGTTAGCATCAAACACATATTTCTCATAAATTATATATATAACATTAAATTAAATATTAAATGATAATTATTAAGAAGGAGAGATAATTTTTTGTTTTTTGATAATCTTATCTTAAAACAGCTTCCGTACAAGCAGTTGTCTTGAGTTTGTGGGATCACTTTTCGGCCGATGCTTTGGCACATGAAAAAAAAATAAATTCTGTAATTTTTTCTTATTCTAACCTTTGATCTCATAATCATTGTTTCCAAGAAATTAAATTTGACTGAATCAGTTGTATTTATAAATTAATAATGTATGTTATAATTTTATTAATCATTTTATTAATTGTTTCACTATATTGATATAATAAAAAGCTCTTATTTTAATTTACTAAATTATAGGTAGATATATCTATGAACTTCATTGCTATTGCAAAAGTAAAAATGTTATCATTAAAAATTTCAATTTTATTTTTAAAATAAGAGCAATCCTACATTAAACCTGCAGCATCTACATTTATTAATCTAGTAAAGTAAACTATTATAGATGTTTGAAAAAATTGATTTAAAATATATTAAGTTTGTGTTATTTTAATATTTCTTTAATAGTTCAAAGTACAAATTATTACCAATTTATTACTAGATTATAGATAAATATATCTATGAACTTACTTGCTAATGCAAAAGTAAAATTGCTATCATTAAAACTTTCAATTTAATTTTTAAAAAATAAAATTATGCAATCCTGCATTAAAAACCCCATCTACAATTATTAATCAATTAAAGTAAGTTATTATATATTTAAAAAAAAAACATATTTAAAATATGTTAAGTTTGCTTTATTTTAATATTTTTGTAGTAATCCAAAGTACAAATTATTGCTAATTTATATCTAAGAAACTTTTATATTTCATATAATAAAGATGTGCACAATTCTGTTACCAACACATTTTCTAAAAATTCATAATTAACACAATTCATGTATTGAATATGAAAAATAAGATAATTATTATTTTACAAAACTTCCATAAAATATCTTTATAAAAAAATAATAGTAGTATATTATAACTGTCCAAAAGGAAGTGGAAGTTTCCAGTCTTACTGTATAGACCGCCAGAGCACCACTTGGCTACTTGAACCTAGAAAATTTATAGAGTAGGCAGATACGTGCTGTTAAAGATCCAACTTTTGTTTATTATTTTAGACCGTTAGCCCCAGTCACTAGTTTATTGGAGATGCAGAGATAATAATATATAACTTTGTTTAATTTGTATCTTAAATATAAAAAAATAAAAGCCACTACCAGTAATTAACACACAAAACAGTTATTAGCGCATATATATAATCATTTAAAATTTGAGGAATAACATTTATTGTCTTAGATTTTAATATTAACTTTTAATTTAAATTATTATTTTAAAATTTTAAACCATTGGTACAAATGAATTTAATATTTTTTTTAAGATTGTCGAGTATGAATAGACTACATAGATTGCATTGGAGAAGAAAATATTCTATCCCTTATTTAACCCTAGGCCAAAGGTTCACAGTCACACTGGTGTCAATCCATCTGATACATGTGTATTCAATGCAGCATGAAATATGACAGCACAAAAATACCATAATGTCAGAAATGTACATCTGAACAGCATGGTTAGAGAAAAACATTGACTCTTGTCCAAACAGGAATGCTACATCTGTCTGGCAAGAAGAACAATAAAAAAACTCCATAGGAAGGGACTGCATTTTCCATCTTACTATTCCCTTCCATAGGCAAAAAGGGGATGTGCAGCATATAATGGAGATCCTGCACATAGCGAACCTCATACTACATTTACTAATTACACTAATATATCCAATCCATTGATCCAATCTAACTATGAAACAAATAACCTATGATTAACCCTCCCTTAATTAATTAATATAACTTTACAAATCTATATAGCCATTCATGTCCGACTTAAATTTAACATTTATATAAGTTCGCACAGATGAATTTTATAAAGTTTGTTTTTTAATGTTGTGTATAGATTGGCCACATAGATTACATGGTCAAAAACATTTCAAAATAAACATAAACAATCAAAATATAAATTCATTGATGGAATTGCAGAGGGAAACTTACAAGAAACTCAATTGCATTCATCATATGATGCCGCATTGACACCAATAACTTAAAATACATCCGAATAAATACATTTTAAATACTCACCATAGGGTATTATTATTTACCAAATGTCTATATATTTTAATCAAATATGAAAACAAAAACATAATTAACTGATAACAAATCTATGCAAGCGTCTATTCCCAACTTGAATTTAATGCATTTAAATAATTTATACAATAAATATTAATAGAAATTTTAAAAAAAAGGAATGGAAATGATTTTTAGCAAACTCACATGTATAAAAATTAAACAATAATTAATTTGGAAACTTAAGTCAGATAAAAGTTCATTTCAAAATTTAGGTTAGTTGAATATTAAAAACTTATCCAATCTTAACAAAAGTTCTTAACTACTTTTAAATCTTATCATTCATATCTTACAGTAGAAGAATCCTGGTTCCTAGTGCCAATTCCCATGATGTCTCTATTTGAAGTTCGATATGTTGTTCTGGAGGTGACCTTAACTGGTTCAATCCTGGTATTACAGTCATTTTATTTGAAATAAGTGAGAGAGAGCGACAAGTGCCTCTTATCACCCTTCTCATGAAATCAAGCTGGAACCATCTTAATTTGAATATTTTTTTCTTTTATAGTACTCCTCCATATTCATTGAACATCGTTTCCTGTTCCAATAATTTCCATTAAGGTCCGTGCAATTGGTTACTGCTTCTATTGGACATTCTAATTTTTTTAATTCTCTTATCTATATCTTTCAATGGACCTTTTTTCTATAAGAGCCCCAAGGGCTAGTTTGCTTTTCAATTAATTTATAAAACAATCATTTCCATTTACAAAAATATTTTATCTTTAGATCTTGTATTTTTTTTAAAAAAAAGTACATTCAAATATATTTTTCATTAAAAAAAGAAAAAAATTTTTATTTAAAGTTTTGCATCTGTGCAAATATATATATACATACATTGAACAACTCTTTAATTTTAGCTTTTAGTTTTTATTTATGAACTTAAAATTTTTTTTTCTAATTTTAAATTAATGTAATGGCATATTACCATTACAATATAGACTAAAATGAACTCTAAATTTAATAAATAAAACTGATTTACAATATCTTATTGAAATTCACTTAGATATATTATTTTGAAAATTAATTGTAAGCATTGCAATCTGAAGGGTGTTAAAATGTTAGTACTTTTGAAGAAAACATTGATGGTCCTTTAAGGAGTTTCAGAAGTGGACAGTTTTTCATGTAAATATTATAAAATATTTAATAAATACATGATTCATTGAGATAAATTGTAATACAAAAAGAATGAATGGACATTTTTTCCCTAAGACATCTGTTTTTTGGCAACTATATAAAAATAATACTTATCAGAATAGTAATCTATATGTAATAGTGATTTATCTAATTATAAAATATTTTTTGTTAAATAGTATATTTTCTAGTAAGCTAGCTTTCTGGTGGCATTTGATTAACAATTAAGACTTCATTGACTCAACAATGGATTAAATCTTTCTTACTGAATATGCAGATTTAAATAAATTGATTATGTAATAGAATATAAATTGGATTTTATTTAAATAAATACAAATATTCCTATGCATTAATCATATACCAAATCACAGTGTTAGCCAAATTAATCATTTCTTCTTCTTGAAATAAAATACTTGTTTTATACTTCATCTTCTCTGAAAGCGCTCAGCCGTATAATTCTTTGCTACTAATAAGCTTCACTTTTTTGCGCAAAGCTCAATTTAAAATCTCTTCTTTTTGAACATTTATGTATTAAAATAAAATTGTTTATGACTTCTCTACTTATTCTTTTGTTGACTTCTAATCTTCAAATCTAAAAATAGTACCATTATATTTTTTAATTCTAATATCATATCTTTTACTTTTGAAATAAGAAATGCAAACAATTTTTTATACTCGTATTGTTTATGTTTATTTTAGTTTAAATACAATTGTTTCTGATTTTCCTTTTTCACAAACTATTAGAAGGTAAATGTTTTATTTATGCAATGTGATCTAAAATGGCTTATTCTCAAACAGTCAGATATTTATGCATAAAGTAAATGCTTACACAAAATGTCAGTCACATTAAACATTTGCTCTTTCAAAATCCTTCTATATAATAAATTCCTTTTTTATTATGCACATTTTCCAATCTTTGTATTATATTCCATTTTGATTAATTTCACTATTCTATTTTTATATTTTACAATTTTGTTATAAAGACCTAAACAAAAAGCAATAAAATTGCAACTTTTTAACTTTTGTTATCTTTAAATTTATCCCATTTTTTATAATATATTTTTGTAATCCTCTTCCAACATTTTACACTAACTATTCGCTACTTTGTCTAATTACCAAAAATTGTAATTGCAATCAAAATTGTTGTTACATTTTTGTCTTGTATTTAAATTCCTGACTTTAGACCAAATATCTATAAGCTTGTTTTAGCAATATTATATATTTTTAAATATTTTATATAATTGTCATTTTTATTTAACTCTCAACAATTTTTAATTCACATTCATTTTATCTAACTTTTCTCCTTCTTTGAGTAATTATTTTTTTTTACAATCATCATTATGTACTTGTAAACATTGTCATCACACTTTTTCTTTTTTTACATGAGAGTAAATTATTTATTTATAAATTTTTCTTGTTAAAAATTTCTCTGGTTCATTTATTATTTTGACAAATAATCTAATTCTATATTTTTATAACTACATTTTTGTTCATTCCCCATGGTTTTAATTTGCTTTTAATTTTACTTAATAAAAGAAGCTTATTCCATATTTCTATGAATAGCCTGATATGCCGCACCCAAATAATCTTCCATTTTATATATCTAAGTGTTGCATTTGACATTAACCTTTCTAATATCTGTAGTGAGAAATGCACCATTCCAAATATGTATCACAAATCCTCTTCAAATAAATCTGTATACCGTATGTTTGTTACGTGGCAAATACATCAGACTTTTTATCAATTCAATTTTGTTTTTATTTTATTTCTTAATCTGAAATTAAATTTTTTTATATAATTCCTTTTTGAATTAAACTAAATATCCATAGACCAATACTTGCCTACAATTTTGAAAAACACACCCATCCCTATTTTCTATTCATCAGTTTTATCTTTCCCAATAGATTATTACAATCTTTTGATGTTTTGTTATTTAATATAATTTTCAGACTGTTTCCCTTCTTTTTACATTGTTGTGATAATGACTTTATTACATCTATACTTTTTGTAAAAAATGATGTATCATTTGTAAAAGAAGCTGTCATAATATATATCCTTGTTTTAATTATACTCCCAAATTTTATCTATAGTACATCTATTTAAACTTTTAATTCTCTTAAAAAATAAATAAATAACAAAAGTAATACTAAATATTACTATTTTCTTTGAGTACTTTTATATCCACCAATTGCTATTTTCAAGATTTATCCTTGTAAAGACTAACTAATTATTTAGAACTATCTTAAGGCTTTTTGTATTTTTTTTAATTTTTGTTCATAGTTTATTTTTTAGTCTTCTCTAGATTTAAAAATGCAATAAAGAATAGGTGATTTTTTAAAGCTATTTCAATTAAATGTGGCAAAGAAAATAAATTATTATCTACTCTTCTACCCCAATAAAATACATTCTAATTTTTTTTCAAACATTTAATCTTTTTACTGCAATATATCAAAAGATAATCAATAACTTTTATTTTTTATATAATTTTTATATTCTTCTATTTATCTGTAGCCTTCATATTATAATTTTAGTAAAATAATGTTTAAGACAAACTTGTATATTTTTATATGCCTACTAATATTTTATTTGGTAACAAATCTTGTATACTTTTCTCTCCTTTTTCATGTTACTCACATGTGCCCCCATTACTATTTTTCTTCTTACAAATTAAGCTATCTAATGAATCATAATTATTAATCAACTCACTTTCCCTTCAAAGTTTAAGTACAAATTTGTAAGTATTTTTTCATGTTCAGTCATAATATGATGTTTATTTTTCACTAAAAAAATTTTTTTTCCCATTATTTTTTTTGCCGTTTGTATTCAAAATTTTCTACAACTATTTTTTCTTACATCATTAACATTCTATTAATTTATCAATAATTGTATCACATAAATTTTACTTCATTCCATTTTATATTTAGTGGTTTAATAACAATTTCTTTTTAATCCACATATATTTTTTCCTAATATTTTTTTATCGGTTTTATTTCCATTTTCTTTCATTTACAAAATTTATCATACCTGTTTGCATATCACAAACTTTGAATTCATTTATATTTCGTAATTGTTTACAGAATACTATCAAAGTTATTTATTTTAATCACACCATAACTTTTTCTATCATTTTAAAAACTTTTTCAATTACTTTATTTACCAACATCTAACTACAAGGTATTTTGAATATTGCCTGACCATATAAAACATTTTCTTTATACTTTAACATTTACTAAGGCAATAAACCTCAAGAGGGTGCACTTGAAAATGCAAAGGTAAAAACCTCTACAGGTCTTAACCACAACTTTTACATTTTCAAGTGCACACTCTTGAAGTTTATTACCTTAGTAAATATTACTTACATAATCAATGTGACAAATGTGCATTAAATAAATTTATAATTTATACTTTAACTCAAATTCCCAATTTCAATTGACTTTTCTCAAACATCTTTATCAATAATACTCCAATCATTTTTTACATTCCACAATTCTATTATTATTATTTTTATATCATTTAATCTTGTGTTATTAAAATTTAATTATATTTTCATTTAATTATTCCAAAGTGCTTTCATTTTTCTTTTTGAAATTCTCACCATTTGCAGTAGGTAAATATACAATACTGCATATTCATATTTTTTATTCAATTTCAATCTAATAATCTTTTTATAAATTTTATTTAAACCATTATTTTTAATAATAATATTTTTATATCTTCTGATTTCTAACTGTCATCTCATTTATTCAACATCTATTCTATTTGTATATAACTCATTGGATTGTTGGAGAAGACATTGGAGATAATTATTTTAAAATTGAAACTATATGTTTTTTATAGTAACATAAAACTACTGGATTATGAAAGAAAGTCACTTCATTTGAAAATTGACATGATACTGTTCCTATATAGTTATTTAATTTCAAACAAAGATCATAGTAAAATAAGTTGATTCTATCAATTTAGAATTGTAATTTCATAGTAAGAGCTAATTTGTATATACTTGGAAAAAAATTAAAAGAATATAAAATTGAGAATATGTGCCTAAAATTTGCAGTGATAATGATAATGAGAATTTGGCTGCAATTATATCTGCAAAAAACATGAGCTTTACCTCAAAATTTTATTTTATGTAGTAAATAAAATAACCAGGTTCAAATGAATAATTATATTTTAATAAGAAAATAACAAATGATTAACAAAAATTAAAAGATTATTTAATCTCAATAATAATAATGGTATTAGTAAGATATTAATAATTCAGTGTGCTAAGTCCCAGTTGAGAAAAGATAACTAAGATATCTTTAAACATCAAACCTCCTTAGAGATTAACATCTATAAAGTCTCTTGTGACTGAGTAGTTTGTAACTCTATTATTTTGTAAGCATGTTACTACTCACACACTTCAGATATAGTCTAATTACATTAATGATTACAGCTTTCTTTTATTAATTTCCAAAACGACATCACTGTCACTAGTTTATCATTTCATGAGTATTTTACACACATTTTTTTCTTTTCACTTACTGTCAGTTGATTATATATCCATTTATACTGATGAAAGCTGGATCAACTAGACTTATACTATGATGTAATCTATTTCTAAGGCATAAATATTAATAAATATTTAATAGACCAATAATATGAAAGGTTAGGATTGACATAATGTTTGCATGGGTGTGACTACAATATTAAATCCACTAAGAGATTTGAGTGATTCATTGGTTTTTCAATGAATTTGACTTTCGCATTGTTGGAAGGATAAGAAGATTGAAGCCTGTCAATTAAAGTGTAATAAATTGTATCTTAATATAAGACCAGAAATTATGATCTGGCCTAAAATCAGAATGCTGGTTCAGCATGAAATACATATATTCAGGATCATCTATCTTTTTCACATGTTCTTCAAGAAGTAGAATAATTACTCTTTCTTATTGCATTGCCAAATGTATACCATATAATACTAAATAGTCCATGCATTTTACTACTGCTATGTAATGCTTTATTTACCGACCTTTTTACAGTTTACAGTTTCAATTGCCCCATCAATCTTCTTCAGAACTACAACATAATACAAACATATGAATATAAATATACATGAACATATAATTTAAATTCTATATATATATATATATATATATATATATATATATATATATATATATATATATATATATATATATATATATATATGTTTTAATTTACATTATTATTATTTTAATGTAATATAAAAAAAATATTATAATATGTATATATAGAATGTAAATGATATGTTCATGTAAATTTATATGTTTGTATTAGGTTGTAGTTCTAAAGAAGATTGCTGGGGCAATCAAAGCTGTAAACTGTAATAAAAAGTGGTAAATAAAGCAAGATATATTATTATCATCAACAATTATCAATCCACTGCAGGATAAAGGTCTCTCCAAGTTCAATCCATCTTTTCCTATCTTTAGCTTTTCTTCTCCACATCACCCCTGCACACTTTCTTACTTCATCCACACATTTCACTTGTGGTCTCTTTCTGGGTCTTTTACAATCTCTTGGAATCCAGTTTAAAATTTCAATTGTCCATCTGTTATTATCTCTTCTAACAATATGTCCATCCCAACTCCACTTCAGTCTTTTAATTTTTTCAATGAGGTCAGTAACACCTGTTGTTCTCTTATCCATACATTGCGTTTTTGATCCCTTCTTGTTATTCCCAACATGCATCTCTCCATACTTCCTTGAGTGATCCGAAGTCTCTGTATAGCTCTTCTATTAAGTGTCCAAGTTTCAGATTTATAAGTAAGAACTGGCAAAACACATTTATTAAAAACCTTCCTTTTTAAACACATAGGCGTATTTCCTTTTAGTATCAAGTTATTTCTACCAAAATCCCTTCAACCAAGTTTAATTCTATGATTAATTTCACCCATTATATTTCCATCTGTATTAATCATATGAAAAAGGTATTTGTAACTGTTTACTTCTTCTAACTCATCATAATCAATCATTATTTTCATATTTTGAGAAAATCTATTAAACATTACTTTAGACTTTTTACCATTTATCTTTAGTCCTACTTTCCTACTTTCATTTGACAACTCCTTCAACATTTTCTGTAGCTCTAAAGCATTATTTGCAAAAACAACTACATCATCTGCAAAATCTAAATGACTTAAATAATCTCTATTTACTTTCACTCCTTTAGCTTCCCATTTTAATCCTCAAAATACTTCTTGCAGCACTGCTGTAAAAAGTTTTGGAGATATGGAGTCACCCTGTCTTAAACCCTTTTCAATGTTGATTTTCCTACTGTCATTATGTAATCTAATTGTTGCTGTTGCATTTTTATAAATATTCTTCAAAATATGACAATATCCTGGATCTATACCTTGATTATCCAATACTTTAATCACTGAAGAAATGTTTATACAATCAAAGGCCTTTTCATAGTCTAAAAATCCTAAGCATAATGGCAACTCATATTCATTTGTCCTTTCTATAATTTCTCTCAATACCTGGATATGATCTACTGAACTAAAACCACTTTTAAATCCATCTTGTTTTCTTGGTTGGTGGAAATCCAGTGTTTTCTGTAGACGAGTTGTAATTATCTTAGTAAAAATTTGGTAAAAACTAATAAAAGACTGATAGGTCTGTAATTTCTAATATCTTCTTTATCACCTTTTTTAAATATTAATATTAATACTGCATTCTTCCAATCATCTGGTACATCTTTATCATGTAGACATTTGGTATATAACTTTGCTAATTTTTATTTTATTTCTTCACCTGCTTCTTTTAATATATCAATTACAATACCATCATTACCTCGAGCCTTCCCTTCCTTCATAAATTTAATTGCATGTCTCACTTGCTCATTCAAAATTCTGAGCAATTTGGGAAATATAATATTTATAGTAGGCACTTGTTTTTTATTACTATATAATTTTTGATAGAAGTTTTCTACACATTTTATGATGTCATCTCTCTTTTTAGTAATAATGCCATCTTTTTTTCTTATTGCAGATATAAATTTTCTACCAATACCAAAATGTTATTTTACACTCTTAAGACTTTTATTATCTTCTACAGCTTTCCTTGCTAGTTCACAATTTTACTTTCTTATATCATTTTCAACTCTTTTCTGCACCATTTTACAAAATTCAAGATATTCAATCTTTTTTAATGCATTATTGTTGTATATCCTCATATTCCTTCTTTTCTTCATAAATTCTCTAGTCTCAGTAGAAATTTTATTGGTCAATTGCTGCTTTTTTTCTACCAGCTACCTTTGTTGCAGTTTTTAAAAGTGTATCACTTATTTTCCTATTAATATCATTCAATTCTGAATCATGTTCAAAATCTACTAATACTTAAAACTGATTTGTAAGTTCTAATTTAAATTCATTAAAATGTTTCTGAAGATTAGGAATATCAACTGTAAATATTGTTTTTCTTAATAATTTTTATCTTTCTAGTTTTGCTTTAACATGTATCTTACATCTTACTAATCGATGATCACTTCCTGTGTTAAATTTATTAAGAACATTACAATCTTGAAATATATATTTTCAGTTAGTCAAAATATAATCAAATTCTGCTGTACCTTCATTTGGATGCTTCCATGTCCATTTCCTTTTAACATTTTTCTCAAAAAATGAATTCATAATATAAAGTTTTTCTTTTTCTGCAAACTCCACAAGTCTATGCCCTTTCTCGTTTTTATTACCATAACCAAAATTACCTTCAGCATTTTCATCTTTCATTTGTTTTCCAATTCTAGCATTAAAGTCTCCCATAGCAATTTTAAAATGTTGTTTACTCTGATCAAAAGCCTTTTGTACATCCATATCACTATGAAAACTTGTTGGGGTGTAAACCTAAATTATCTGCATTTTGTATCTGCTATTAAGTTGTAAAACTAATCTTGCCACTCTGTCTGAGACACCATCAATCTCCACAATGTTATTCTTTAATTTTTTATTTCTAATGAATCCTACTTCACTTGTATTTCCAATATTCATGCCTTTATAGTAGAGTATATGTCCACATTTTAAATGAATTGTTTCTTCAACTTTTCTTCTAACTTCACAAAGTCCAATAATGTCCCATTTAATATAAGACAATTCTTCTTCTAACTCTTGTGATCTTCTTTCACTTGAAAGTGATCTGCAGTTGTAAGTACCTAAATAAAAAGTTGTCATCAAATGGCAGCCTACGTCTGCAATCAGGGAATTCTTAGCACCCTCTGCCTTCAGGCACCATCCGCTGTCTGGGTTGGTGACTTTACAGCCTTCTGGGAATAAGGGCCATGAATTATTTTTGCCTGTCATGATTGTATATATTGAAAAAATATTCTTAAACTCGGAGGTAAAAAGCCATTAAACTCACCACACTAGCTAATGCATGTTGGTGAGCAGCCCATCCATGTTCGCATACTATATGAGTAATCACATAGTAATAACAGCTGCAACAACAAAAACATATGGAGTGGACATTAGGAATTTGCCCTGCTCGGTTCCTTTAAGGCCTCCAAGAGAAATCAAAGGGTCTTCTTTCAGTTAATAGCAAACTCCTTTCTGGAACCAAAGCAATATATATATATATATTGTAACCAGTTGGCTTATATAGCATACACTAATATAGTATATGTGCATATATATATATATATATATATATATATATATATATAGGTCAAATAAAGGAAAAGTAGAAATAAATCCAGCCTAAAATTATAGTAGATATTTTCTACATTTACTGAACTAGAAATATATAAATAATAACTCTGATTTAAAATATTGTTTGATAAATTAAACTTTTAAACGATCTGATAAATATTATTTCTAATTCTGATTTTGAAATGTAAAAACACCATAGTTATTTTTGGAATTTTTTAATTAATTAAACAAATTTTCTATCTATTAAAAATCCCCTAAGTAAAACATGTATATAGATTCCAAGGGATTAGCAAGATAAAAATAAAAATTCTTTTTAATCAAGCTGCTGTTATCATTTTAGATGATTCTATAAAAAGGCTGATAACAAATTAACACCAGTCTGGATAGTGATTTTGAAAAGAACAGTTCTGCTTGCCATTTTGTAAGAGTTGGTCAGAAGAGTTTTTAATATTTTAAGCAGTGACCAACTAGGCCAACTGCAAAGTTTTTGATAATGATTTTGAAGAGAGCAGAAAGTTATTAGCTATAGAAGAGAGTTGGAAGAATAGCTACTGTGAATTGATACAGTTGAAGGCAGGACATTAAATTTAGAAGCTACTAATATTTCCTTCTCAGGAGTTTGAATTCATTTGGAGAAAGTGACCCACTTATTTGTGCTGTAATTCATAAGCCTTAAACAGAGAGGATAGTTGCTTGTATAAAATTTATTAAATCAAAACAGCTGCTTGCTTGGAGTGCATACTTTTACATGATAATGGCAACAAACCTGGATTGACCAAAAACAACTTGCCCAAGATAACACCAGCTGAATAAAGAAATTGGTGTACTTATGCTGCTGTTTATCAATACACACAGGGAACCACAGATAAACACATTACATGTTATACAGTGAGTTATTTTATGTCAATATTTGTTAAAACAACTTATAGTGTAAACTTGTGGTTAAAACACCTGTAGAGGTCCCTACTATCGCATTTTTACATGCATATTATCAAGGTTATAGCTTCAGTGGATATTACGTATGTAATCAATGTGCGTTTAATAAATTTATAATTAAAATTAAAACAAGTAAATAATTTGCTTGAGTCAAATGTCTAAAAGAAAGATGATTTGATATAAATATTTGAAGAAATTGTTTTGGTAATTCCTTAAAAAATGATATTAAAAGAAGAATAAAGCAAATCTTTTAAATTGATCTAAAAATGACGATAATTAATCAATAAGTACCTGTCAAACAAAAGTTGACTTTATTTAGTTTGATAAAAAAGAACCTATGAACTGAAATTAAATTTTGAATTATATATTTTGATTATACACAGGTATATGTGTGAAATGTATATGTTTTCCAAATGAATTAATTATAAAAAAATATATTATTGTAACAAGTTGAAATAGATAAAAATCAGTGTGCACACTCATATATACATGCACACTCATATATGTAAAATTTTAATATTTTTTATTTTTATTTTTATTAAATGTCAATTCATTTATTGAATATTCATTATATATTATAAATTGCACGTCTGTGTGCATATATATGTAAACCATAATAATAATTTGAATATATTTTATTATACTTTTTGTAAATTAATGTAATGATTTAAATATTGAATAGTAATTATGTAAATTGATGTAATAACTTGAATTTTGTAGTAATATTGTAAATTTCAGTGTAATGACTTTTATTATTGGATACTTTTCAAAATCAGAACCCTTATAAGACATTTATTTTTTATTGTTATTAATAAATTTATATTTAATTGTTAAAAAATGTATTCCATCATCTCTTGGTCACATACAGTAATATAGCTTGTGTTCTCTGGGCTATATTCAAGCATGGGATGAATATATAAATGAGGATGTGTATTAAGTGCTTTGGGGCATTCAGAGATGATCAATCATCAACTTGGTTGGCACAAAAGAGGATACTTTTTAAAGCCCATGCACTATATTTTATTTTAGTTTAGTCTTGTTAAAAAAAATAAGTTTATAGTTGGCCAGTATAAGTTGCCAGAGCATTGATGATGATCAGCATGTTTTAAATGTCCCAGCATTATTGTTTTGATTTCTGATTCTTATGCATTTAAATGGATGGGCACTAAGCTGGTGCATCCAAGTTATGTTTAAATAATAGCCCAAGTTGGCAAAGGATCAATTGTTAGCCTGGTCTTCAGAAGACCCATTTTCCGATCCAGTCACAAGATTGACTGTTGATTTATTGTACTAATTTGTTTATTCCCATCAATGATGATGATGGATGGTTATTTCTCTTGAGTATTTACTTATACTGATATTTACTTTATAATGCTCATTGATATATGAATTAGTTGCTCTTCTGAGTTAGCTTCTGATCTCTCAATGATCTCTGAGATCTTTGATCTCACACTCTTATCTCTGCAGACAACATCCCAATTTCCTTCTAGAATCACAAATGAAAGGTATATTTGGTTTTCACCTTTCAGATCCTCTACATTCTATAGCCCAAGATGTGAACAAAATCCTTAACCTGTCATTTCAGAAAAATAAACCTATTTATTCATCCAAAACTATTGCTGAGAAAGGAATTGAAGATATTCATCACTTCACAAAAAAATCCTACAAGCTACTAATGAATCTGGGAATCAGTTCATGAACACTTCATGAACTTTAGAATCTGTTAAGATGACAGGGGTCATAACTCCAGAAAATCAATAGCCAAAACCTACCTTATTATCAGCAAAATGAAAGACTTGATGTTAAACTGAAATTTGAAAAATAAGATTTATATTTTTTATAAACATTCTTAAAACTAGAAAAGTATAAATGCATACAACCTAATTTAAATTGCAATTAACTATGCTCAAATAATTTTGCAATTATTTCAATTTCATATTATTTTTGTTATAATTTGAATAGTAATGTAGTTCTGTATTGTAAAACACATTTTTCAAAACATGCAAATAAATAGTTTTGTCAGTTTATTACATTGTATGTATTGATAATGGATTGTATATTATGCCTAAATGAGAAGGTCCTTCTTGTATTAATTTTATATTGTTCATTCATTGTCAGTGATGATTTTCTTTATCTATACCAGTATTAAATAATTTAAGTCAAATTTTTGCACAAAGTATATCTTAAAATTATGTCCTCTTATTATACAATTTTGTAATTCTACTAAACTTGTACTGTTAAAGTTCATATGAAAAAATAAAATATGTTAATAAAACAGTCTTAAAAAGCACTATGATTCTAGCAGCATTTTACCAAATGCTGGCTTAGTATTTTTGAGACTTTCTTATTAGTTTATTTTTTTTTATATTAACTAGATAGTACAATCACACAAAATATACCAAATATGATAAAACTTTTAAAAATATTACATACCAAAAAAATATTTTTTGTAAATAGTAGCTTTCAACTTCACTTTTAGAATTGATGCAGTTAAGCATGATAATATTTTTAGTTTACAAGAAAAGTAGTAGAAATAAAATCAAGCATTGTCTAATACTGAATTGATTGTATTTTAGTTATCAACAGAAGTGAAACAAATGTAATGTCTCCATCTTGGGAAACAGATAATTTCTAAAAGTAAATAAAAAAGTTAGTTTATTAAGGTTTTAAAGGTTAATATTTGTTTTAAAAACGAAAATTATAATGTATGAAAAAAATTTTAAAGAAATAAATTTGTGATAAATAAAATGTTCGTTTCTTTGTTTATATATATTTTAAATTTGATTTGAAAATAAAATTTATTGTTTGAGAAAATATTAAATATTAATAAAAATTAATAAAGCAAAAGCAGCTTAAACACAGGCATTAAGAAAATATTTACTTGTTATAATGATTATAAAAGTTTATTACATTGCTGGAAAAAAAAATTGTTTTGTCAGGCCATCAATGAATGTTTGTTTTACAATTTTGTACACTCACAAGTTAACAGTTGTGAGAAATTATTTGTATTCACTATTTAAATTTATTTACTATGGTGAAATAAAAAATCTATTTGGATACTTGTTTTATCTTTTTTGAAAAATGCCAAAATAAATGCTTAATTATCAGATAGAATAAACCAATAATTAAATAAAATTAAAAAAACCTAAAGAAGCTAATGAAGACAATTATTATTAATGAAAAGATGCATGTATACAAATTACATTATTTTTCCTTTTTTATTATAAAGCATAAATAAGAGAATCTGACTATTTCCAAGAAAATCTTTGTTTTACTCTTTATGAATTTATGCCTAAAGTCATGATAGTATGTGAGTAATGGCTAGAGGTCTCAATATTAATTTGACATTTATTTAAATGTGTTATGCTCAGGAGAAAAAAAACATGGCAAGGTATTTGAAATGTTATTTATCAAATTGAATTATACTGTTTGGTACTTGTGTATAATTCAACCGATGACGTATTAACCAGAAGGCACATTGGTCTAAAGTTGCGATTTTTAAGATAATGTCTCCAAGTGATCTGCAGACACATTTAGTCACTAAAATGTGTCCGCAGATCACGTGAACATGGCACGTTAAAAAATGCAACATTAGACCGATATGCCTTCAGGGTAATACATCATCGGTTGATCACATGGTAAAAAACAAAAAAACATGGCAAAAATATAAAAATTTAAAAAAAAAATTAAACATAAAAAAAAGAAAAAAAATGTGACGCCGGTCATGTGATAAAAAAAAGGCAAAAATCTGACGCAGGTCAGGCAAATAGTAAAAAAATAAAAATAAAAATGTACATGCATGTGTCAAAATAATTTAGAAAAAACTATATTCTAATTTATAAAACCACTCTGTATTATGTTCAATTATAAAAAACAGCGTGTAGTGCTGGAGTTGGCAGGGGCGGTCCTTTGTGTTTTTGACAAGCCGTTAGGCTTGGCGTACACCTATATCTTGTATTACTCTCATAGCTGTAATTTTTATAATTGCCCATGAATTTACGAAAAATACTTTTCTGTATGATATAATTCAGAAATTAAAAATTGCCGATGAATTTATGAAAAATAATTTTCTGTATGATACAATTCAGAAATTGAAAATTAAATTAAAACGTAATTCAATTGTAGAAATTTTAACAAAAATTTTTTTTAAATTTTAAATAAACAGCTAAATTAAAAAGACATGACTTAATGCAAATCTGGTATTAATGGGGTCATTTAATGCAAATCTGGTATTAATGGCATCGCACCCTGTAATTTTTATAATTGCCAATGAATTTACAAAAAATAATTTGAGAATTGTAGAAATATTAACAAAAAGTTTTTATAATTGATGATGAATTTACGAAAAATAATTTGAGAATTGTAGAAATATTAACAAAAAGATTTTGTAAATTTAAAATAAACAGATAAATAAAAAGCAGTTTACCGGAATAAATTACGAAAAGTAATTTTCTGTATGATACAATTCAGAAATTAAAAATGAAATTAAAACATAATTCAATTGTAGAAATATTAACAAAAAATATTTGTAAATTCAAAATAAACAGATAAATAAAACACTTTACCCGAATTAACAGCTCAAAAAAGTAACTGTGATGCTGTGGATAGCAAAATCACAATAGACAGAAAAATCAAAAAATTTCCCAAACCTTTCTACGAATTTTAAATCTCGTGGGTGAAAAAAAAAATTGACTCTCTGATGGATTAATCATGCCAGTCACTTGGTTACCATGACAATGTTGTCATGCAAAAAACATCGATGTCTACCGGAAAAGAAATCGGTAAGTCAAAAACATCATCGGTTGAATTATACACAAGTACCTAATGTTTAAAGTAAGTTAGTTTGCAAACTCATTTTGTTCAAGTGAGACTTAATAAGATATTATTTTTTATAATTATATATTTAAAGTCACATAGGATATAAAAATAATTGAAAACCTTCATTGTAAATATAAAACTTGCTCATTATTATTATTATTATTATTATTATTATTATTATTATTATTATTATTATTATTATTATTATTATTATTATTATTATTATTATTATTATTATTATTATTATTATTATTATTATTATTATTATTATTATTATTATTATTATTATTATTATTATTATTATTATTATTATTATTATTATTATTATTATTATTTACATTGAGACTAAGTGAATGGTCAAGTATTAGTGGACAATGAAAGATATATGCATGTTTGATTTGTTATGCTAATATTAAATAATTTATGTTTTTGCTATATTTATTCCATTTTATTTATTATATCTATGGAAACATAAGTGAAATTAAATTCTTTATTTTTTGTCATTGTTGTAAAATAATTAAATTTATTATATAGGAGTGATTGTTTCTCATCTGACAAACATGTATCTAATTGTAAGATAACTATATAATGTAACATTGTAGCCACTAGCCATGCCAGGATTACAAGCTACCTAAGTTTAATTTAAATTTAATTAATGGGGAAATAGTATTTAATTTTCTCTATGTTTTATTTTAATAATAATGGGTATTTCTTTTAATTTAATGTATTTTCTACAAAATAATAATATGAAGATTCTAAGTAAATTGTTTAAAAATAATTCTCAAACATTGTCTATAAAAATATGAAATACAAAATATAAATAGTTGCAAAAAAGAAAGAAAAACATAAAATCAAATAAATAATTAATTTTTCTCTCTCTCTCTCTCTCTTCAATAATTGTAACTTTACCAGTTTATTGAAACTTTTGACTTTCACTTTTGAAAGATACAAAATGAGATTAGGTTTTATGTTTAATACAATTTTTAAAAAGGAAGAGAAGAATATGATTTTAATATTTTGTTAAAATTTTAATTAATCATTCTTTTTTTTGATTTTCCTATTTATCTTTCTCCAAAAAAATAAAGTTTTTATTGAATCAGTCTAAGTAATATGACTTGTTTTCTTTTGGCAAGAAAAATTTTTAATTAAAAAAGGAATATCAAAAATTGTATGATTCTAATTTAAATTCTTGACTTGTTTTTCAATGTCAATGTTGGAGGAGAATAACTAAATAACTGTTTGTTAAAATTGAAATGATTGATTATTATAAGAGTTGTGTCATGTAGGAGAAAAAGTATTTTCCAAAATTTAAAAGTGTAAGTTGGTCTGAATACCTAAGTACCTTGTGAAAAGCCGTCAGTCTTGGTCCACCTGTAGAAGAAACTAGGAACAAAATTCTTGATCTAGTTGTTGAAGAAAACTAAAAAAAAATTTGATTTAGCTGCTAACAAAGAAAAGTAACAGAAGTCTTAAACAAGCAGTTGCATAGAATCTATGTTTTAAACAAGCTGATTATGGAATGTAATTTTAGTTATAAAAAGATTTTTACAATAAAAAACATCTGCTAAATTAACTAAAAGCTAGATATCTTTTTCATGTCACCTGTTTACAAGAATAAATGTAAAGAAGAAAAATGTTTCAGAAGTAATCTGCAATATTATGTCCTACCAATATCATGATAGTTGTTACTTGAACTGGAAATTTATTATAAAGAAATGGTTAAAATGTAATTGTTTGCTTACCTAAAAATACAGCTATCAAGAAGTGATACACATGTATATTATTTTAAAGCTTTCAAGAAGAAAATTTATCTAAAAAACTGAAAATTATAATTGCAAAGATGGATTTTGCAAAAGAATAAATCCATGATTAAAAGTATTATTGTGCGCACAATGTATTTTCATTTATTGTAAAAAAGATTTTTTTATATAAAAACAATTATTTTATAAATGTAAGAATTGATAATTTTGGATAACTTCATTGATTTTACATTTTCTAGTTAGACATGTTTTTTAATGCATTCAATTTTTTTTTTCAAATTTGTGAAAGAGACTTGGAAATTTTGATATTTCTTTTTTAAATATATTTTTCTATTTATTTAATTTATTTTTCCTCTATAATCTAATAAAGGATTGATTATGCTACTTTAAAGATTGTTAACTCTCATTTGAACCTGTGGTTTTTCTAAATATTATTATTTAAAGAAATGAATCAATAAAGAAAAAGTAAATTCATTTAATGAATTAAAATCAAATGGTTAAGTATAATTTTTGTGAAATTATATTTTTGATATAATGAATAATTTGAAAATTATGTATTATGCCATTTTATAAATTTTAATTATTAATAATCAGTTAGTTTATTAAATAATTGATTGAAATTATTTTAGTGTAATTTTTTATTCCTCCAGCTATCTGTTACATGAATTGGCAGCATGTGTGACTTCATTTAAATTTCATTTAATGCTTTGGGGATTTTTAATTGATTCCTGTAAGGCTATTTAATTATTGTATATTAACCAAAAGACTGTTTTTGACGAGGCTCCTCGTCAACATCTGAAATCACTCTAACTCAGTTCGTTTTCATACGAAAAAATTCGTTAAATACGTATTGAATTCGTTTTTAAAAGTTCTGTACGATGGTGACATCTTCCGATTTATTTTAGAAGTAAAAAATAGAGAAAAAATGCATTTAAACCTAAACAAAGAAGGAACATTATTTGTGATTGGTTCTTAGCATGCTCTCAGCCGAAAAAGACATTCTGATTGGCTGGAAAGAACAAAGAAACTGCCTGATCAAAGAAAATAAAGAAAAACGCTGAGATTTTCATTTCGAATACGATTTAAATTATTATTAAATAATATTTATGGAAATTAAACATAATTTTCAGAGAGAATAATAAAAAAACAAAATTATTTTCGAAAAATATTGAAGATTTTAGTCCAAATATTGAAGTTGTAATAAAAAGAAATATTTACTTTTCTATAACGTAAAAGTCGATCTTTTTGTTTACATTATAACTTTTATGTTGCCGATATTGATTATCTTAGAATAAATAAATAGCAATTTATTTTTGAAAGAACTTTCGTTGTCTTCACAACCTTAAAAATTAATTATATACTTTTTATAAATGTATCTGAGTTGAATTTAATATTATAGGCGAATATGTTTTAACAATAGGCTTTGTCTTCAGTTTGTGAGTTGGCCAATTAAAAGATTTGATTTTTATCTGATACAACCAATGATAAAATTAGCGGTTTAAGGGTTAAACCTATGAATTATTTAAATTTATTTAAAATAAGCTCTTATATTTATTTAAGTATCTCTGGCCCACAGTGATACAATATAAAGTTCTTGCTCCCTCAGTTAGATTAGAGCATAATGGTAACTTATTGAGATCAGGGATTTATGTTGATATTTGGATATCCAGGTGATAGTCCTAAAGGATGCAGCCATATATGTTTCAATGTACATGGGCTATATTTTATCTATTTTATTAGAAATGTAGTTTAATTGTCCAGTACAAAAATATTATATGATCAGAGTATTGATAATGGATAACATTTTTCTGTATCTGAGCATTATTTTTTGAGTAATGGATTAGCACTTAATTGTGTGCATCTAGAAAATTGTTATATTTCTGCTTTAAGTTTGTAAGTGACTAGATAATTAACCTGTTTATAGCAGATATTTTTCTAACCCAGTTACACTCTTGAATGCTGATTTTTATTGACTGTGATTTAATTATAAAAATACTTCAGTGATCATTGTTGTTTGTTGATTTATCATGGTAATGAATGATTTGATTACTTTTGTTTAATGCTGGATGGACTTATAGGCAGTTTTATTCATGCTGACCCTAAGCTATTATTCCCAGAATGAATATCCACTGGATATCATTTATTTTCATAATCACCATACTTCATTTTTTTTATATTGAATTATTTATCATTAAATGGTGATAATAATGGTTTTAAATTCTCATATTATTCCTATATTGTTTATTCCTTTTTTCTTTTGCATCAATACAACTAGTTATAATTTGTAATAAACCTTATTATAAAAATAATGTTTGATAATTATTTAAAACATTGTCTATAATCTTTATATATTTATTTTGTAAAAAAAGACAATTAAATTAAATGAACAACCCATTATTATTAAAATAAAACAAATCGGAAATTAAATATTTTTTATTAATTAAACTAAATTTAAACTTAAGGAACTTGTAATATTGGCATGGATAGTGCTCACAATGTTATAATAACTGACCTTAAAATGTTAAGACAATGAAATGAGGTTCAACATTTTATTTGCTATGATATTAATAATATAGTATAAGAGTCATTTTATTACTGCTGCTATTCTAAATTATAGGAATATTCAGGTAACTATCCTAATGTATACAGAATTGGTGATGTTTACTGATATTGGAGTCATATCACACAACTACATTTTCCCATCATTTTCTTCTTCATTGTAGAATGGCTTAAATATTTTACCTTTTATTTTAAGTCAATTTGCTTCTAATTTAGATTGAATAGATTGAAAGACTTATAGCACATCTCACACTTATTAAGATGGATGGAGATTACTGTTCTTAAGAAGTTTTAGGTCATTTAATGTTATTACTATCTGCTCTTGGCTGGAATCATAGTCATTGCATTTTTATAATTTCATATATTATTTATCATCTATCAATGGTTTGACATCCATGCACTTTCTTATAGCAAGCTGGAATTATTTTATTTATTTGGTGAAGCTTCATCTGGAGGTCATATTTGGATAATGAATTTTTTTATGCAGAAATAATTTAGTATTATATACATTTTATTTAAAATTTAATCCAGGGTCATATATAAGTAAGCCATCCTCACTGTTACTTTAGATATATTAATCCTCTGTCCTGAATATTTTAAATAGGAATGATACTTTTATCCTTGGTGATTAGAGTATCTTTTAGGCTATCCAAAATCTCTGTACATTTTTTGAGGTTTGACTAGATCTTCTGATTTTCATTTTTTAGATTTACTTTTTAAACCTATACCTGTACATGAACATGAATAAGAAAATAAATTTGGTGATCTATCAGGAGTTTTTGTTTTGTTGGGCTTGGGTAAATTCTCAAGTAGATAATTATTCTGTTTCTCCCCATGCTCTCGGTGCTTTCCGACCTATTTCTATTATTCTAATATGGACAGAATCTTTTGGCATTATCCACATTTATACACTCATTGAGCATCTTTTTATTTTTATTTATGAGCTTTTTTATCAAAATATTCTGTAGGTTTATTGGTTAAATCAATCATAATTAGTATTTTTTTATCTGGGTATAATTATAGATATTGAATTGAAAAAAGTAGATCCAGAAAATGAAAAGATCAAGACCATCCTGAAAAAACAAACAAGGACTGTTTACACTTCAAAGGACTCTAAATCACCAAAAATAAAAATTCCATTTTTATTTCATGACCTCCAGGACAGAGTAAAGATGACAATTAAAGTAGCAATGAAGATTGTTTACTTATTGTATAGCAGTGAAAATATGTTACTTTATTTTGATCCTAGATCAGTTTTCATTAAAATATTTGTATAAAAACTAATTATTTCTTCATAAAAAAATCATTCATGGAATATTATCTTCATGAATGACTTCCCAAAAAAAGTCAAATAATATCAACTGGTTATAAAAATATGCAAGTGACAAATGACTAATAAATTATTAATAAATTATAAAAGAAGAAAATGGTCAATGACCATGATTCTTCGCCAAGAGCTTATTGTAATAAAATTAAATGACTTAAAGCATTTTAAGGATAACAACCACCATACATCTTATTACAGGTGAAGTATGCTATTCAACCTTCAATTTATTGGATTTAAATCAGAAATAAATTGGCTGAAAACAACTGTTAAAATGGTTAAACACATTTTATAGTAAAAACAAAAAATTGAAGAAATATATTTGGAGGTTATGACATCAATAATAAAAGTGAAAATCAGCATCCACACTTGAATTAGAATACATATATGGATATCCCCATAATCTTGGATACTCCCAGTTATAAAATGACCATTAAAATATATAGCTAACATTATGAGAAATGAAATATGGAACCCAATTTAATTGTCTCATTATTTAAGCTTCCAGTTTTGTAACATTCTGGGCACTAGACATACTAATATTACAAGCTTCCTAAATTTAACCATAGATTTAATTAATAGCCAAATGATCTTTAATTTTCTATATGTTTTATAAACATAGCACTATATAAAATAAATATTTCATGTTTTATTTACATAATCATGGGTTATTCATTCAATTTAATGTTTTTTTCTTACATAATGATAATATAAAGATTCCCGATAATTTTTTTAAATAATTTTCAAACATTATTTTTTTAATAATATGTAATATAATGTGAGGATACCACATGAGCCTCACCTAAAATAATTTATGTTTGTTTATTAATTTAATTGTACCTATATCAAATCAACAAAAGATATAAATAACATGCACTTAGCTTTTCATATCATATCATATACATACGTAAACTAATTAAATATTAAAAGAATAATTCTGAAAAAATGAATTATTTTAATTTATTTATATGCACACATAAATAAATGTTTCCAACTAATGGTATTTTTACTAATCAGAACTTGACAATGACAAAGCCTTAAGTCAATTTCGCATTTTATTATTGTAACAAGGGAAATAAACGTTTGGACTTCATTACAAATTGTAAATATATTTAAACAATAAAGAGCGTGGGTGTTTATATGATATGCTTTCAGAAATATAAAAACGGATTGAAATTGTTATATAATAATCTTCTGTTTATTTATCGAAGCAATAACCACGTTGGTAAATTTAAATGTGTTCGAATTTAGAATACATTTAAAATAAAAAGAAGATTCACTATTTTAAAACTTTTGAAAAATTAAAAAAATATTATGTTCTTTATAGGAAGTAATTTTTAATATTTATAAAGAACTATAAAAAAAATCTTGTAAATTGTCAAAGTTTTAAGAGAACGCAACTTCTTCGAAATGATTATTCAAACTATCTGCTTAAGAAGTCGAAAATTTGTGAAGATGTTCTCTGCCTAGACAATTAATGCCAAAGATTTTTGCTGATGTTTTAAATCTAAAGATGTAAATTTATTCCTACTTAATGCCTAAAATATAATCGTCATAATTTCTAATAAAAACCTGCCTTAATAATGGAGTATGTTACAGAACAAGATGTCAATTATTTACTACGTAAAATATCTAAAAGAAATGAATATTTGGATTGCCTCTTCGAAAGGTATGCATCGTCGTTTTATTTTATTTAATGAGAAATGTAAAACCATTATTCTCGTTGTGTAATTTATTAACTCTTAAACTTTATTTTCTTTGTGGATAATTAATATTTACCTGGAAAAATTACTTCATTTATTAAATTGACTTAACAGGATAAGTAAAGAACTAACAAGTTGAACACTTTTATTATTATTTATTTTAATAAAATTTAGGTGTTGCTGTTTACTTATGTATTGATCAAAGCGATGATTGACTAAGGTAAAAATTTTTAAATCATTTCAATTTGGAAGTAAGTTATTATTTTCCAAATTGAACATTACTTGACATCTATCATAATTTCTTTTTAATTACTAACATAATTAATATAGGAATACATTTTATTATTATTCTGGTGTGAAAGAATAATATCTTTTACAAACATATAACACACACAGAATCATTTTAATGACACTATACATAGATTTATGGTGTATAATATTATTTTTATTGTACACATAATTTTGAATTTAAATATATGTAAATGGTTTCAATTACTAATTAATAAATGTTTTAAACTCGATTTTAAAATTAAATAGGTCTCATTTGTTTATTTTATTTAGTCATTTTATAGAACCAACAATTATAAATATACATACCCAGGCATATATATGTTAAATTAACTTAATATTTTAATATCTATAAAGAAGTTATATATAACTTATCATTACTATGGAATAGTTGTGGAAATGCCTGAAGAGAGTCAATTGCTATTTCTACCCTGAGCTCGAATTCCGAGAGTAAGGAGGATTTTAATAGAGGAGTGGATTAGATTATAATATACATTATTTCATCCATGACCATCTATGACAAGACCCTAAGTCTGACTATAGTTAGATGCGACTTCCTAAAGTTCTGAAAAGGACCATCCCATTATAATAAATTATAAATGGTTGTAAAATAGAAAGAAAACAAAGTCAAATAAATAATCTTTTTATTGCCTCTCTTCAGTCAGTACAACTATTTACAAGTATTGACTTTTGAAATGTTTATTAATCTTTTGATTTTGACATTTGTAGGAAAATAAGAAAAATAAAGTTTTACATTTAATAATGTTTTTAAAAAGAATAAAAAAAGAAAATAATGTTAACATTTTGTTAAAATTTTGCTTAAACAAAGTTTATTTTTGTCTTTTTCTTTCTTTATCTTTCTCCCAAACAAAAGGTAATGTTTATAAAAATCAGTCTGATTATTATTTTATTTTATTTTGGCAGAAAAAATATTTAATTAAAAAAAGTATGTCAAAACTTTTGATTCTAATTTATATTTTTGACATGTTTTTCAATGTTAATGTTGTAGAAGAGAAATATCTGGATAATTGTCTGTGTTAAAATTGATCTGATTAGTTAAAATGTTGTATGATTTTTCAGATGAAAGTAAATAAGAAGGATTAGAATCGAATGCTAAAGTTTAAATAATTTTAATCGATTTTTTTTAGAAGAAAATAAAGTTGATAATCATGAATTAGAAACAATAAACAATTATAAAGTGTTTGGTCAATTTATTCATAAAGGTGAGAACACTGTATATTAAATTAATAAAGAATTAAACTTGGATGAAGCACTTCTTATAGCATGAATGCATTTGAAAGTTAAAGTTTGTATTTTGTCTATTTTATTGCTTTTTTTTATGAGTCTGAGACTCAATTTGTTAACAGAAAAACAATTTATAAATATGAAAGCAATCAATAAAATATAGAGATATTATATGTCAAAGTGACATGAAGGGATCAAAACCAAATATGTATTGAAACAGACAGATCGAAGGATCAATCTTAGTTTCTTAGTTTTCATTTTGAAGTACGGTAATTTTAAATCACTGTTTACCCGCAATGAGGCTTTTTCTATTCCAAGCCATATAAATTTTAAGTTAGTTATGTTATGCTTTGTTTAAAAGAATTTAATGTAAATATTACAAGTATAAATATTACAAATCATGATAAATAATATTCGTGTGTGTGGTTTGTAGGTTTATATTAGCTCAATTTAAAAGTTTCATTGCGTGTATATTTTTTTTTAAATTTTAAATCTTTCAAAATTATACCAAGTCATTTAAAAATGCTGATCAAAAGTCACATTCCTTTGATCAGTATTTTTAGTCAAATCTTACATGTACAAAATGTATAGAATAGTTAGTTTGTACTTTGATAAAGTTAAGATAATGAATGTCAATTTTGTATTCACGAATTCCTATGTAATTATTCATTTTGTCAGTTTAGAACCATGTATTGAATTTAGAAGTAAATGTAAATCAAACAATGGAAATGAGAAATGTAAAACTCTTATCAAGAAATGCGAATGCAATTGTATAGTCAAAATTAGACACTGCTGGAGGCCAGAAAATCAAAGGAGGCGGGATCATGAAAAAAACTAGGCAGAACAATCAACCGTAACCATCATACATTATAATATGCTAGGGGACTCTACTTTTAGACTTGGCTGTGCTTAGACTGTCTCGGGGACAGCAAAGTAGTTGATCCAGAGAAATTATCTCAACTGTGATTAAGAAGTTGCCCGGTAAATTGCAATAATGTTGGGCTAAGCCCAAGAAGCTGATCCCTGTTCTGCCGATTTAGATCTTTCGAGCCACTGATAGATAATGTTTCCTGTGCTTCCAGTTTTCTCAATTCCAATCTTTAAATTAATCATGCCATTCTAAAAAATCCAAAATGCGCGCCTACGTTCTGCATAAACATTACCGCAAGGAAAAGCCGGACGAAGAAAAAATGGTAACTCATGTTACATGAACTTTTTTAACTTTCCTCTAAACTTAATAATTTTATTTAATCTGTTATGAGTTAATCTAAATAATTACATGTAAATTTCTTGTTTCCCTTTGTTAAAATGTTACACTAAAACCAATCAGTAAAGTTCTTTTCTAATATTTCTGTGCTCTAGTCTTTAGATGGTAATTTATTAATAGTTGTGCCTAATAATAATTCATTAGTGATATATTTATATTTTTATTATTACTTATTTTTACAAACAAAGCGATGCCAATAATAATATTTTTCAACTCTAATTAAAGCCATTAAAGTTTATTTCATAGTATTATTATTATATTCATTTTAAAAGTAATTTTCGTTTATCAAACTAAAAATGGGTTCGTTTATGTTGAGTTGAGAGATATTCGAGTACCTGTATTGTTCCGTTTATTTTGTCAAAATGATATTTTAATCGCTGCTCCAAATAACAAATATTTAAAATAAAGTCTACATTTTTATTATATAATTTTTTTATATATGAACGGAGTAATAATATAAATTGAATATTTTTCTTACTATTATTACCTTCCGAACAACCTGGGGAGTTATGGGTTTCAGAGTGAAATTAATTAATTGTTCTTTTGTGATCTTTTGATTCCACCATGTTTTATTTTGAATAGTCATATCAGATTGTTACGTAGAAAATGTTACGGAGAGATAATCAAGGTTTTATATAGTTTCGCTTTAAGTCCACTTCCGATTACTCTCCCTCGATGTTACTGTGGCAATGCCTTTTCCTTCGCCTAAACTGGCGTCTCATTTTACTACCAATTGGAAAGAAAGAAATTCTTCTCCAGATAATCTCTTGGATCACCGGGGTTCGAAAATGATCCCGGCTGGTTGTAGTGTCCCGGATCTACTTAGGGGCATTAAGACTTGTCAAAGTACAAGCTGCCCGGTCTTCCGTCAATGCACCGCAAGTTATTATTGTAGTATATCTTAATCTCTGCAACCATCAGTACATCAATATTATATTATATTCTTATATAAAACCTCTTCCAAATATCCGTATACGTAATGGTTTGAATCTATTAAAATCAAACAACTTAATATAAAATAGGAATTAACTATTTTAATGCTCAAATTACTCTGATTCCCATATCAAGTCCTAAGACCATTTAAAACATATAAATATTGGCATGCGTTTTGTTTATCAGTCTCAAATGAATATTAATGACTAGCAGCAAATTATTATAAATATACGTATGAAGATTTTACCGTATCTGTACATAGTATTCAATGATTTCAATAATTATTAAAAATTTATCTAATCTATTTTTGTCTCTCTTTCCTTATTACTCCCGAAATCTAGTTAATCACCTGCTGTCTGTATCGACAACTTAAATATATATTGAATTATTAATCGTACCAATATCTCGAATGTAAGGTATATACGAATAACTGATTGTAGGGTAATTTAGTCTTTGTTTTCCAATGAGCTAGTAAAGGGAAAACCACGTACCATTGTTGGGTTGTTCATCGGTGGGTCATGCCAGGGGTTTGGGTTTGAATTTAGTTTGCATTTTGGAATTTATTCCTAGACGTGAACTGGGTTTGCATTCGGAGTACTGTGCGTGATATGCATGGTGATTTTACCGGTACAGTAGTTTAAATTTTTGGACGCCCTCTGTGGTGCCTGATGAAGAAATCTCCCACACCCTGCAGAGTGAACAAGAGTAAATATTAAATTATAGAAATACTCGATTTTTTTTCATACCGTTGAGATATATATATTTGGTGTTATTAAAATGCGCAGTTTAAAACGACGTTTTGAGTAAGTTAAAAATACTAATTTTTTTCCCTTGCTTCCAAGTAGTTTCAGTTGAATAGATTGCCTTTTAATATTGTTAAGATAATATAGTGAGATTTTTTTTGGGGAAGAAAAAGTGTGAAAGCGATTTTGAAGTTTTGTTAATGACAAAAATATTGAGAAATAGTTTCAAAGCATGTGAAAACCTGTATTGCGATTTTGTGCATTTATTTAATTCAAAATAAACGAATTTTATTTCATAAGTCTTTTGCAAGTTCATTTTTTTTTTGTCGTTTGAAATTTTTTTTTTTTTTGAAAAAAAAAGCAAAGAAAGTAGGATTACTTTTCGTGTCTTAAAAATAAACGCGTGTATGTGTGTATATATTGTTTAATATAGAAATCTTATCAAAGTCGGTGCATAACATAAATGTCAGTTGAATAAAGTCATTGGCCAGAATATGTGCTATCCGGTATTGAGTAGAGTAACCGTTTAGGTTAAGTTTTTTTTTTGTATAACACCAATCAGCCAGATACAGACGGCAAAGTGTTAAAGGTATATACACTTAAGTTATAGAAACTTGAAATTGTAATTGATAACCCCGCAGAAGTAGCGTTAATATTAAACATTCCACATAAAACATGTTTGGAATCAAATGATTTTATTAAGTCACGTAATAAGTATATATTTGGGGATCAGTGGATTAAATTATTTAGTGGTCACATGTTGCTGGCTGGCACCTTTCAAATAAATTTGTCAGCAAATATGTTTGTCCATACAGCAGTGGTGAGTTTTTGTTTGGTCTATAAAAAAGAGAAATGGTGATATATATATATATATACATATATAGAGAGAAGTACTATATATATATATATATATATACATAGAGAGAGAGAAGTACTGACAGTATTATAAGAATATTATTGTGTTATATACTAATTGTGAATTTGTTTTGTTTTATAGGACTGAGGAGAACAGTTCGAACTGGGTGAAATAAAGTTTTTTTTTCTTCCCTTATTAATAATTTAGATACACGTTATCATATCATATATACAAAGAAAAAAAAAGAGTGAAAAAAAAAGGGTTTATATAACAGAAATCAATCGGAATGTGGGCGAAAGAAAAAAAAGAGAAAGTAAGGAGGACACACAAACTGGATGAGAAAGGCGGGAACAGTATCAGCGGCAAAGGAGGATTTGGCATATAGGATCAGGGATCAGTATCTTTTATGAATATATATAAATAAAAAAATATTTCACAAATAACTAATTCACATGCTGAAATCACACATATAATTAAAAAAAATATATATATAAAATGGCAGAAGTAGAAGGGAAAGTTAAATCATATGGAAATAGCGCAGAAACATCAGACACATCCAGTGATCATGAGATTGTTTTAAAAAAATATTCTGATAAAAGAAAAGGTTGTAGACAGTTAGAAGAATGCCAAGCAGAGGGGTCACGATGATGATGGGAAGTTTTACGCGATCCTCGAGGAGATGAGAGAGGATAAAAAACTTATGATGGCTATGATGGAGTGGATGTTAAGAATTGAAGAAGGGCGTATGGGGATTGACGGTAAACCAGATCGGGAAGAGGAATCCAATAACAATACAAAGAAGGAAGAAGATGCCCAAACCATACCGAAGGAGTTGGAAATTCAGAGCGAGGAAGACTGTGAAGAGAAAACAAGCCAGAAGATAGAAGTCAGAAATGATGAGTCAGAGATGCAAACTGAGAGGCAGGGTCAAATTGAAAAACCAAGAGTGGCAAGGGAAACTGCTATCAAAGGAAAAAAAATAAAAGTAGGGCAGACAATAAATCCACAAATAAGGATGAGTAATATACCATACTTTGGATCATCCATTCAAATTCAAATATATAAAGGTGACCCTGGAGAAAACCCAGATGAACATTTGGATAGTGTCAAGGAATTTTTATTCTTACACCAAATGACTGAGAAGGAGAAAATAACAGTGGCGAGCCATTATCTAAAAGAATCCACGAAGGCTTGGTGGAAATTATTGAAAAATCCACCGATTGCAATCCAAGGTTACGAAAATGCCCTTTTAAAAAGGTATTGGAGTGAAGAGAAGCAGGAGGGACTTTTACACAAACTCTCAAGTCAAAAATATAACGATAACAACAGACAGGGTTATGCAGCATTCTTCATTCACCAAGTGACAGTACATAAATCTCTTACTGCTTTTAAGTACACTGATCAGCACATTATCTGAATTATTGTGCATAATTTACCATCGTGGATACAAAGAATGATGCTGGGGATCTGCCCTATGTCGTTTGAAAAAACTATTGAACTTTTAAACCAGATCGATTATGGGGATTTGTCTCCAACAAAAAGGGAATGGGAGCAGAGTCATTACAACGCGAAACAATTAAAGCCTTATATACCTCCTGACCTGGGGAGACCATAGAAAACAAATAGTAATTTTGGGATAACCTGGTAAATGACCACTATGTTATAAATGATTTAGATGATGAGTAAAGAACAACGGATATTAAGATACAAATGATTGATAAAATGTATCATTTCACATCCATGTTTAGGTTCAAACTCTCACCCAGACTGTTCTCCAAAGTCGATCAACTTTGTAATGAAATGTAAGTCAGTAAAATATGTATAAACATTTTATTTTTGTTATTTTCATTTTTAAGTAGGAAGAAATGAAACAGACAGATCGAAGGATCGATCTTAGTTTCATAGTTTTCATTTTGAAGTACGGTAATTTTAAATCACTGTTTACCCGCAATGAGGCTTTTTCTATTCCAAGCCATATAAATTTTAAGTTAGTTATGTTATGCTTTGTTTAAAAGAATTTAATGTAAATATTACAAGTATAAATATTACAAATCATGATAAATAATATTCGTGTGTGTGCTTTGTAGGTTTATATTAGCTCAATTTAAAAGTTTCATTGCGTGTATATTTTGTTTTAAATTTTAAATCTTTCAAAATTATACCAAGTCATTTAAAAATGCTGATCAAAAGTCACATTCCTTTGATCAGTATTTTTAGTCAAATCTTACATGTACAAAATGTATAGAATAGTTAGTTTGTACTTTGGTAAAGTTAAGATAATGAATGTCAATTTTGTATTCACGAATTCCTACGTAATTATTCATTTTGTCAGTTTAGAACCATGTATTGAATTTAGAAGTAAATGTAAATCAAACAATGGAAATGAGAAATGTAAAACTTTTATCAAGAAATGCGAATGCAATTGTATAGTCAAAATTAGACACTGCTGGAGGCCAAAAAATCAAAGGAGGCGGGGTCATGAAAAAAACTAGGCAGAACGATCAACCGTAACCATCATACATTATAATATGCTAGGGGACTCTACTTTTAGACTTGGCTGTGCTTAGACCGTCTTGGGGACAGCAAAGTAGTTGTTCCAGAGAAATTATCTCAACTGTGATTAAGAAGTTGCCCGGTAAATTGCAATAATGTTGGGCTAAGTCCAAGAAGCTGATCCCTGTTCTTCCGATTCAGATCTTTCGAGCCACTGATAGATAATGTTTCCTGTGCTTCCAGTTTTCTCAATTCCAATCTTTAAATTAATCATGCCGTTCTAAGGAATCCAAAATGCACGCCTACATTCTGCATAAACATTACTGCAAGGAAAAGCCGGACGAAGAAAGAATGGTAACTCATGTTACATGAACTTTTTTAACTTTCCTCTAAGCTTAATAATTTTATTATTTAATCTGTTATGAGTTAATCTAAATAATTACATGTAAATTTCTTGTTTCCCTTTGTTAAAATGTTACACTAAAACCAATCAGTAAAGTTCTTTTCTAATATTTCTGTGCTCTAGTCTTTAGATGGTAATTTATTAATAGTTGTGCCTAATAATAATTCATTAGTGATATATTTATAGTTTTATTATTACTTATTTTTACAAACAAAGCAATGCCAATAATAATATTTTTCAACTCTAATTAAAGCCATTAAAGTTTATTTCATAGTATTATTATTATATTCATTTTAAAAGTAATTTTCATTTATCGATCTAAAAATGGGTTCGTTTATGTTGAGTTGAGAGATATTTGAGTACCTGTATTGTTCCGTTTATTTTGTCAAAATGATATTTTAATCGCTGCTCCAAATAACAAATATTTAAAATAAAGTCTAAATTTTTATTATATAATTTTTTTATATATGAACGGAGTAATAATATAAAGTGAATATTTTTCTTACTATTATTACCTTCCGAACAACCTGGGGAGTTATGGGTTTCAGAGTGAAATTAATTAATTGTTCTTTTGTGATATTTTGATTTCACCATGTTTTATTTTGAATAGTCATATCAGATTGTGATGTAGAAAATGTTACGGAGAGATAATCAAGGTTTTATATAGTTTCGCTTTAAGTCCACTTCCGATTACTCTCCCTCGATGTTACTGTAGCAATGCCTTTTTCTTCGCCTAAACTGGCGTCTCATTTTACTACCAATTGGAAAGAAAGAAATTCTTCTCCAGATAATCTCTTGGATCACCGGGGTCCTGGCTGGTTGTAGTGTCCCGGATCTACTTAGGGGCATTAAGACTTGTCAAAGTACAAGCTGCCCGGTCTTCCATCAATGCACCGCAAGTTATTATTGTAGTATATCTTAATCTCTGCAACCATCAGTACATCATTATTATATTATATTCTTATATAAAACCTCTTCCAAATATTCGTATACGTAATGGTTTGAATCTATTAAAATCAAACAACTTAATATAAAATAGGAATTAACTATTTTAATGCTCAAATTACTCTGATTCCCATATCAAGTCCTAAGACCATTTAAAACATATAAATATTGGCATGCGTTTTGTTTATCAGTCTCAAATGAATATTAATGACTAGCAGCAAATTATTATAACCATACGTATGAAGATTTTACTGTATCTGTACATAGTATTCAATGATTTCAATAATTATTAAAAATTTATCTAATCTATTTTTGTCTCTCTTTCCTTATTACTCCCGAAATCTAGTTAATCACCTGCTGTCTGTATCGACAACTTAAATATATATTGAATTATTAATCGTACCAATATCTCGAATGTAAGGTATATACAAATAACTAATTGTAGGGTAATTTAGTCTTTGTTTTCCGAAGAGCTAGTAAAGGAAAAACCACGTACCGTTGTTGGGTTGTTCATCGGTGGGTCATGCCAGGGGTTTGGGTTTGAATTTAGTTTGCATTTTGGAATTTATTCCTAGACGTGAACTGGGTTTGAATTCAGAGTACTGTGCGTGATATGCATGGTGATTTTACCGGTACAGTATATTGGCTAACAAATCAGAATCACTTACGTTAATAAAAGAATTGGAAATGTGAGAAGTTTGAATTTTACATATATGTAGACATATTTTTTCTGGAGCATAATGCAGAGGAAAAGTTAATTATTGGGGAAATTGGATTAAATATGGAAAGATTTTGATTTTATAGTAAATCACTAATGGTTGAAATGAACTATGATATGGCTAAATATTTTCTGTTTAATAAAAATTAATTTAAAAATATTTTTTGACACACTGAGTTTTATTAATGTTTTTATATTTAATGGTTGATAGTGATACACTAAATCCTATTTTAAATAGTAATCATTTTATTAAAAATGAAAAATATAAATCTTATTATTAGACCAGTTGTTATCAGTTACTTTCACATAAGAATATTGGATTAATAAATTTCTTTATTAGTAATAAAAAATAATTAATTTTGAAAAAAATGCATGGATTCAAACAAATGTTTGGTATTGAATATATTCATGTAGTGTGTTCTCAAAACTTTATTAAAAGTATTTTATTTAATAAAAAAGTATAATGTTCAAATGAAGATGGCAATTATTTCTAATGCTTACAAATAATTTATTTAAACACTTTTTAAATGAATAATTGGAAATGTGATTAATAATTTTTTTATTTGCCAGCTGGTATATATTATTTGGCACAATAGTCATTGAAAGCATATGTATTCTAACTTGCAAATGTTTTCAATTTGATAATGATGATACGCACCATGCAAACTAGATATATTTGCAACAATATGTATGCCACTTATTTATCCAGCTACAATAACTTTATGGCCTGTGGTCAATGTGCCTGTAACATGATATGAGTTTTTGAAGTTTTATGACACTTTTATTGTGAGGGTAACACAATGAATAGATGCATCAACCACAGTTTCATATCCATCACTAATAGATTTTCTATTAATTTCAAAATAAAGGCATAAATAAAACTTAGAGTCAAAGGACACCATTGCAATTGATAATAATATTAATTTTCTTGTACAAATATACAATAAAATAATAAGACACTAAATAAATAATGATAATAACAGTAAATGAATAATTATGCACTTCTTTAATCATAATAGTTAATTATACAACCTTAAAATGAATTTCATTTCTGTTAAAATGCAAAATTATGTACTACTATAAAACAATATTATTTCAAAACCTTGTGTTAAAGTTTATTATTATACAATAGTAATTGCAATAATCAAACATATTATATACCATTTATAATTTGATTTATTTATATTTTGGATATTATAATCAGAAAGAACTTCAAAAATATATGTCATTAAGTATTAACAATATGATAAAAATAGAAAAATATATCTCTGTTCTGCTTTGAATAAAAGGATATTTGACATAAAAAATGCAATATCTGCAATCACAGTCATTTATTAAATAATGTATGTGTTTATCATATTAATAAAAATAAAACATTTAACTAAAATCATATATGTATATCCACTTAATAATGGGTTCACTTTAATTAGTATACATTATTTTAAATAAATATTTGTTAAATAAACTAAATTTTATTATAGTTTTATACAGAGACATAATATTGCCCTTTTTATTTCTTTAACATAAATGTTATGATAGAAATAATAACCATTAGTCGTCCTTACTTGTTAGTTTAGGACTCATGATAAATCCATATCAAATCTGATAATAAATGAAATGATTTTATTACTACTACTGCTACTACTACTACTACTACCACTACCACTACCACTACTACTACTACTACTACTACTACTACTACTACTACTACTACTACTACTACTATTATTGCCACCGCCACCGCCACTACCATCACCACCATTCATTAATGATAAAAAAGATTTGAATTATACAATTCACTTATTTTATGCTACGTTTTCATATTATGTTATCCATGCTATGTTTTCCATACAATTTCATAGATAAATAAAATAGCAATTAGGGGTTAAACCCTTCCCTTGATCTTATTGTCTTAGAAATTTATGTCAATAATTTTTGATCTATTTAAAATATATGCTTTTTCTACATATCAGTTTTTCAATTCAGAAATTTGAACATATTTCATTAGGCTAAATATCTACTTTTGTTAATTTTATACAAAAATCATGTCTTTTGTATCTATCAGACAATTATTTCAAAAAGCATTTTAATGGTTTTTTTACATTCTGTCGAGCATTCTTTTAAATTACTAATTAATATAAATAAAATTATAATGATAATATTTTATTGATTGCATTAAAAATAATGGCTATTAACCAATCAAAATAATAAACATTACTTTTATATATTATTTATTTTAAATACTAACAACCATATTAATTTTATGTTAAATATTTTAATATAGATGTGTGTAATTTTATTTATTTATTTATTTATTATATGCACACACATGTATTTACTAGGTTACTTAATCATAGTCAATTCAAATTATAACACTTTATTATTTTTATTTTATTAGTCTTTTACATAATAATAGATTTTTCAGTTTTGTATTTTCATATTCCTTTTTTTAAATATTGTTTTAGCTTTCATATGGCTTTCCTCAATGCAATATATGTTAAAGTCAATTAATTCTCTATGAAATAAACTTACAAAATTAGAATAAAATAGATAATTTAGTTCAGTTTTATATATTCTTGATTGCAATGTTGGTCACAAAATATTATCCAATGAAATAAACCAACAAAATAAAAGTTGTTTTTTGTGATTATTTTAAAATCAGAAAAGATCACAAAGACTATTGATTAATTGCTTTGCATCTGAGATTATCTATCTCATTACAAATGTTCAATTGCAAAAGTTAAGAATGTATACATATATATCAGATTCTAGATTTGACTTCAAAAATCTATTCATTTATTTAATAATAAGTGAACTCAGAGAAACAATAATATTATTTTTATAATTTTAATGTGGCTAGCAGTCTTAAGCCTTGATATGTTTCTCCGTTGTATATTTAATTGCATATTAATCAGTAATTATCATTATTAAAAGAATGTGAATTAAGATAAGTATTCAACCTAACAAATTAATTTGTTTAATAATGACCAAAATATATTTATATTAATGAAACATCCCATATGCTGATATTGGAATTGTACATACATTATTTATACAAAATTTTTATAGAAAATTAAAAAAAAATTTACATTTAATCATAGTTTGCAATTAATTTTCAAGTGACTATTTTAATCAATTAACCAAATTATAATTTTTTTAGTTGATGGTAATGGAATCTAACCAAGAAACCAACCCTCAATTATTAAGTACAGTCAAAGAAAATGAGGACCAATATCAAACATGTCTTTCATTTGGTAAGTTTTTACAAATATAGTGCTATAATATTAATTGTAGAACAATCTGTTTTATATGTTTAACAATATTAAAATTTATATAGTCACATGGTTTGACTGACTTCATAAAATTTATCTAAATATGAATATGCATGTAAAAGTGTGATATCATAAAAACAACCATTACATTTGCTATTTTGAAAAATCTATGATTACTTATAATATGTAATATACTTGCTGTTTATTAAGAAAATGATGGAAGTCATGGTTATTAAAATATAAAATCATTGGTTAAGCTTATTGAGGTTGTAAAATTATAATGTGAAAATATAGTTTTTTTTAATATAAGTAAAAGTTCAGAATAAAAGACTAAAAATGACTTTAATTATTAATGGTATTGGATCATTACAAAATTCATCGAAATTGTTAGATTATAATTCTTTGAAACATAATTTATTGTACCTTTAATATTTAATAGTTACAAATGAAGTCATAGTTTTTATATATAAATTATCTGCAATTTTCTGAATAATATAATCTTTTTAATTTTTGAAACAATGTTTACAAATATAAAAATTATATTTCTGGTCTTGTTTTTTTTAAATGACAAACAGCAAATTGATTTCATTTTTGTTCTTAACAAAAACTTATTTATTAAAAATATAATTATAATGTGAAATTGATATATGTACATGTGTTTTTTTAAACCAATAAAATTCCAAGCCCAAGGTAATAAAAAAGAATTACCTAGATTAATGAAATAAAATCATTAAACAAAGGATGTAGAAAATATTTTGCAAACAAATTGTCAAAATCATTATTTTTTCTTGCTACAAAATATTTAATATGAATACAAATAAATAATGTGAATTAATGAATAAATTTATTTTACAAAAGGAAAAATAAATTGTTTTGAAATAAAACATGGGAAGAAAATATTTAAAGTTTGTAAGAGGATTCAATTATTTAAAACAAACAATTTTACTTTAAAAAAAAGAAATGTGTATTGAAGTATTAAGCAATCATGGAAGTTGAAGTTATAATTGTGAATATAATAGAAGGAAGTAAAATCATTCAGCTTACTTTTTATATATGAGAACTATATTACTCTTGATAAATTGCTAATTTATATATATATGTTAAAATGAAGATTTTCATGGGTTAAATATATAAAATACATATTTTGCGGGATGTTTCGACTTGGTCACACAAGCCATCCACAGAGTTATAAAAGGTAGAAAGACAGTTGTAGAGGCACTACAATCACCGATTTGAATAAAATGTTAAAATTCTACCAATAGCAAAACAAAAATGTTAAATTTAGGAATGTTTTTTAAAAAAATCTTTCCAAATAGGAGGAAGTTTACATGTATCATCTCGCATATTGATACAATCTGGCCTTTTAAGTATCTCAATGGCTTCTCTAATTTTGCATTGGTAGAGATTAATATAAAATTGGACAAATCAATTGTTGTACTTCCAGCTGATAAAGGTAATGCCACAGTCGTAATGGATCATGACATTTACCATAATAAAATTTTAGATCTGCTTAATGATAAAACTTATAAACTATCAAAAAGAGATCATACTACGTATTTGGAAAAAACAACAAAAGCTATTATTAATAAATCATCTATTGAAACAGAGATAAAAAATAAAATAATCCCTCATGAAAAATCTTGTGTCTGTCTAAAATTTTATGGACTTCCAAAAATTCACAAACCAGATACCCCCCTTCGTCCAATAGTAAGTGCAATAGGTTCTCCAACTCATATTTTAGCCAGATACTTATCGGATTTCATTAAACCTACAATCCCATCTATTAAATCATATATTAAAAACTCTCTTCATTTTATTTCTGTTTTAAAAAGTTTAAAAATTAATGCTAATGACATTCTGGTCAGTTTTGATGTCGTGTCTTTGTTTACAAACATTCCAATTGATGAAGCTTTAAATATAATCTCACAACGTTGCAATTTACCAGACCATATTATTGCTTTAATTAAACATTGTCTCTTAAATACATATTTTGTATACAATGGACAGCATTACACACAAGTTTTTGGTACTTCTATGGGCTCACCTATCTCAGGAGTAATAGCTGATTTATTCATGGAATATATAGAAACTTGTGCTTTAGAAGCATCATCTTTAAAACTTCTCATTTGGCTCAGATACATAGATGACACTTTTGTCATATGGCAACATGGAAAAAATAAATTAGATAATTTTTTCTTACATTTAAATAATATGCATCCTCATATTAAATTTACAATGGAGACAGAGTCTGATGGAAAACTTCCTTTTCTTGATGTTCTAGTCACTAGAACACCAAATAGTTTATCTTTTTCTATTTACAGAAAGGATACACACACAGACAGATATTTGCATTTCCATTCTCATCATCACCCAACTCAGATAGTTTCTGTAGCCAAAACTCTTCTAAATAGAGCAATTAACCTTTCAGATGTAACACATCTGAAAGAAGATATAAATCATATTAATAGTGTTTTATTAGCAAATAGTTATAATTACAAATTTATAAAAAAAGCCTTATTTCAAGCCAAAATAGACAAAATAGGAAACAAAAAGATGATAAATCAGATATTAGGATTGGTGTTCCATATGTAAAAGGAACTACAGACAGTTTCGGACGTATATCAAAATGCTATTATATAGATACAACATTTTCTGCTCATCAAAAGATCAGCAATATAATAACCAAGCCTAAGGATTCAATCCCTCTTGAATCTCATGGTGTCTATCAAATCTCATGTGAAAATTGTAAAGCTTCTTACATAGGTATGAGTAATCGTCACATCAGTGTTAGGAGAGATGAGCATGCTAATGCAGTTAAACAACACTCATCATCATCAGCACTCTCACTCCATACTATACATTCAGGTCATAAAATTGATTTTTCTAGTACCAGGATCATATCCAGATGTGATAATCTCTACCAATGCAAAATTAAAGAAGCCATTGAGATACTTAAAAGGCCAGATTGTATCAATAAGCGAGATGGTACATGTAAACTTCCTCCTATTTGGAAAGATTTTTTTAAAAAACATTCCTAAATTTAACATTTTTTTGCTATTGGTGGAATTTTAACATTTTATTCAAATCGGTGATTGTAGCGCCTCTACAACCGTCTTTCTACTTTTTATAACTTTGTGGATGGCTTGTGTAACCAAGTCGAAACATCAGTATATTAATATTAAAAGTTTTTAACACGGATGAACCCGCAAAATATATGTATTTTATATACCAGCAAAAAAAGGAATTTAAAATATATATATTGCTTTTTATACAAAAGATTGTACACTTTTAATCATGACTCTGGTACTTAGTTGAAATGTATAGTTTATAATTTTTTATTAATTATACAAAGCATATATTATGTCATGTATAAAAAATCATTTATAAAATAATGTGAACCATGTTTTTATATATTCATTTCTCTAATACTATTTTTTATGCTTGTTTATGTGTGCATATATATATAATGTTTAGATAGTATATTAAAAATAAAATAATAGACCTAAAATAAAAAGATATATAAAGATTGTACATTTTTATCATTAAAATATTTAATTTCTATCTTGAATATTTATGTAATATTGCACAATTTTATATCTAAAAATAAATTAGAGAAATATTTTATTTTTTAGTGCTTGGGGAAAAAGTAATCAAAGTATAATATTTACAATCATTATATAAATATTTAAATAATTTATCTGGCTTTTTCTAAAATAGTTCAGTATTAAAAATGTCAAAGAATATCTGAACATCTCTCTCACTGTGAGTTCACAGCAAACTTTATCTTTAAATTCAAATGTCTACAAAATATTTTATCTTTTTAATAAATGTCGATTTTGCTAATATTCTTTAAAGAGCTTAATCCATTTAACTTTTTAAATATCTAAATCCATTTTTATGCTGATCTATTTTATCAAATTTTATTTCTATATATTTTCTAAATAAATATGGTCTTGATTGTGTCCACATTAATTTTTAGTTTAAATTTTTTATCTTATGCTGACATTCATTTGAATTGTGTTATTTATAAATTTTATATAATTAATTTTTTTATTTTCAATATGAATTTTGTCATAGTTGTATATAAATGTAAAATAACAAGTGACCTTAAGCATTTCTGTTTAACACCAATTCTCAACAGTTCCTTTATTATTATTTTTGTTCATAGAATTATTGCTTTTGTGTTTAATACACACATTCCACAAGATTCTTTTTTTTCTTACACATTTTCTAATTCACTGAAATCTTCATAAAAACATATTTCTATTTATTCTATCAAAAGCGTTTCGTATGTTTACAAAATGCATACTAATATCTTTCCCTTTTCACTGTATTTTTATGCAGTTATTTGACATCAATATTTTGTGTACCCATTCTCCATCCATATATTATATTTTAGCAATATAATACTGCATTTTATTATACATTTTCAGAGTTAAAACTCTAAATAGATTTGAATCAAGTAATATGAGGTTAAATATTGTGTACTCTGTATCTAACAAATGTTTTTCACTACAATCATAACCATAGTAGTGAATAAGTTTTTAGTCAATTTTTATTTTTTTATTTTAAATTACACTTTACCACAATTTATATATTATAAAAAGTATTATTTGTAATAATTCTATAATTATTGAATAATTCTAAGTAATTTTTCTATTTTTACAATAGCTTCAAATGCCTCATGTTCCAGTATATTTATACCTTGTATCAATCTTCCTAATATCTTCTTTTCTTAGTTTTAGAAAATATTATTTTATCTTATATTAAAAAATGATACTTAGGAAGGAAATAAAACCTGTTGCAGTCTTATAATTAGTTATATTTAGAATTACTTAATTTTATGTATTACAAATTTACAAAAAATTAAAAAAACAGTTATCTTTGCTAGTGCATCAGATTATTGTAGATGTCATTTTAGTGTCTTCGATGCACTTGAAATAAAGACTAGGTTTCAGAATAAACATTGAGTGGAAATATTTTATCCCTAGCTGTGAGTAGTTGTACTTTATTACAGAAAGTGTCTTGTTGATTTTTAAAATTGTTTTGATATAAAAAAATGTATTTTGTGTACTAAAATGCATATAGATTAAGTGCTGAAACTCTAAGTTTAAAGAGTACTATTTTTGAAAAAATTTACATAGTGCTAATGTTTTACATTCAAATATCAGCCTTTCAAGCTAATTGTGCATGCACTTTGTGAGTGTTAATAATAAATGAATATTTTCCTTTCCAATACAAGATATAGTATTTATGCAGGAATAAAATGAATCCACTTATTCCTACAACTCAAATGCTTATATATGAGCAAATCTGAAGTACTGGCAAGGAAAGCGTGAGGATAGACCACTCACTTTAAATTACTATTTACGATGTCTGAATGAATGATGTCGGTGAATTTGTCTAGAATTTACTAAACATCATTCTAACTGAAACTTAATCATATGTAAATAAGCATATGATTTATATAGCACTATGTTTACAATTGTATTACATTCAAATATCAGCCTTTCAAGCTAATTGTGCATGCACTTTGCGATTGTTAATAATAAATGAATACTTTCCTTTCCAATACATGATATAGTATTTATGCAGGAATAAAATGAATCCACTTATTCCTACAACTCAAATGCTTATATATGAGCAAATCTGAAGTACTGGCAAGGAAAGCATGAGGATAGACCACTCACTTTAAATTAATAAGTGGATTCATTTTATTCTTGCATAAATACTATATCTTGTATTGAAAAGGAAAGTATTCATTTATTATTAACACTCACAAAGTGCATGCACAATTAGCTTGAAAGGCTGATATTTGAATGTAATACAATTGTAAACATAGCACTATATAAAAATTTATGCTTATTTACATATGATTAAGTTTCAGTTAGAGTGACATTTAGTAAATTATAGACAATTTCACCAACCTCATTCATTCAGACATCGTAAATAGTAATTTAAAGTGAGTGGTCTATCCTCATGCTTTCCTTGCCAGTACTTCAGATTTGCTCATATATAAGCATTTGAGTTGCAGGAATAAGTGGATTCATTTTATTCCTGCATAAATACTATATCTTGTATTGGAAAGGAAAGTATTCATTTATTATTAAGACTCGCAAAGTGCATGCACAATTAGCTGATATTTTAATGTAATACAATTGTAAACATAGTGCTATATAAAAATATATGCTTATTTACATAGTGCTAATGTTGTAATTATGTGTTTGAAAGAATTTTGGAATGGCCAAATGCATATTTTATAAAAATTGTCATTTAAAAAGTGTGAAATGTAAGTTTCTATGTCTCTATGATAAAACCCACATTGAGATACAATATATATATATAGAATCTTTTCTTCTTATAAAAATATATTGTTGGCAATGATTGTAAATTTAATTTAAATTAAAAAATCAAAATATTTTTGTTGATATGATCAATGTTTAAATTCTCAGGTCAATTGCTTATTATTTATATTGAGCATAGGTTCTACAATTATATGATTTGAAGATGGATATAATAAAATCTAAACATTCCAATAAAAGTATTTGTCTTTAGATGGATGAAAATTTAATTTAACAATAATTAGAAGTGAGCAAAGCAGTGATTTTATATGTAATATTATGTTTGTTGGTTTAATCCAGACATAGATGATGTCTTGTCTGTTGGTGTAATCTTGAAAATGATTTCCAAATTTCTAAAAAAAGTTGCATATGGTCATAATAAATTTATGATTTTGGAAATTTAAAAGACATATATTGTGTGAAAATCTAAATCATTGGGGTAAAGTTTATTTTTCTTTAGAATAGTTTCCAGCACAAGATATACACATATAAAGAAAAAAAATTTGTACCAATAATTATGGGTGAATAGCAATATATTTTTGTCACTATTACCAGATTAATTAGTGATGAATTTGCACATAGAGATAAGTAAGAGTTTTCAAGAGAATTGATTAAATGTTCAGTTTTTTTTAAGGTTAACTTCTATTGCTGATTTCATTCTTTAGTTACATAGTTGAAAAGAAAAACCTAAAAAAATATTAGGTAGTCCTTCAATGTATTTATTCTATATATTTTTTCTGTGTAGATAAACCAAGCACATGATTATGACATGTTGAATTGTGATTTATATTTGTTGATAAATATATATTTAATATTTATATTAAAGTGACAATTTGTTTCTTTGAATTAAAAATATTTATGTATCATACATGTAATCTATTCATTGTATAATTTGTTTTATTTCTGGTATATGTATTCCATGAAATTCTTTTTTATGCTTTTTAAAAAGTGTCTATATACAGGTGTATAATAAATTACATAGAATGCAACCTTGAGATATTGTGTAGTGAATCCTAAAAGCAAATGAATACCTTACACTAAAAATTATGTGAATGATTCAATTTATTAAATAATTTGTAATGATCTCCAATATTGATTTTGGTCCTTTTGTATCTGCTAGCCAATCAATAATAATGTTAACAGGAATCACATCAAAAGCACATTTCATATTATGGTAGACACAGTTGAATTGTATTTTTTGTTGTTTCTCACCATGTCTATTACAGTTTTGAATAGGATGCTAGCTTGACCAATTGATGAAACTATTTCAATTTGCATTTTTAATAATATAGTTAAGATGTATTGTTCTAGTTTATTTTTGGCCACTGATTTCAAAATTTTTATTTCCAATGCACTCATTGCCCTAAAATGCAGCAGCTTTGTAAATGTAGTAATTATTTTTATTTTTTTCTATGGGACAAATAATATTAAATATCAGTCATGTAAATACTATACTTCTTTAGCTTTGATAACAGTTTACTTGTAAACTGATTTAAATGAGTATTGTTAAAAAGTGATATACTGTTTATACCTGGATGACATGATCCGGGCAGTGATGCAATTTTTTGACTTAATTTATTTGGTGTAAAATTTATGTCATCATTTTGTATTCCAAGATGTTAAGGAGTAGCTATAAAATTTTCTTTGTTTTGCAATTTATTTTTATAATATTGAGTAATAACCTGTATATTTATACTTTACATTTATCCAATATAATAATAAATCGTGCTTTTATTATTTTATAATATTGGTAGATTGGCTTATGCATATTGTATATACAGATGAACTTTTTTGAATTTTAATTGTGGCCGTATCCTATATTACAGGCAGATCACCTAGAATCCAATGAATATAATGACTAGACCAGCATAAGGTTTGTTCAAGCATATATTATTAATTACAGGGTATTTATTTAAAGATTCATTGGTGGATCTATAAACTATTAATAGAACAATAACTTTTGTAGATTCACTTTATGTACATTTCCATTGAATTCTTCTTTTGAATAGGTCATTAGATAAATGTAAAAGTTTACATGGAAAATTTTTATTCTGATTGATGTGATGAATTGTATAAAAACTTATATTTACAAATATATTACAACTTTGAACAGGATCATTACTATGTTTTGAAATAAAAGTATGTGTATCTTAATAAAAAGAAATTACTAGTGTTTGACTTGTAAGAACAACTAATATTTTTTTGGAATTGAAAGTATCATTCTATGAGTAGAATTAGATGTAAAAGAAACCATTAATGCTAAATGATCTATAAAGTAAAAATTTATAAGAGAAAGATTGATATAATGAAAAAGCATTGGTAAATAAAATGATGATTGTCTGACATTGTTAAATGTCATAATTATTTGTAACATTGTCATTCATAAATGACCTGTTATAATTGTTTTAACTTCTTAATACATCATACTTATCTGTAAATCTCTTTCATTCTTCTTAGTTATTTCATTAATTAACTTGCATTCTTCCAAATGATGTTTTTAATTTTAGTAGTATATAATATTTTTTGTTTCTATAAAAATACTTTTTATTTCTCTGCACAGTCTCATGAACCAGATCTTTTTTTGGTATTTAGGTATTAGTTCTGCAATGTAGGCAAGATGGTATGTCTTTTCACATTTATGACAATTAAAAATTATAATTTAACAAATGTTATTGCAAATATGTTATAGTAAAATTTCTCATCCAAACTAGCACTTTGCACTGGCAAAAAGATGTTTTGCCTTCCTCCACAAACTATGGCACTTTGCACCAGCATTGCAGATGTGAAAAGGCATACTACCTCCCCTACATTGCAGCACTAGTTTGTGGGAAGGGGGAAAGATGGTTTTTCTAGTGCAAATTGCTGGTATACATTGGGGAATTACAATATATTTGTGATAATGTATATTGATTTATAATTTTTAATTATTGCTGATGTGAAAATGCACACCATCTCTTTTATGTTGCAGGACAAATATCTAAGTACCCTTTTTTCTAAATGAGTTTCCTTTTCCAAGTTCATTATTAGTTTTTATACATCAGTTGCTCTTTATATCTTTCTAGCTTCTACAGTCTTTTGACTTCTGTAACATAGTCTTAGTTATCAAAATCTTAACTAGCCTTTTTTTGCTTTATTTAACTCAAAACAACTGTACCTAAATAAATATTTAAGGAGTTTAGAATGCTAACTGCTTTATAGTTTTATTTAAAAAAAAATTGCTCAGGGACTGAATAATATTTGGTGCCCTTATTTAATGTAATGACTGATTAGAAATATTTTACACAAAACACACATGTATTATATATAATGCCATTCTCTCATAAAAGTCTAGTTAAATAGCTAATTGATAACTCATTTTTTATTATTCTCATTATTTAAACAAAATGTTATTTGTGTTTTATTGTGATCACAATTATCAATGTAAATACCATCCTGCTACTCAATCATATGTATGTGTAACTTTCCATCATTAAAACTTTATCTATTGTATATATTGCATCTGTCAGTGGATATGTATTGATGTTAATATATCTTTAAGTAAAATCATATGAACATTTAAATCATAAAATAAATATAATAATATTAAAATAAAATACTTACTTCAGTCTTCAGGTTGGAGTTAAAAATAATAGTTATATATTCACACACTAAACATGTGTATCATTTCTATCTACTTCCCAAACCATTTTTGGATTTATATACAAAGAAGAATTCTGCTCATTATTATCCCAACTTAGGCCCAACCTGATGAATATCACTAAATCTTTCAGGAATTTACAGTGCCTCTATAACTGAGATAATCTATGAAGATCTTTGCAATGCTTTAAGTTGCTGGATGTAAAATTTCTAATCAAATCAAAGATTATGTGAATTACTTCCAGTTAAGTATATTGTGAAAAAATATTTTTACTTGACAATCTTTCATATATTCATAAAAGTGAAATATTTTATTATTCTATCCTTTTGTAGTTCTCTTATGCATTGGCTAATTTTATAAAACAAAAAAAATTCTTTTTTTAATGACTTACAGTAATTTTATTTCTTAATTCACCAATTATATAGTTTTCATTGGCCAGCAGCCATTTTAAAACTAAGTATACAAACATATTTTTTATACAATATGTTTATAATCATTTATACATTTTATATAACTATTATATTCATATAAAGTAAATGGCATCAATTCTTTATTATCATCATCATTTTCATGTATTATTTATTTTCTACAGCATGAATATTTTTTCAAAGTTAATACAAATTTCTCCAATCTCTAATTTTTCATCTATATATTGTGCCAGTCAAAACTGTCTGCTCACTCAACAAGATTGAAAAACCAAGCAAAAGTACCTTGAATCCGACTTTGCTCGAGATACACAGGTCTGGAGCAATCCTGAATTTTAGCCAATTTGCCTATTCTTTGAATCTCTGACCCTATGAACAATCCTGATGATACAGCACAATTATTTTAATTCCAGGCCTGGAAGCAAAGCAGTAGAGCATAAGATCAGACTGATGATGATGAACGAGATAAGAGTAGCCCAAAAATTACATTTATTAAAGTTATATTTATTAATGCTAAGTTATTAGCTAAAGAAAATAATTCTAAATATTAATTAGAAAATAATAATTCAAAACAAATCAGGATATACATGAAATAAATATTTAATAATATATATATATTACAAAATTGTTTCACGCTTGGGGTGACATTATACATTTACAAAACTTGGGATTTGTTTTTATAAAATCCTCTTTATTAATTATATAATGAATATAATTTTATGGAGTGTGTTATAGTTTGTGTAGTGTTAATATGCCAATTTACAAAGATTTACAAATAAAATTCTGTGGATGTATAAACTAAATATAAAAGATCGTGACAGGTTTAAATGATTAATGATATAAAGGATAGTTAACAATTTAGTAGTAAATGATTTTGTAAGTAGACAAAAATATACAATCTGAATCATTTATCCACCTTATGGAAATCATTATATATGTTTTTATTGACATTGTTTGGAAAAGATGTCTTTAGAGCATATACATAAGAAACAAACTATGTGCTACATTTATGAGAATAAATAAGTTATACAATCATTAATACAAATTGAGATACGGCTATGGGAAACAATAACGATTTTAAACAAAAGCAGTTTAACTCAATGAACTGAATGTATTTATGAAATAAATCATTATCTTTAACACATCATTGCTACTTAATAAGGTTAGGCAGACGGTGATCAAATTAATGACAGAAGAGTAACGGTAATAGCATACTATAAAAAAAATCCGGCCTTCATGGTGATTGTGGGTATTTTATCATTTTAAAAGGAATACACTAAACGAACTTAGATTTGTTACATCTGCGCATTCTGGTGAATGGTACCGATGGAAAGGCTGAGTTTGAAGGCCCAGAGCTGGCTGTATGGTCATCCGCAACACATCAAACCTCATAAGCCTCATGTTTCACAGGGAGTAGCGTATACCTCTGATTACGAACGATTTTGAGAAAGTAGGACGGGAGCTTTAGACTTTCGAAGTCCCCAATGACAAAGCCATAAAGTAATGAAAAACACAAAATATCATAATAAAAGAAAATGTATGTCAGCAATGTTATTGAACATGAATATAATTTTTATAATATAATTTTAATATATTATTTAAAAGATAGGAATTGCTCCAAACTTGGTGAAATGATCTGTTTTCAATCCCGAGTCATTTAACAAATTGTAATGAATAACTCTTTTACTTATAACATTAAAGTAGCAAAATTTATATTTAATTTCGATTCCCGTATACGCATTAATTGCTAGGATTAGCCCTCAAGGCAATAGCAAGAAAGGGATGATCTTTTAAAAATGAAATTTTTTAAAGACAAATTCAAAGCAGTAAATTTAGAATCACTCATCCCCAGTAAAAGATTTTAAATAAACTTCTAAGAATTTAAAATGAAAACAAACTGGCTAACAATTTCTATTTTAAATAAACAAAACTTTATTGATAGATTTGAAATCAAGCCTTGCTTCTTTCCAAATTAAATAATTATTCCCCCCCCCCTTTTTTTTTTTTAGACTCGCGAGTATGGGAAGTATAGACTATTAAAAAAAGGTAATTATACATAAAACAAAATAAGTTAAATATTTAATTGAGCCACACAAAGCTATATGACATAAATTAAGCTTGAAAGGGCATAGTGAGAACTACATTATACTAGTAAGGGATTACAGAGAGAGTTTAAGAGCATAATTAATAGAAACTTATAAAATAATAGTCGAATAAAACGTACGATTTTCATTATATCTTAGATGCGCAGATTACCTAAGGACTTTATATTAAAGGCAGCTCCACATAGAATGAGGTAACCTCAGAAAAGCACAGCATAGCAGGCAGGCAATCAGGGTCAGCTATTAGACGGTCATCTTGTATGGCCGATCAAATGGATGGAACATTGTGACATCAGTTAGCACCGACTTGCGTTGATTTCTTAAAATTTGAAGGTCTCGAAACACTTCTGAAAATTTATTTTGCTGAAAGACGTTCTGAAAGAATTTTCTAACTAAGTCAAAGCTTAATCACTAACTCAAAGTAACTTCTTTTGTTCTATGAGCCCTTTTTATACACCTTTTAATCCCTCCAAGAATGCAATTTCAATTGTCCACAGCTATCCCTGTAATCTCTTGATTAAAAAAATATTTAATTAGTAAAACTTTTAATTAGCAAAAATTTTTAAAACAGATAAGGCTCAAAATACCATTTTAGGTATTTTTAAAGATTTGCAAATGAACTAACAAAAGAATTCTTTATGATTTTAATTAAGATTTATAATTTTACTGAATGAAAATAATCTGAATCTAGATAAAGATCATTTCAGTATTTTGAGCCTTTCCCATTTTTCTTTTTTTTTACATTCCAAGATTTTAATTAAAATACACATATATACAAAGATAGTTACAATTATATAAAGAAAATGTCTAATTTTCAGCAATAAATATTAATAAAATTATTGCTTCATTCATATATATATATATATGCATCAAGCACACTACTGTTTTATTTTACTAAACATTTTTAATTTATCAATTTCCTGGATCATTATGCATACAGTGTGTGGGTGAATGGCATATATCTATGGCGAGGTCTGAATTCAGGCCGTACAGGAGGTTAGTATGGATGGTGAAGTATGAGGCTCAATGATGATTAGACATCGACTGCTTCAATATAAACAGCACATTTTCTTATGCATCCATCTCATATGTTTTTTTTGGTCTCTGATGAATGTCTTAAAACTCAGTTCTTGACTTTAACAGTCAACCTATTATCATTCCCCTAGCAACATTCCAAGTCTGTTTTTCTTCAATCCATTCATTCATTTAATGATTTTAATAATGACCCATATATTATCTTAACATATATCACTTCATACTTTGTATAGAGGTATAAAGTTTCTGTACTTGCCTTCAGCTAAGTATCCAAGTCTCAGATTCATCAAAAAATTATAAAACACATTTATTAATTTTTTTTTACTTGAAACACATAGAAATTTTTTTTAAGAAAAAGTATGTTATTTATGCCAAAAATCACTTTATTCCAGTTAATTTCTATAATTAATTTCATCCATTATATGCACATCTGTCTTGGTAACCTGATAAAGTATTTGTCATTGTTAACTTTTTATTTATGATTATCATCCTTTATTATTTTTAAAAAAAAAAATTATTGATGGTTTTTGTAATCTCACTTAGCATATATTTATAGTCCTGCTACTTTACTTACATATGATAATTTTTCAACACATTCTTAAGCTATGTATAATTTGCAAAAGCAACCATTGACTTAAAAAAAATTATTTAGTTTAATTTTTTAATGTCTTATTTGAATCCACAGAATTCTTTTTCTAAAACTGTTTTAAAATATTTTTAGCAATTGGAGGAACTCTGTTGCATGTTCTTCCCAATGTCAATCTTCTTAATATAACTAAATAATCTAATCATTGCTTTGCATTTTAATAAATATTCTTAAGAATATGACAATATCCTTGATGTAAATCTTGAAGAGATTGCTTTAATTACTAAAGAAATAGTAATAAAATCAAATACACATTCATTATCTATAAATCCAAAGTATAATAGTAGCTTCTATTCATTAGTGCTTTTTGTAATTTCTCAACATATTTGGATACCATTCACTGTGCTAAAACTATTTGCCAATCCATATTGTTTTTTTTTTGGTTAAAATCTAAATTTTGCTATAAATAATTTGTAATTATTTTGGTAAAAATTTATTGAGAACTGACAAAAGCATGCCAGGTTTGTAATTTATAATTTCCTATGTAAAATCTTTTTGAAATATCAATATTTATACTGGATTTTCTTAGTCTTTTGGTACATCAATATCACTTACACATTCAGTATACATTTGTCAACAAATTTTCTGTTTTTACTTGTTTCTGTTAAGACATCAATTACATGTCTATCATTACATGCAGCTTTTATTATTGCAAAAGTATGTTTCCCATCAATTACCAGAATATTATATACTTTTGCAAAATTTTATTCACTTCAACGACATTAATTCTTTCTTCATAAATTTAATTGGTTGTTTCATTTTTTGCATGAATATCTGGGTAATTCAGAAGATATTGTAATTGTAGAGGATCTTTCTTTTCTTTTATTAATACATAATTTTTATTCAACTCTGTTACACATTTATGGTGTCATTCCTCTTGTTAGCATATAGGTTTCTATTATAGAACTTTTAATCTTCAAGACAAACTATTAAAATAGTTTAATAAAAAAAATACAAATATGAAACTTTAAAAATATTTCACAAAAAATAACCTTAACATCATCGCTTGCAAGCAACATTTCATTATCCGTAACACTACTATGACATTTTTCTTAATCTGCCTTTTTATAAACCTAATCATCTCAATAACTGCATTTATTTATATAATTTATTTATTTCACTTGATTTATTCTCCATTTTTGTGATGTTTATGTGTGTGTGACTGATATTATTTTCTTTATTTCAAGTTCATATGCTTGCACAAAAATCAGTTAATATAACAAACCATTTGTTAAAACATTTCTCCAGAATCTGATAACAATATAACAGCAAAAACATACATAGTTACTGGCAGGTTTTGAATAGATATGGAATCCAGACATTAAAGTGTAAGTTTTCAATTCAGTATGAACATCAGGTCTATCTTACATTAGACAATATATGATACAATACAGGACACCATTCACTCAATCATTTAAAGGTACCACTAACTAGTCTCCAACATTGGAAAATTTATAATCCAGACATATTTTGATATAATTGCTCATGATAATAGCTTTGATTAGTTTCAGCTATATAGTCATTAGACAACTGATAAACAGATAATCATAAAAAATTGCAAGCAAATTTAAACAATTAACATAATGTTTATTAAATGCTAAAATAAAAATATAATACATAAGAAAAAAACTCAAAAAATTTCACATCGATTAATTTTAATTAGGGATAGTTTTGTAAACTAAATAATAGATCTGGATCATAATTATCTTTTTAGTTCAATAATTAATTAAATGGAAAAGTAACCACTTTAATGTTATAATTTGAAACTCATATGCATTTGATCTTAAATAATTTAGAATTTATATATTTACAAATATATTAAATAACCTTAATATTACCACCTATTTTTTTAAATTCAAAATTCAATAACGAAAAATGATCCTCAGAATTCATTTCATGCCCCAGCACTCATCAGTTGGTCCATGTCACTGTCTCCCATATATATTTTTATTATATGAAAATTTTTTTATCTATTTTAAATTATAATTTAAATTACAAGTGTCAAATTAACTCAAATGACATCTTTGACACTATGCACTTTATATATATATATATATAGTGTTATTCACATTTCTTTTTTCCATGCGTAATATCTATATAAACATATTAAATAACTACAATAACGTATTCTTTTAAATTCATATAAATAAAAATACAATAAAGATAAATGCTCTCTCAGATGCATTTCATGCATTTTGTGGTAATATTTGAGGCTATTTAATATATTTATAAATATTGCACTTTTGCTTTTAATTAATTATAATATTAGATTATTTTAGCTCATGTACATTTCTAATTTTAACCCATGCGATTTTTTATTCACTGCCAATCTTCTGTTTTTTCAGAAGCACATGATTACTGCTATATTATATATATATAAAACATAAATAATTAATGGTAAAAGCAATATTATATTTTAAATTCTTTAATCAATTGATTAATAATTTCAAGAGTATAATTTCTAAGCAAAGAAGTAATATAATTTATCAGATTTTATGTGGATGTCAAAAATTATATATCGGTGAATCAAGATGTTCTGTGGAAAAAAGATTGAAGGAGCATTAATTATTATATAATCGGATTAAAAATAATGTAAATAGTCAATTTAATACAGCTTCGGTATTCTTTAACCATGAAAATAGTTGTAATTATAGGTTTACATTTAATAGTAATGAAATAAAAATATTAATGGAAGAAAGGAATCTTAAAAGGAGGAAAATTAAAGAGGCAATTTTGATTGATAAATATAGAGATGATATTATTAATAGGCAAGTTGCAATTATGGCCATACACAGCTTCTGGAAATTTACGTAACATTTAAGTTTTAAAAAATTTGAAATTCAGTTAAAAGTGATGAGGATTACTATGTAATTGAGGACACTTCTAAAGAATTTAAAATATAATATTGCTTTTACCATTAATTATTTATGTTTTATATATATATTTTTTTATAATGGGTATTATACTTTTAGATTTATTATATATTGAATTTATTATCATTATGGAATTTTCATTCTTGAGTAAATTTTGGTTAATTAAAGAATGGCTGAAAAAAATCATAGTTGATTTGTGAAAGTTGCGGACTATACTTTTTTAAAAAGTGTAAAATGTTTTGTATTTCTCCTAAATGCTGTAATATTCGTTTGAATGCATGTCTCAGACTTTCCTCAAATAATGTATTTAAAATTAAATCAATTATCTTGGTCAATATAATAAGGCAATGTAAAAAAGAAATTTATGACATTAAAAAATATTTAACGGCTATTGAACATTTAATAGATATGAATGAGTGGGATCAATGGAATGCATTTTATATACATTGTCAAGTTGGATTTACAAAGAACCAATAAAATTGTATTAAGAAATTTGATGAGAAAATTGACTTTTTATATAATTGTTATTATTCAAATAGTTATGGTGATGATAGTTACATGAATTTAACAGATGAAAAAAATAGTTTTATATAAAAATATGTTTTACAATATGGTTCAAAGTATATAGGAAGTGTATGGGAAGATTATAATATGGAATTGATTTCATCAGTGCAGAACATTTTTGATGATAATATGAATTTACAAGATTGTAGTAATATAATTAAGGATATTTCTAAATATAAAATAAAAACTAATAGATATGATCAGCCATGGAATTATGCTATTTCTGAATTTAAACATCTTAGAAACAAAGTAAAACTCTCCATACAGTAGTGCCACCCTGTGCCAACCAGAGTAATCAATGGATGCCAGAAGGCTTGTGCATAAAATCACTATCTAATGCATACGCATCCAATATCCCTAGACTAGTTTCTAACTAGTGGCCTTTGTCAGTGAGGAGCTATGGATCCAAGAGCACTGGACCTAGATCTTAGAATCTAATGCAACTCTCCAGCAAACACCTTTTATCTCTACTTACCTACAAAACTGTGAGGATAAAATTGAAAACAATATTTTCAATCTAAGCTCAATAGCTTATAGTCATATGGGCCTGAACTCAGTTCAACACCCATACATTTTTGTGTCTTTGGCTCCTTAACAACCATAGCCATTACTATCCTATTTGGCAAAACCATTACGCATCACATGATCACCATCTCTTATACTAGCACATAATTATTTATAAAGAAGGCAAAACTCTCCATACAGTAGTGCCACCTGTGCCAACCAGAGCAATCAATGAATGCCAGAAGGCTTGTGCATAAAATCCCTATCTAATGCCTACTCATCCATTATCCCCAGACTAGTTTCTGGCTTGTGAACTTTGTCAGTGAGGAGCTTTGGATCTGAGAGCACTTCACCTAGATCTTATGATCTAATGCAACCCTCCAGCAACCACCTTTTATCTCTACTTAACTTCAAAACTATGAGAATGAAAACAATAATTTTTCAATTTAAGCTCAATAGCTTATATAGACATATGGGTCTGAACTCAGCACCCATACATTTTGGTGTCTTTGGCTACTTAACAACCATAGCCACCACTATTTTATTTGGCAGAATTGGCGTTAAACCATTATGCATCAGATTATTACCATCTCTTATACTAGCACATAATTGTTTATAAACAAGGCAAACTCTCCATGCAGTATTTCCACCCTCTGCCAACTTGAGTAATCAATGGATGCCAGCCAAAGACTCCAAAATGTATAAGTGCTGAACTGAGTTCAGACCCATATGCCTATATAAGCGATTGATCTTAGATTGAAAAATGTTTTCAATTTCATTCTCATAGTTTAGTAGTTAATTAGAGATAAAAAGTGGTTGCTGGAGGGTTGCATTAGATCATAAGATCTAGGTGCAGTGCTCTCATATCCAAAGCTCCTAACTTATGAAGGCCACAAGCCAGAAACTAGTCTGAAAATATTAGATGAGTTGGAATTAGGGATATTATGCACAGGCCTTCTGGCATTCATTGATTACTCTGGTTGGCACAGGGTGTCACTACTGTCTGGAGAGATTTGCCTTGTTTATAAACAATTATGTGCTAGTATAAAAGATGGTGATCATGTGATGCTTACTGGTTTAACATCTTAGAACTGAGCAATATATATGTTTGAAAGAAGATAAAGGTTTACAAATGTATTTTATTAAAAAAGATGCATATAATGATAAAATTGAAACATAAATGAGTAAATTGGGATTTGATATTATTAATAGTTATGACATGGAGAAACAACATGTGAAACTTATAAATAGTATTTTAAAGAAGGCTAAAAGTCATCTTATAAATAGTTGTACATACTATGATATATATCCATCTATGTCTGTATGCCCAAGAATATTTGCTAATATTAAACTTCAAAAAGAAGGAAATCTTCTTAGATTGGTGATTAATTTTGGTGGATCATATATGTATAGAACAGCTAGATATATTGGTAAATTGTTACAAGATATGCTGGGTTTTGGAAGATATACAATTGCATCTTCTTATGAATTTGTTGATAGAATTAAAAGTATAAAAATAAATGATAATGATTTGTTAGCTTCATTGGATGTAATGGAATTATATGGATCAATTGGTCTTTTTAAATCTATAAATTTAATTGAAATTGAACTAATTAATATGTCTGTAAATAAACATTTGATAAATTTTATTATTAAATCACTAAAATTTATAAGTGATAATATTATTGCAACATATAATGATAAGTTTTATAAAGTGGGTAGAGGATGGCAATGGGATTACCTATGGTTGCACAAATATGTAATTTTATATTGTCAAAATATAAAAATATTATATTTAATTGTTATAATTTTGAAAATATTAACATTTATAGTAGATATGCTGCTGATGTTTTTGTTTGTGGTCCTCAAGACATTATCAATGTTCTTTTATATAATCTAAATAATTTAAACAATTTAAAATGGACTATTAAGAATGAACAAAATGGAAACATAAAATTTTTGGATTTACAAATATTTAGAGATGCTACTGATTGAAATTATAAATTAATTTTTAAGTCTATTGGAAAAAATGGATATATTCATTTTAAATTACATGTTCTAATGATACATAAAATGGCAAGTCTGAAATTGTTTTCGCATTGGAATGATAAATTATGTAAATATAAGTGTGATAAAATTTTACATATTGAACTCTTTACTTATGAACTTTTAAAAGTTGGTTATGATAAAAACCAAATTTTGCATACAGTAAATTCTTTTAATAATGAGGAGAGTTTGCAATGTTGCCTTAGATAATAAAAAATGGATGTCTATTCCATTTATAAATAACATGCAATATAAATTAAAAACATATTTAAAAAAAAAGTATAATATTTTATTTTGTGTTCCTCCAAATGTTAATTGATTGATTAATAAATCTACGAGTATAATTCCTAAATTGCAAAGAAGTAATATAATTTACCAGGTTTCAGGTTGATGTCAAAAATTATATATCAGTGAATCAAAATATTCAATGGGAAAAAGATAAAAGCATCTATTATTATATAATCAGATTAAAAATAATGTAAATACTCAATTTAATACATCTTCAGTATTCTTTGACCATAAAAAACTTGTAATTATAGGTTTACATTTAATAGTAATGAAATAAAAATATTAATGGAAGAAAGGAATCATAAAAAAAAGAAAAATAAAAAAGGAAATTTTAATAGATAAATATAAGGATGATGTTATTAATAGGCAAGTTGCAAATATTGTCATACACAACTTATGGAAATTTACGTAACATTAAGTTTTAAAAAATTTGAATTCAGTTAAAGCTGACAAGGATTACTATATAATTGAAAGCACTTTTAAAGAATTTAAAATATAATACTGCTTTTACCATTAATTATTTATGTTTTATATATAATATTTTTTATAATGGGTATTACACTTTTACATATATATATATATATTATAATAGTAACTTACAGTTATTATTATTGGTCTAACGTGTTTTATCTCTTGTGAAATTATTTATAAATATAAATTTTTATTTGACTATTTTATTATGTAACATATATGTACTATTTATATATACATTTAAGTTTTAAATAATACATACCTTAAGCTTTTGAGTAAAATGCCAGATTTGAAGTTAAGAATAAATACTTATATATATTTTTTATTTTATTATTAAATCTTACTGTCAGTGGAACAATTGATAGTTGAGTTAAGCATGAACTTGTTATAACACACGAGCAGATTCGTTCATTCTCTGGTTATAAAAAAGCGAAAGAAAAAGAAAATCATTTCTCTTTAAAAATAGCATTTTTCTTTTATCAATACTACTATTTTACAATTGGAATTTAAATATTAACTTTTCCAAATTAAAATAATTTGTGGATTAAAAGTCTGCAAGGAAAATATATTTAATTTTCTACTCAATCTTAAAGGAATAGCAATATAAAAGAAAAGAACGTCTGTTTAAGTTTTTTGGAAACTACGTTGTTTTAATACTTCCGTGATTCTTCGGATATATATTGTAACGATATTATAAATATGTCGTTACATTTATTTAAAATAAAAACAAAGTTCGCAAATAAAAATAAATGTATTAAAAATCTATAAAAAAAAGTAAACGCTAAAATTAAAATGTTGTTAAATATATATATTCGCACAGATACTAAACTTTAAAAATATTTTTTTTTATATAAATAAAAAAAGGTATTTGAATGTATTTTTTTTTTGATAAAAAAATACAAGAGTTAAATATTAAAATATTTAATATAAGTTAAAATAAAAACAGGTATTAATTAATTCCTGTAATCTATAAATGGAAATGATTGTTTATTATTTGAAAAACAAGCTAGCCCTCAAGGCTCTTATGTTATTAAAGGGTCAGATGGAAATTAGATAAGAGAAATTAGCTTGACCAATGGAAGCACCAAGCCTTGGCTCGGACCCTAATGAAAGTGATGGATTGGTGATGTTTTGTTGTTTGAATCCGTGTGGATAATATAAAAAGGAGAAATATTGAGTATTGGGCAGTTCCAGCTGTTGGTTTTTTGAGAGTGGTGATAGAGATGCACATATCACACACTCTCTCTATTTTAAAAAATGAACTGATTGTGATACCGAAATGAACCAGCTAATCTACCTCCGGAACATCTGACCGGGTTTCAAACAAGGACTCCGTGGAAAAACAAGAACCTTGACTCTTCTTCCGTAAGCTATTAACAATGAACTTAAAAAATTTTAAATAATTAAGAACTTTTGTGCAAGCAATTTAAATGTTAAAATGGAATTTCTATCTGATCTTTAATTTTAAAATCAATTGATGTTTAATTTTATATGTTTGTTATTGATAAAAAATCATTTCCATTCATTTTAATTGTATAAATTATTTATTGTTTAAATTTTAAATGCATAAAGTTTAAAGTTGGGTATAGACATTGCATAGATTCGTTAGCGGTTGATGATGTTGGGATTTTCACAGTCGATTAGAATGTATAGGTCAATGATGTTAATGCAGGCACCTTATGGTGAGTGCCACGGGTTTTGTGTATTCCCTTTTTGCAATTGACGTTATCGATGATTTTGTATTTTGATTGATTGTGTTTAATTTGGATGTTTTTGACCATGGAATCTGTGCAGCCGATCTATACTTAACATTTTAAAATAAATTGTATAAAAGTTATCTGTGCGAACATATCTAAATGATAAATTTAAGTCGGGCGTGAACGGCTATATAGTTTTGTAAGGTTATATTAAGGGAGGGTAATCTTAGGTTATTTGTTTCGTGGTTGAATTGGCTCAATGGTTTCGATATATTTGTGTAGGTAGTAAATGTAGCAGGAGATCCGCCACGTGCAGGATTACATATATACGCCGCACACCCTCTGTTGCCTATGGAATTGGATAGTAAGACGCAAGATGCAATCTATTCCTATGGAGTTTTATGTTTATTGTTCTACTCGCCATCAGAAGTAGCATTCTTGGTGGTGGAGAGCAACAATGTCTTCTCATTATACTGTTCAGATGTGCATTCCTGACAGTATAGTCAATTTAGTGCCGTTGTATTTTCATGCTACATTGAATACATAAATGTATCGGATGATTGGCGTCAGTTTGACTTTGAACTTTTAGCCTAGGGTTAAATAAGGGAAGAATATTGTCTTTTCAAATACAGATCTATGTAGCCTATTCATACCCGACCCTCTAAATAAAATATTAAACATTATAGCAAGCTATTTTAAATGTAAAATTAAAAATTAAGATAAAAATCTAAGTGTTAAACTTATTCCTCGAGTTTAGAATGATTTTATATGTGCGTAAATAAATATTTTTCTGTGTTAATTTCTGGCAGTGGCTTTTATTATTTTTTTATATTTATATCTAAGGTTATATATTTTATTATCTCTGCGTCTCCACTGAGCTAGTGACAATGGGCTAACGATCGAAATATGTAAATAAAGTGGAATCCTAACAGCGCATATCTGCCTACTTTATAAATTTTTCTAGGCTCAAATGCCTAGATGGCGCCCTTGGTAGTGCGGTGCGGTGCGATGCGATCTCCCACTTCGTTTGGATCATTATAATATAAATTTAAAATAATTATATATATAGGATAAAACAATGTGTTTTGAGTAAAACAACTTTATATCGTAAAGGTTTCGAAACCAACCTTGCATGCTATTTAAAATATTTTGAAATATTGAATATATAGAATGTCTAATGATAATAGAAAAATGAAGATTAAGAACATCTACATTCGAAGAATATTTATTTTATTTCACATTAATCAAATCATTGGATATTATTAACAGTTTATCGTTTAAGGATAAATAAAATCATCATTATACCAATGGATTAATAATATACTTCATAAAAGATCTTCATTAGGATGATGAACTATAGACTTCAATATCTGCTCTCAACTCTATTATAAATAAGTTTTCTTTATTATTTATTTATATATATTATAATAATGCTTATATTATTTTAATATGTTTATTATTATCTTTATTTCAAATTTGGCATCGCATCATTATATCTTAATAGGAAAATTATATTTATTATTAAATATAATTAATTGAAAGCTTAACATAATTCATCAAATTAGATGAGGGATATAAAAATAGTTATTATTTGACAGATATCTTAAACAGGATTATATTGTGTTTACTACGTAATATTGTAAACGTTTAATGTATTTTTATTTATTAAAAATACATATAATATATAAGTTATACAATGGTAAATAATACTTATATATGGGTAATTGTGAAGCATATAAATAAGAACGGTAAATAAATTAATAAGTTACATAAATTATTAATTTTTGAACCCAGATATTGTTTTTATAAATCTGTTAATTTAAGCTATTTTTTTTAATTTTTGAAAGTTTATTATAGTATTGAGTTTTATCATAGGGTATTAAATAAAAAATATCATTTATTAATATTCTTTTAAAATGATAAAATTCATCCGTATTTATTTATTAATATTTTATTATCTATTCTATTATATTTTTTATTGTTTATTAAATATTGATTTGTTAACGTGAGCTCTTTGTCTAATCATTATTGAATTATATTATATATATGCTAGTATTATAAATATCATATGAATAATAGTTATAATTAATGCTTATATAAAGGCATATGAAATAACTTGTTTTGAAATTATTCCTGAAAAGAGCTAATTGCAAATTCTCCGTGAGTTTGAATATCGTGGCATAATGGTGACTGAAAGAGGGATGAAAGATGGATGACCTGGTCTAAATTGTATTTAAACTTATTTAAAGATTATTGAGCTAGCATAATAAAGATATATATATATAATCATGGACTTAGTATTTCATTGATTCATTTCTAGCATTCTACTTGAAGACCCAAAGTCCGATTGTAATGAAATGCGTATCCTCTTTCTAAGGAATTTAATCATCTCTTTATGTTTAACAAGACCAACTTAGATTTTAAATATAATCCATTCTGTTATATTTGGCGAACCTAACTGTGAAGCATTAAGTTAATGATTTTTAAACATTAAATATAATTGATTATATTACATTTAATACATCAACTGGGATGATTAAATGCCGTTCCGTTATATTTGGTGCCTCAACTAAGGCTATCAAATAGGCTGTCCTGTTATAATATATATATATATATTTATAAAAGTAAAATATGTTAGTTTACACCCAATAACTTAAAAGCTAAAAAGATTGTTTTTTTCATTAATTATAATATTAGATTACTTTATATTAGATTATCGTAAAAATAACTTGTTAATATATGTTATTCATTTTTGGAAGTTATTTGTGACTTCATAATGATCCATTTCATATTAGATTGTGGGAGTAATTTGATCTTTTGCTCACATAGTTTTTGCTTTCTTTCCAACCTGTTTATTTTGTAAAAATTAATGTATTTGTTATTTTGATTTTTTAGGAGTACTTCATCTTTTTGATGAAACATAATTCTATAAAAAAAATTTTGTTCATTTAATTTGGGCAGAATTTGATCTTTTGGTTTTGTAATTTTTGCATTTTATTTTAAATTGAGAAATTTTCTAATAATTTTTTTGATATTTATAATTCTACTAGTATTTGATTTTTTTAATTGAGGACAGTTCTAAAATTTGTGTTATTTTTTAATTTTTATTGTAATATGTGATTTTTTAATTAATGGTCAAAATAAATGTGATCTATCAATCTTTGCCAGTGATATCTGACTTCATTTAACACATGGTTATGTTAGTGGTTGATTTGGGTTTCTTTTGGAAATCAAAATGATGGATGGTACACTCTAAATTAGTAACAGTTTCCTGAGCTTATAATGTATTAAGTTTCTGTGTAAAGTAATCATTTTTATATATTGGTATATTATTTTGATACCGCAATTTGGGGATTTCATTTTTATGTTAGTAATCTGTAAATGGGGTTACATTTTATTAATACCATTTTATGAATCTATACTAACATAGGGAAGTGAATATATTATGTAGATAACATCTATAAAATAACATGTGAGAAGACAAATATTATTCATCTCATTATACAGACTTACACACATTTTTAAATTCAAGGTGCTCAATAACCATGATATTAATCTAGTATATACCATGTGAGTTCTACTTGTTGATAATATGCTTATCAAGACCAACAAATTTGAAATAGATTTTAAATTGAATCCTTATTGGTGTAATAGCAGAATTGATAGTCATTATGAATTATGGAAAACTTGATTCTAATGATAGGCATTTATAGTTTGTGAACTGCAAATTATCATATATAACTTGATTATTGGATGAGAACCAGTAATAAAGACAATGAATTTATTTATATAAATATAATTACTATATTAAAGAAACATTAAATAATGATAATAAATAAGTAATGAGATAAATGATTGAATATCTGTTAACACGGACAATTCTTAATGTCTCTAATGCATGTTGTAATAAATATGTTAGTTAATTATTTTAAATAAATTAATGAAAATGGAAAATATAACATGTTACTAAACTCAGAAACATACATTCATTTTTAAGATGCCAACATAGATATTGATTGAACAATTTTTATTTGAACTATATTTTGTTTATGATATATTATTTGTGTATTTTATTATTTATGAAGGTGAGCAGAGAGATATTAAGTAAATGTTTTATGACATCCATTTCTTAAATATTCTTTCTTTTTAACAGTTGCATTACAAAATAAAATTTACTCTTCTGATATCTATGCATTTACACAAGTGTATATTATGAACACTATATGTGCAAGTGATTGGAGATATAAAAAGGTTTTTAACATAATTTTTTTTTAATGGATATCACTCTTTCTTATGGTATTAGATTTGATTAAGTGGTAAACATATTCAAAGTTTTGATAACAGAGAAAATATCTGCACACTTATAATAATATATATTGCTGCCTTTGGTTTTGACCAAAGTTCCATTAACAGTATATATCAAAATTTTCCTCATAAAATGCATTAATTGTGTTATAAACGTTATTTAGAGAGTGCTAATTTTAAAACAGAATAAAAGTTTAAATTGATTTTCATAATTTAATTGATATGCAAGCATAATTCATTTGCAATTACTTAAAACAGGAATTGTTGTAATTATAATGTGAATTTAGTAATTATTTAACGGTTCAAAAAGACAGTTGAATTGATGATCGTTATTAATTAGGAATCTTTTACAAGTCATTATTAATATTGTAAAGAAATCTGCAGGGCAGGGGTAGACATTGTAATATTCGCACTTACGACTGTGCCAAGGTTATAACTGCAAGTCATACTGTGCGGTCAGCAAATAACGTTATACAATTCCCACGCTGTTCTTTCCCAACGAGTGCTCTCCAACGAATGGTCTATTTTGCAACGAATGCCTTGCTCTGCAATGAATGCTTCTACTCTGCAACTAATGCTTTGCTCTGCAACTAATGCCCTTCTCTGCAACTAATGCTCTTCTTGCAACTAATGCTCTTCTCTGCTGCGGCGTCTTTCAGCTACATCCGTGAACTACATTTTCACTGGGTGTGCTAGTCATTTACTGCCAGCACTGACGCGAGATATCTCTGCTGATGTTAAACAGACGTCTCTCCAATACTGCTTACTCAATACTGCGTGACTGCTCTCTACTGGAGTTGTCCTCTAATTGCTGCTAGATGTTACACCGTCTTCTATTCGCTCTCTGACAACTGCAACGATCTCAATCAATGCACTGACCAATAAGGTAACGTCTCTTATCTAGAAACATTTGTAATTAGCAAATATTTCTAGGAATTGTCGATCGCCATTACGTCAATGCACTAATTAAATTCCTCAGCTATCAGAGCGCGATCTAAAAACAGCCTTACAAATAAATTCTAGTTTTTCTGGAGTGCACAAAAATGTCTGCCATTTTTACAAACACTACAGACATGTATAAAATAAATATCTTGTCTATTTAATAAAAAAGTGTCTGATGAAAAATCAGGGAGAAGTAAATTTTTACTATAAAATACTTATTGGAAGAAAATTGCATAAGAGATCAAGAATAAATAAAAGTATTAAAATCTGTTCAAGTATAATCATATACGTGTGTGTAAATGAATATGTGTAGAAGGTTTTAAAAAAATTTAATTACCAAAATAATCAATAATCTTTAAGGGTCACATATGGTATCGGTGGTAAGCTTGTTGAGATGGCTATTACTTACTTTTAATTTCATATCCATGGCAGCCGATTTTCATTCAAAACCTTGAGTTCAAAATTGGTCTGCTATGTATTATTATGTTTATTTTGTTAAAACGTTAATTTTAGTCTCTCAAAGACTTTTTCACAAGCAGGAAAAATTCAACAAAACCACGTGATGTCTATAAAAGTGTGAATAGATAATTCATAAAACAATAACAAAACAATTAGAAATTCAGTATAATTTAATTGATAAGAAATGTCACTTGGAAATTGAAAGGGTACAGCAGAATATAAAAGCTCAACCACCCTTCAAGGAGGTGCTTGATCATCATTTTTTTTGTGTCTAGGAAAAACTTCATTCAGGTTTAAATTATCACTTTCAAATTTTAAACGGTAAGTTTTTATTGTTACCCTGGCTCAATTTCTGAATGTAAAATTTAGTTAAAATGAATATTATTGTAAAATATGATTAGAGAGTAAACTTTCAATCAAGATATGTTGCTTCTCCTGAAGTTGACCATCAGCATGATTTTCAATATGATCTTAATCAGCTTCAATAACCAGAGAGTACTGCAATATCGACTGCAGCTAAAATTATACCTTGAAAAAATTAAAAAAGCAATAAGTTTTATGAATTTTTATTTCAAATCTTCACTTTTAACGATGAATAGATATAACTATTTATGCTATAGAAAATTTAGAAAAAAATTAATCACCATCAAGGAAAAATGTGGAACTGAATCATAATGCAAATGAGGTATATGCTAAATTCTGCCAACATATTGCCTGGATCATGGATGGGTTGAAATGATGAGTTGTTAATGAAAAATTAAATGATTAATACCTAGAAGAAAATATATTATTGATCAAATTGATATGCTACCTACTTAGGAAAAATTTTAAGGAATATAGTGCCACAATTCTTGTAAATTATTGGACTTCGCCAACCTAAGCTATAGTGAACCGACTTACTTGTTCAGAAAGAAAAAATTAAAAAAAAGTTGATTATGTATTCCATTATAATATTGAATAAACTCTCAGTTAAGGAAACGTAAACTGCATAAAGGAATTAAAATACTATTTAAAAATTATTACTTCGTTGAATTTTACCACCAATTTGTGTCAAATAATGTGCATCTGTAATATAACTAAATACCCTCTGGAATATTATTTCTAATGTTTAAAAAAAATCCTGTATAGATAAACTTCATATTTAATAGCTCAACTGTACAGATTACTTATTGAAATAGTTTATTAAAATTCCCATGGAATAAGTGTTCGAATAAAGTGTGCACACAAAACTATAAGGGACTTTGTAGAACTGTACTGATCAGAGACTATATAAATATTATTCTTTTATTCATTGTTATTTTATATTTTTTTTTTAAGCTATATTATCTGATGCATTAGAATACTAGTTACTTATGTGCCTGCCTTTAAAGTTAACCAATATCTATTCTAAGTTTCAGTTAGTGTAATAATATAAAATATGCCTTTTTAACTACAAATTCATTGCTTTACTCTAAGTTATACTAATTAAAAATGTGAATGAAAATATTTGAGAGTACAAAGTGTTTTATAAAAAAATGGATTATTATTTAAAAATTTAATGCTAATAAAATATATGTATATATTTTTTTGAATGTATGTTGTAATAGAATGAGATAGACTTGTCCCAAACAAGAAAGAAAAAAAATGATTCAGCAAATGATGTGCATTTCTTAGTTCTTGTTGTTAAAATAGAAAATGATTTTAAATGTAAACATATTTAAGCTAATATAATTTTTGGCTCATGTGTCAGTGCAATATTTTGTGGGGAGAGTAGATTTAAATTATCATATGTATGTGCATAGATGGGTAAAGGACCCTTGTTTACTCGAGTTCTATTAAATAATCATCATTTAGTCATTGATACTAAAGCATAACTTGCTCACCAAATGGTCAGTAAAATTTTAGAAATAGTTAATAGGTGTGTATGAAATTCCCACTTTATGTTTAGTTACCCTGTAACATAATTTTTTTATTGATAGCCATAGTATCTTGTGCAAGCCCATCTATATTTATATGCCTAGTGACTAGTCCTACCATATTTCAGCCCTAGTAAAAAGGTGCTACTTCTTTTGTTCTGGGTTTTTGCCAACACTCATGTTGATGTTGAATTATTTTTCTTATGGGTGTATATTATTTACAGAATAATAATAGGGTAAGTTATTAGTAGTGTTATCAGGGTCATGGAATCAATTTGCTGTATCTGTGTGAATGTGGATATGAAAGTGTGATCTATTGTACTGATGCATTGTGTTTGATTTAGTTTTATATAGCTAGTTAAGAGCCAAGAATAATTATAATCTTGAATTTTGAAGTTCAAAAGTAAAACATGTTTATTTGACAATAAGCAATTTGCATCAAAGTTTTAGTTCAAAGCCAGATGTGATCTTCACTGGAATGGTAAGCCAACAAAATAGTACTCCTGTGAAAACATTGGTAAATGATTTAGATGTGTGTAGGTGAAAGTATGCTCAGTAGGTGTACCGATTCTTTTAACATTTGAACAGTTATTTAATGCATGCTAGGATAAGCAAATGCTGTAAAATATTTAAAATTAAAAAATAAGTTACTAAGGCATATGTGATTTAATTAAGGCATAAATTATAAGTCCATTTCTTCATGAAAAGTATTTTTCATGACCAATATTAGCAAGCATATAGTAAATAATGTTATTTAGAGTTTAAAAGTGTATTTTATAATAATAATAAGTCTTATTACATTAAAATCTTATCTGAATTATATAAATTAAGGATTGTATAGTCATCTGTTCACAGAACAAAAGTCAATTTATAGCTGCTGTAAACCCCAGATTATTGATAATTTAGTAATATTTTATCCTGTGAACAATTTATTAATACCTAATAATTAGTATTATTTTTTTATTATGGTTGAAGAACTGGGGAAAGCTACAGAAAAAACGTGTAGATAATGTAAATACATTTTAGTTTATTATTTGTAATAAAATGTAATTTTTTAAAAATAAAATCTTTTCTGGAGCTCAATGTTTTATGAATCCAATATATTATGGTAATCCTAATCATACCATAATACACTATCACTTACATTTAATTATGATATAATTACACTACACCCCAAGTTAAATTGCTTAAGAGATTATTTTAAAAAGTTTTATTACCAAATTTGATAGAAGAGAAAATTATTTTAACAATGCATACTCAAATGAATAAGTATGGATTACAAGTAAACTAATTTAGCAATATAACATTTAAAGTGTATAGTATGCAGTGGGATTGTTGTGTGATATAGAGTACAGTGGATGAACATAAAATCTCTTTTCCATCTGTTGTATTCACATGCCTTCTCAGGTAAATTTATTAGTTAAATTTCTAAATTATTAAAGTGTTCATGGTATTTTGCCAACAAAATCTATAGTTAACATTTAATCTTAATTACTTAGAAAGATAGAAAATAGACATTGGCTAGATTAAAGTAAGCCAAGGTTGATTACTATTGTCTTCTCTGGGAGTGTATTCATGTATCACTAATTATTTGTATCATAGTGTTAATTTTTACATCTTGCTGTTCTGAAGCCCTGAGATAAGATTATTATAGAATAGAGAAAAGTTAGCAAAGTAACAACTAGTCAGAAAATAAAGAAAAAACTTTATAATGATTAGTTACAAATATTCACAAAATTGAACTATGAAAGTATGGTAGAGTGATGGAAAATGAGGAAGATAATGGGCATGGAAATTGTTTAGATTTCCTTAAATTTAGTTGTGGCTTTAATGTTAGATGGATGGGGAGGGTGCTGAGACAGTTAGGATAAAATGTAGAGTTGAGATGAGATTTTCCTTTTCAGTAAATGTGATAAATTATGAGATTATTATTATCAGTAATTTCCCTCACACTGTTTATTCATTAGATATTTTATTTCTTAACACATTCATCAGATATTAATGTAGATAATTAAATAAATTATGAATATATAGTAAAGAAATAAATAGATTCTCCATTAGGGTTGCAATTTGGCACCCCGGCTATTTTTTACATTTTGTCCCATCATCATCAATCCCAGGGTAATCCTCTCCAAAGATTATGTGTGTAGGTGAGGTAGAGAGAGTAGTAGCAAAGCTAAGGCTGAGGATTTTAGAGCTCATGAAATCATTGTTTTTTAAGGTTACAAATGGGGCATCAATGTGGTCACCTGAATAATAGTAAGGGTTGGAACTATATAAAGGCCAGAGTAATGATTCTTTATGTGCCAGTGATTTGTTTATATAAGGATTGTGTTGTAATGTATTATTAATTCAGATAAGAGAAATATGCATTTTACTTTGTTTAAAAACCAATAGTAAACAGATATATTTAAAACTCAGTTGTTGGTAGATGATTGGATTTCTGAATGCCCAAAATTGTGACAAGAGACACAATCAACAACATAAAATTGTTAAGGTCGAAACCAACTAGGTTGACCAGGGTTTAGGTTGTTGAGAGGGTTTGATTGTTGTTTAATGGAGTGGTGAGGGAGGAGAAATGTATGCTGGATTAATTATATACAAAATATTGTACATAAGTGAAATGTCATTTGGTGCCAACGGGTGCCAGAGTTTATCTTAGCTTAACTATTTATTTGTAATTTTCTGATTTTTAAAAAAATAATGATAAAAATAAAAGACATTAGTTAATTAGTAAATAATATAGGATAATAATGGTAGTATTGTAATATTTATTAAATTTTGAATGATTATTTATGAAAAATCAGTAGCATGTGGTAATTAGTTTAATGAGAGATGTAAGATAGTAAGTTGACTTAAAGGAAATATCAGGAATAGTTGTGAATTAATAAATAGTATTCAATGTATTATAAAGTAATTACTATTGCATTCATTTTTAGTTTATAACCTATAGAGTTAATAGTATAAATAAAATAAATAGTATTAAATTGACTTAAAAATAATATTTAAATTAATTTTAAAGCAGTCAGATAATATTTAAATGTGTAATCTAAATTAGCTTTTAAACTGTTAAAAATTATTTCAAATATAATATTCATTGGTATTTTTATTTTTGTAGTTTTTAAAAATAAGTTGTAAGTAATTAGTGGAAGAACAGGTTAATAGGTCACCTGTGTGTGCATATATGTGTGCATGCAGGGAGATATGTGAAATGTGTGAATAAATAATAATTTAATTGCAATATTGATTAAAAAGCAAATGAATAAATAAAATTATTAAAATTAAATATTTAAAAGTTTTTTTTAAATAAAACTAGTTCTAATTTTTATATTTGTTTCATTTAATTTTATGTAATATATTTTTTATAAAATGTTACATAATAAAAATTACTAATTAACTTTTGACTTAGCAACTGTTAAATTATGTGGTTTTCAAATAATTAGTTCAATTGCATCAGTAATCAATTCACAGCTGATTTGTCAAAAATGTTAAAGTTAAATATAAAATAACTTGATGGGTTTTTAAAGAAATTGACATATAATTTGAGGGAGGTATAAAAATTATCAGATTTATATACAGGGCTTTATTCATATTTTCAGGAGGTGTCTATGTTTTTCTGAATCCTGACCTTTTCTTATAAAAATAAAAAAAGTAAGTTTTTTTTAATGTTTTTTTTCTTTTTATTAAAAGTAAAAGTATTTTTAAAAGTATATTTAATTGCTTTACAATTATGAATGGCTAAACCAGAAGGTAACTATTTCTGATATCAACTCTCAATTAAATTTTAAACTAGAGTAACAAAATGTTTAAAGGAAGTTTTGCATCTCTTGTCTGATTTACGTATTGCATGTCTTTTATTTATTGGAAAATAAAGTTAAGATGTAAACTGTTAGTATCTAAATGGCTAAATATCTTTATTGTGCTGAACTATTATAGTTGGAGGATACTGAGTAATTGTTTAATTAAGCAAAAACAAATGCGAGGAAAATTGAAAGACATTCATATTTTATACTTCATTATAGTTAAAAATGTGTCTATATACTTGTAGCTAAAATTGACTTCAAGTCTGAGAATTCATTAGTGATACCTAATATTGCCTTTAAAATATATTCTTGTTATAATAATGCTTATTTCTAAAATAATTTAGAAGAGAAATATACTGCACTAAAATAAGGAAAAATGAACTTTATCTGCCAAGCGTTTAGTATAATTTAATATTAATTTTGCCTAATGTCCAATTGTAAAATGTATTGAATATGAGATATTAATTATTTACTTCTAGAAAAAGTTGGACAAAATATTGAAAACTACAATTAGTTAAGTATGAATTTTCAAATGATAATGAACTAAAAAAGTTTATTGCTTATACCTTGACCAAAAAATGAAAATACTTTATTTTAGCTAGTTGTGAACAGGTGAAAATATGTATTTAAAAAAAATAATTGCCATCTTATGCTAAGCAGTGGGAAGAAAAAGTTATTTGGAAATATAATTTCAAAATATTGTATGACAAATAATTTTTTTTAAAAAAAAAGCTGTTTTTTTAAAAAAAGCATTCTTTTATAAAAGAAATTGAATTAAATAATAATGCTATATTATTGTGTATTTAAACCCAGGATTCTATAAAAATGTAATCAGCTGAAGAATTTATTTTTCCAATGCAGGCCTCTTCTTATTATTTCAATGTTTTAATATTTAGAATTATTTTTAAAGAAAGAAAGTGAAAATATCTTTAAGGAACTATTGAACATGTTTTGTTTTGGAAATCATTGTCATACTTATAAATGTTTTGACTAGAAGCTTCAAATATGGTCAGATAAATTAGCCTCAATAAATTATCTACATGTCTTAAATGGAAAAACCAGTACAGAGCTGAACTATGATCTTAAGTTACTGTATTATTATTTTTTATTGTCTGTTTTATTGGTTTAAAAAAAAACAGCAAAATATTTATGCTATATATTTTGTTTTGAGATATTTGTAACACTATTAGCATAAATATACCAGGTAAACTAATGTTACAATTTTAATCTTAGTGGGATTTTATTAAAATGAGTAGATAAATATTCTGCCATTTACAGATAAATATATTTATTTGGCATTTCACAAGTTAATTTCTATTTGATAATTTCATTCACAGAGATTTAAATATCACAGTCTTAGCTTATTATATGTGGGATGTTTCACTCAGTTATATTTTAAACCAGCCAAAGAAGTTTATCAGAGAGTTTCCATTCTTTTGTTTTATGAATGCTATATTAATAATAATTGCAAATATTTTATTTTTTATAGGCATTGAGAATAATTATTCTCACATTTAATTTGCAATCTTTTAAAAGTCCACTAGTCACTATATTTTTAGTATTTAATATTTTATTATGTGTGCATTGTGTCTTTGCCTAGAATTTTATATGCATTTAATTTTAAAGTATTTCTTATAGCAGTCATTTGACACAGTTTTGCTTTGTTGGTTCTTACATTGAATATACGTGTCATATTTTTTTAAACTTTTTAGTAATGTAACGATATATAAATATGTCGTTACATTAATTTAAAATAAAAACTTAAAAGTTCGCAAATAAAAGGAAAAAACTAAACGCTAAAATTAAAATGTTTGTTAAACATATATATATATTCGCACAGATGCTAAACTTGAAAAATATTTTTTTCATAAACAAAAAAAAAGGTATTTGAACGTATTTTTTTAAATAAAAAAATACAAGATTGAAATATAAAAATATTTTAATAAAAGTACAAGATTTAAAAATAAAAACAGGTATTAATTAATGTAATCTGTAAATGGAAATGATTGTTTATAAATTGTTTGAAAAGCAAGCTAGCCGTGGGCTCTTGTATAATTAAAATGATCTGATGAAAGATAGATAAGAAAATAAAGAGAAATTAGCTTGACCAATGGAAGCACTAAGCCTTGGCTCGGACCCTAACGAAAGTGATGGATTAGTGAAGTTTTGTTGATTGAATCCTTGTGGATAATATAAAAAGGGAAATAGTTTTTTAGGACAGTTCCAGCATTGTGTGTTTGAGAGATGTGGTAGGACACACATACCACACTCTCTATTTAAAAAAAGGAAAATGAAAAGACTGTGATACCTTGAACCAGCTATTGCCATCTCCAGAACATTATCTTCCAATGGAGGCATCGTGGGAATTAAAAGCAGAAACCTGGACTCTTCTACCATAAGCTATATGAAATGAACAATTGTTAAAATCAATTAAGAACTTTCGTCAAGTTTTACAAATTGATAAACAAGCCAACTTAAATGTTAAAATGGACTTTTATCTGACTCTTGTAAGTTTTTAAATTAAATTAATAATGTTTAATTTTATACATTTTCCGATTGATAAAAATCATTTCCATTTTTTTTTCTCTTATTGTATAAATTATTGATTGTTGAAATTTTAAATGATGAAATTTAAGGTTGGGTATAGACGTTGCATAGATTCATTAGCGGTTGATAATGTTGTGGTTTTCACATTCGATTAGAATATGTCAACGATATCACTGCAAGCATCTTACGATGAATACTAATGGGATTTGTATATTCCCTATGCAAGTGACATTTATCGATGACTTTGTATTTTGATCGGTTGTGTTTAATTTGGAATGTTTTTGACCATGGAATCTGTGCAGCTGATCTGTACTCAACATTTTAAAACAAATTTTATAAAATGCATTTGTGCGAACGTATCTAAATGTTAAATTTAAGTCGGGCGTGAATGGCTATATAGTTTTGTAAAGTTATATTAAGGGAGGGTAATCTTAGGTTATTCATTTCGTAGTTGAATTGGTTCAATGGATTGGATATATTTGTGTAATTGTAGATGTCATATGAGGTCCGCTACGGGCAGGATTATAGATATATGCCACACACCCTCTGTTTGCCTATGGATGGGTTGGTAAGTCGGCAGAAGACCGCAGTCCATTTCTATGGAATTTTTTGTTTATTGTTCTACTTACCAACAGATGTGACATTCCTGTTGGTGGAGAGTCAATGTCTTCTCTAATTCTACTTACTGTTCAGATGTACTTTCCTGACAGTATAGTATTTTGTGTTGTCGTATCATGCTACATTGAATACATGAATGTATCAGATGGATTGGTGCCAGTTTGGTTGCGAAATTTGTTGCCTAAGGTTAAATCAGGGAAGAATATTTTCGTTTCAAATGCAGATCTATATAGTCTATTCATACTTGACTATCTAAATAAAATATTAAACTCATTGAAACTTAGTTAAATGTAAAATTAAAAGTTAATATAAAAATCTAAAATGTTAAACTTATTCCTCAAAATTTAAATGTTATTTTATATGTGCGTAAATAAATATTTTTGTGTTAATTTCTGGCAGTGGCTTTTATTTATTGATATTTAAGATATAAATTTTTATCTCTGCGTCTCCGCTGAGCTAGTGACTTGGGCTAACGATCGGAATATTTAAATAAAGTGGAATCTTAACAGCACGTATCTGCCTACTCTATAAATTTTTCTAGGTTTAAATGCCTAGATGGCGCCCTGGTAGTTGCAGATATTGTTTTTGTGGTTAGATTCGATCTCCACTTGCATTTCGATCGTTATAGTAATAACTTAGTTAATTCATGTGAAGTCTATATCTTTTCATTAGTTAGTATTTGTTAGCCTCATAGAGTTAGGCTTTGTTATGTATTTTGAGTATGCTTAATGGAGTAGACAAGGTCCACCATCCTTATTGTATTGCTTTTCCATGAATTGATAGTGCTTGTGCCCATAGAGGGTTATTGTATATCCTATTGTTGTATTTTTCAGTGATGATAATCACATTTATAAGCATTGGAATCCCATGAGAGAGGATCGTGCTTTCCTGGTATGTCTTTCCTGTTCCTGATGTGCTATAGACAATGTCCAGGCATCCTATTTTCTGCCTCAAAGTTAGGTATTTTGAAAGCCACCACATTCTTATCCAGCTATGTGGCCTATAGGTTCTTATATTTTAGCCTATCATTCATGATGAATTAATGTTAGTTTCACCACAATAAGTGATGTTGTATTTGTTTTAAATTTGTGATGTCAAGATGTTTGAGGAACTTTGCTTCTTCAGGTAGTGATAGCTATTTTAATGCTTATAGGTATATCAATGTTTGAATTGTGTTGCTATGATAGTATTATCATCCACAAGCCAAACAACAATAAGTTATATTTATTTTTAAGTATGTTAAATTATGCATATGGTTTAAGTGGCAATTCACACATACTAATTTTAATATGTTCATCCAGAGTTTCGCTGCTGGATTTGTAAGTCTGTTAAATCTTTAATTTTAAAATGCTTAGGGTAATAATCTTATGTGGACATAATTTATTTAAAAGTGTATAAATGACCTCTGGAGAGTGAATGCCCCATGCATCTAATTTAGTTTTTTTTTAAAAATTAGCTTAGTCTGATTTAAATATATCACTATCTATAACATTAGTTATGTTAGTGTAACTAGTGGTAGTTTTCAAATATATGCTGAATATGCTTATTCCAGCTTAGCATTTGTTAAGCTTAGGTTTATAAATACAACCCTATTTGTATTCTGATTGTTAGATAACACCATAGTGTTATTAATTATGCCAATTAAAAGTATAATTGTGCTTATTAAACTTAGACATTGTAATTAAACTTTAAAGATTTTGACATCTCTAATTGTTAAAAGAGATTAAAATTTAATATTGAATAGTCTCTGCTAGCTATTTATGTAGTTATTATTTTCTTTATCAAAAATAAACAATTTAAAAGAGTTTAAGAGGGATTCTCAGTAACTATAGCCAGAGAAATTGTGTATTGTTGTAAACCAAAATAAAGTTTTAAAAGTCAAAATATTTGTAAAAGATTCCAGCGCGATAGTGGCAATACTTGTAATAAATTTGGATTGTAAATAAATTTTTATTGTTCTTAATAAACAACATTATTATTTCAAAAAGTTTAGTTTCTGTTTGTTTTACTTTTATATGAAAATATTATTGTCTTGAGTTTCACAGTTCATAAAATTTTCAATTTAAAAGTTCATAAACATATTATAAATTATATAAAATATATTTTGATACTGGTTTAAATTATAAAGCCATGCTAATCTAAGTGATACTCAGATTAAATCACAATAATAGATAATTATATTATATCAGATACTTAATTGAATGCTCAATTAAAAGTTTATTTTTTAAATTATCAATATATCTTCTCAGACTGAAGATTATGCAATGAGATAAAGAATATAAGTGCTTCAAAAGAATATTTATTATTTACTATTATTTTAAAAGCTGCACATTATCTTATATTAGCTGCACATTGTCTATCATCATCTTAAATGTCTAAAGAATTATAATCCATCTGCATTTGAGGTCTTTAGTAGGTTGTTAGTGAATATGGGGAAAGGCATAAAAAGTACCCTTGTCCTTTTTCTTGCTTGAGTAATATCTTTAGTAATATGCCATTATTAGTTTAAATTTAAATTGATTCATTAAATTTTTAGATTAATATTTGTTTTGTTTATTGTTCCATTATTGAACAATAAAGTAGTTATTATTTTGGTCACCCAGCAATTATTTAGTAGGCAACTTAAATTGTTATTTTGCACAACAGTTTAGTTTTAGAATCCCTGAGATTGTTTACTCTTGATGCCTTGTTATATATAATTTAGTAAGATTATTCTTCCAATCAAAGTATCATTGATTCTTATTCAGAGTGTGTGATCTGATGGTAGGCCAATTCTAATAACTATTAACTAATGATATAAATTATATTTTGTATGGTTTAGTGGTAGACTATTAATATGACATAATAGTTATATTTGCATTAGTATTGGATTTTATCTCTATCTGATTATACATCTCTAGATCATCATCTCTTTTCTTAAGTTTATTGTAACCCCACTGAGCCAAGTCATTAGGAGTCTGTACTAATAATAGTATAATCATTTTCTTGATCAACTTTTTTTCCCTTCAATCTCTTCCATTTCATCTCATCTTTCTCTTCTTTTTTCTTCTACTTCATTCTCATCTTTTCTTCTAAAAGTTTTCCTATCATCTCATCTTCTCCTCCATCATTATTTTATCATCCCATATCTCTCTAATTTCTCCATCTTTTGTTTTTATCTCGTCTTCTTCATCATTATGTTCATTTCATTCCATCTTTTCTTCTTGTTCCTTTTCATTCTAATAACTTCTTCCATCTTTTTCATTACATCATCATCCATCATCATTTTTCTTTCTCTCTCCCATTTCTCAGTCAGTCTCTTTTCTTCAGTCTAATTATTTCTCTCTTTCTTCTTTTTTTCACCCCACCTTATCTCTCTCTTTCTATCTTATTTAGGTTACAATTGGTGTCCAAATGTGTTGGCCTCGATTATGCATGTAGGCCTATGTTGGATGTTGATGGATCTTTGTTAAGGTTTATTGACTTTGATTGGAGTCATTATTTTTGTTAGTAGCCCAAGTGTGTAGGCCTTGATTAAAGCATTTAGGCCTCAATTTATGTCATTTAAATCCATGTTAGATGTTGATGGATATTTATTAGGTTTTGTTGACTTTATTTGAGTCATTTTTGCTATAAGCCCAAATGTGTAGGCCATGATTTATATGGTGTAGGCTTGCATTAGATGGTGATGGATATTTATTCGATTTTGCTGACTTCATTTGGAGTCATTTTTACTATAAATTATGATTTAAAGCAGATTTTACAAATTTACTAAATAAAATAGAATTAGTCAAGGTAGTCCACTAATCTAATTAAAGCTAATTAGAGTCAACATGTATAGTTTAAAGCAAAAGTTTTTGAAAATGTCAATGTATTATGATTGATAAGTGCAGTTTATGAATTGTCATCATACAAATGAATAATTGATTGTATATTGCATTTACTGATATTATGTGACTAAAATATCTGAATTTTCTGTCACTTGATGCTTATTGTTTTGTTAATTTAGTGTATTAACAAATTATTATTTTTATTTATTAATATTTAATTGAACATTTGTGAACCAAGACTCATATAAGAGTGAACCAAAACATATAATGATAGTAGTCTCTAACACTCTTAATCTCTTCCATCTCTACCTTAGTTTACTCTCTTCATCATTCATCTTCATCATCCCCTTCTCTCTCATCATCTCATCTCTCTCTTTCTTCATTCAGTCTTATTTTTCATCTTTCATCACCATTTCTCCATTTCATAATATCATCTTCCATTTTATCATCATCATCTCAATTATCTCTCTTTTCATCATCTTTCCTTCTCTTCCATTTCATTATCATTCTCCTTTCTCTCTCTTTTCCTCAGTCTAATTATTTATTCTCTTTTCATTCCTCATCTCTTTTAATTCTCTTTTTCTTTTCTTTCTTCTTATTTTTTTCATCTTCAGCCCCCCTCTCTCATTCTCTTCTCTTTATTTAGGTAACAATATAAAACTAAATATTATTAGTAAAATGGGGTCAAGTAGGCAAAGCGATAAGGGAGGGACCCTAGAAGAAGTGTTATCAGAATTTCAGAATGAGGTAAGCATAATTACAGAGACCTGTATGTTGACCCTGGAAGCTGGCCAAAAAGAAGTAGATCAGCAAATCAGGCTAATGATGCAGGGTATGATGAAAGAATGAATAAATAGCCTAGAAAATCAAACTATTCAAAGTGGAGAATTAAAAAATAGCCTAGAAACTAAAGGTATTGGAAGTGCAGAATAAAATAAAGAATTAAAAGATAGTCTAGAAAATCAAGTTATTCAAAGTGCAGAACAAAATAAAGAATTAAAAGATAGTCTAGAAAATCAAGCTATTTGAAGTGCAGAATTAAAAAATAGCCTAAAAAGTAAAATAGATAGTCAAGCTATTCGATGTGCAGTAGAAAACAAAGAATTGAAAGATAGCATAAATATTCAATTTAGTAAGCTAGAAAACTAAATCAAAGTCCAAAATGAGAAGCTTAAAAGTAGGATGGAAAAACTAAAGAACAAATGTAGGACCAAAGCCTTCGTGTAAAAAATACAGTAGATAACACTATAGAAAGTATCCAAGAAAATTGAGACTCAATTGAAAAAATAAAAAATCATATGGTGGCAATGAGAAAATCACTGGGGGCCAAAATCGATCTTTTCAAAGATCAGCTTAAAATAGAGCTTGCAGAAGAGATTGAGTTGGAAATTATTGCAAAATAAATAAGATTATAGTTGATTTAGAGTTATGATTTACTTGACTGCCAACATAGTCAGACAAATGCAGAATGCAAGCTGGATAGTCTAGAAATGAGGGTAGCAGAAACTAATGAAAAGTTAGTGAACATATGATAGGCATGGATTGCCAGCTAAAGAACATTGAATGTCAATGAAATAGTATTAAAGATCATTTTAAGGCAGATTTAGTTGTGCAATTTAAGGAAACAGAAAACTCTGATCACCTTGAAGATAGAAATTGAGAGTTATAGGAAGTGTGCACAAGAGCAAGCTAATCAAAGAGATATTAATATTCAGTCTTGGCTAAATCTTGGTTTAAAAGCAGACAAAAGAAAATGTTTCGAAGCTATTAAAAAATTGGAGATAGAAGTAGGGAAAGTGAAAAATTTTACTTGGTTCTTGGAAAGAGATGTGAAGAAAATGCAGGAAGAATTAGTGACAGTGGATCAGAAATTTACTGAATCCTATGCTTATCAGTCAGTTAAAAAAAACTAAAAATGAGCAAAGAAAATTTATTCATGAAGTTATTAACGAGCTCTGAGCAGACAGTAGACGTAGCCTGTTGAATCAATAAATCCAGACACTATGTTAATAAAATGCGATGATATAATTTTAATAAAGCTTATCCAAGAGGAGAAAGATAGGTCTATTTGAGAGAGTAACTCAAAAACATACTATGCTGATCGATTGTAGTCCATGTAAGCCTATAGTTAATGTAAACAGATCAAATACTTCAGAGAGTGAGTATAATAAAGATAGAAATCAAAAATATAGGCTGGAAAAAGGTAGCAATAGTGTAATGGCAACAAAATTTTTAAAAATTAAAACTTATAAGAAAGAACACCTAGAAACTCCTTTAGAATATTTTAAAAAGTTTAGAAGAGTTGCTTGCACTCTGTCAGTTGACAGAAAAAACTAGCCATTACTAGTAATAACTTATATGGAATAGCAAGGGACTGGTGGCAGTCACTGTTCAAAAAACCACAAACATATGGGATTACAGATATATTATACACCTGGGTCTCATTTTGTGTGGTAGATAGTTTCCTCAAAAAATGCACATAAAAGAAATTGCACAAAAATAGACTTAACATACCTTAAAAAATGGAGGATAGGTTCTGTAATTTTCAGAAATCATCATAAAAGCAAAGCAACATGGAAAAATTACTTTAAAATTTGCATTAAAAAAATAAGGAAATAAAGTATGACTAATGAAAAATTTCAAATATTTGAAAAAAATTAATAGAAGACAAACTTTTTTACTTTTTTTATTAACTACAGTATTTAATTTTATATTTTTTCATACATATTTTAATCATAAGCATTATTTGACAATATGTGTTCATATGTGAACTGGTAAGAAATCAGTTTCATGAAGTGATGTTAAACTAGCATCGCTTTCAGTCTTGCACTGTGGTAATGGTTATCTGTTTCTATATTTAAAAAATAAGATCGCAATCAAAACAAAAAGATCATACATTATTATCATTAGAAGGATTATTTTCAGTTTACAAAATCAATAAAATCTTCATTATTATTTATTTTAAAAATCCAAAAAAATATTTATTTCTGTTATATCTAACAAAATACATTTTAAAAGTTTAAAATTTTTGAATATTTATTGTGATATTTAGTCATTAGTATAAATAGGTTATTTACATAGAAGCTAAGATTCTAAATACAGCTTCAGGCCATATTCATGTTAGCTGCTAATATAATGTTATATTTTTGAAGAAAAAAAAGTATTTCAAGTCAAAATAAATTATTAATAATTTAAATTTCTTGATATCTAATAAATATAGTGAAATATAAAAGATATTAAGAAGAAACATGAATCGCATAACTTTAAAATCACATTAAAATAATCTGCATAAAACATGACCCAAGTGTATTACCTACTTTCTGGGAAGAGGATTGGCAGGACAATGTTAGATATAAAATCACACAAGAGAAATGCATCTGTCAATTTTTTCACAGTCAAGCAGTAAAACTTAAAAACATTAACTGCATTGTCGCTATCCGAGTCCCAGATAATTAAGAAAATTAGACAATTTGCCTTGGCCATATAAAGCAAGTATCACCACACCATAGAAGAAGTGGCTGAGATATTAGAATCATTAAACATGAATGAAAAAAACCTTGAAAATAGGGTAAGAGTCAATAGAGAAGTATATTCATCCACGAAACATGTAGGTGTATCAGCTGTACAATATCGATTTAGTCGGTAGAGACTCCAGGCATTGTGCAAGGCTCAGGACTAGCCCTTACTCTGAATGTCTCATATAAATTGGTTACCTAGTAGAGTTAAATAGTGGGGGTCAATAAACCCTGTATGAGTGGTGTACAAACCAGTACTAACACTCTCAATTGTAGTGCAAGTAAAACAAGTTTATTAAACTAGAGAGAACCTCATTGGACAGTTACTCACTCAGGAGTTCCTTTACACAATATAAAAGGGACAAGGTAATATGGCAGCTTGAGACAATTGATCTCAATGTAGACTTTTTAGAACAGAATCAAATAGCTAATTCTCCCATGTTTTATAGTATCAGTGGCAGGAATTCTTATTAATGTTTTAATTGACTCAGAAAGCCAAGCATCCATGTTATTGGAATTTTATTTAATAATTAATAGCTTAGATCAAACCATTTTTACTTTGCCTATCAAGGCAATACAAGTCACAATTGCTAATAAAAAGAAAACTAAGCTATATGGCAAGCAAGTTTATTTAACTTTTAAAAATTAATGAAACTAAATTCAAACATGTCTTTTTAGTTATGCCCAATTTAATTCATGAAGTGATAATTGGCTCTGACTTTATGAATTTTAAACAATTGTTTCATTGACTATAAAAAAAATTTTCAATGCCAAAATGACGTATGTTCATTTGTAACAAATATAACTGATCAGTCAGGTCAATTGATGTGCATGCAAGAGATGGCAATTGATGTAAACATTAAGCTTAAATTTGAAAGTTCATGTACAATAGATAGAAAGTATCATGAGCTACTATAGCAATTGCTGATCTTGTATAAGTGCATTTTTTCAAAAGTACCTGACATATTAAGAAGGTATGTATATCAAATCCAGTTAAAATCTCATGAACCATTTCAGCAGTGGACTTATCCCATACCACAGAATTATCAGACAGAGGTACAGCATGAAATCAATGAAATGTTGGAATGGCAAATAATTAAGAAAATCCCAATCTTATTTCATTAACCTTTGATAGTGGTTAAAAAAAGATGGGACTATTGGAGTGTGTTTAGATGCATGCATGCTAAACCAAACTGTTCCAGAATGTTATATCTCTGCTCATAAAATATTTATTAGATTTCAAGAAATGAGCATCTTTTGAACCTTTGATCTTACATCCAGCTATTGGCAGATACTACTTAATGTTAATGATCAACAATATACAGCATTCCATTATCAGGGTCAATCCTATATCTTCCAGAAGGTGCCCTTCAGTTTAGTAAATGGTCTCTTAAACACTGAAAGACTTTCTAATTATGTATGTAGATGATATAGTTATAGCATCTAAAAACTTGGTTGACCATCTGCAGCATCTTGAGTTATTTTTATCTATTGCAATTAACATAAAAAATTAATTTAAAAAAATGTATGCTTGCTGCTAAAGAAATTACATTTTTTGGTCATCTCATTAGTGGTGAGAGGATCAAATCTCATCCTGAGAATGTAGCATCTATTCAAAATTTTCCCTACCAAGAATGCAAAACAGTTGTGTTCATTTTTAGGATTAGTCAATTACTACCATAAATTTTATAAAAACCTAGCATTTGATATTGTACATCTCTCTATCTTGCTTAAAAAGAATGAAAGATGGAGTGTACCATAGAATACAACACTGAGTTTGACAAAATGAAAAAGACTTTTGAAACATATTATCTTAGCTTATCCAGACTTTACAAAGAAATTTTACCTACAAACTGACAATAGTAGTTGTGGATTGGAGTAATACTATACCAAATGAATGACTTAAAAAGTATCACAGGTTTTATATTTTCTTAGCTGACATTTGAGTGGTCTGAAATCAACTACATGATGACCAAGAAGGAGACCCTAGCTGCAGTGTGGGGTTTTAGAATTTGAAGCAAATATTGATGGGATCAGATAGTCATTTTATCTGATTAGCACAGCCTAGAATTTTTAAATAAAAGTTACCTTAGCAATAAAAGTTTGATGAGATGGAGTCTCTATCTCCAGCAGTTTGTTTATAGCCTTGTATATTGTGAGGGGAAAAATAATATCGTAGCAGACATGCTAATTAGGCATCCAGTAAAGGCAAGCTATATGAACCAACACAGACTGTCAGTATAATTATCAGTAATATAAATTTAGTTTTAGAAGAGTCAATTCTTAAAGATTACCAAGAAGTAGCTAATTTACAATTATAAGTAAATCATTTTAAAAAAATCAGGGATGTTTTATTTAGCTAAAGTGATTTAGGTAGAGAAAGTCAATTTACAGCTAGAGTTAGAAAAAGTTATATTTTATTAGAGAAAATAAGCAAGATGGCAAATCATAGAGAGTGGTCATTCTATTTGTAAGGTAGACAAATTAATTCACTATGGCCACTATGAGGAAAAGAAAGTTGAATATGTTTTAAAACAGTATTTTATTTGGGACAAAATGACTGATACTATATATAACAGTATTAAATCATGTGAAATATGTTTTAAAAACTAATTACAGTAATCAATCATTTGCAGGGGTTTTACAGCAATATTGCTTAGCAAACCAAATAAACTTCTAGCTATGGACTTCTATTGCCCACTTCCATCTTTCACTCCAAAAATGTATACTAGTTATGTATGACATTTTCACTAAGTATGTGTCTCATACTCAGTACCTAAAGCTGATGCTAGAAATGTAATTAGGTGCCTGGACAGTTTTCAAATGTTCTTGGTTGTAAGCTGGGGTCAATATTGTCTGACTATGCAACTGCCTTCATTTCTGACACATGGAAAGTTGGATTTGAAAAATAATGTGAAAACACCCTATGAATGCCATTAGAAATTTGCAATGTAATTTATGTAAGCAAATGATGAGGGGGTTGGGTAAGTTGTTCAGAGTTTATTTAGATCAAAACCATGGGCTGAGGTCAACAAATTACTCCTAATCATAGGGTACATCAATATTACAATCAATGAATCTAGTAAATTCACCCCAATCCTGCTACACTTTGGAAAACAAGAACCACTACTTAAAAAACTCCCAACTGGTTATCAGAGATGATATAAACTCAGGAGATGAAAGAAAGCTAGAATTAACTTAAGAAAAATGATGATAAGCAGATCAGTTTTTTTCAAAAATAGACCACATTCTTTCAAGGTACATGATTATGTTCTTTTTAGAATTCCTAATGTCAGCAATCACCAAAAGCGTCCTGTTAAAAAGTTTCTTAACCTATATGAAAGCCCCTACCAAATAAGTAAAAAGATTGGAGCAAATGCCTTCCTCTTCTCAACCCTGAACAGAATGAGAGGTACTTAACTTGCATGAAGTTTAAAGCCCATCTTAACTAAAAAGTAAATAAAAACAAATGTAATTGATCAGTCCACCTTGTGTAATATGAAAGTGTCTATTTAAATCCATTATAAATAATAGTAAAGTAACGGATTCAGAAAGTTTTTAACTAAAGAGGGGGAATTTGTAGCCTATGGTTTTGACCAAAGCTCCATTAGTTTTAAGTTGGTTTTATTAATAACAGTACATATAAAAATCTCCCTTATAAAATGCATTAATTGTGTCATAAAAGTTATTTAGAAAGTGCTAATTTTAAAACAGAATGAAAGTTTAAATTGATTTTCATAAATTAATTGATACACAAGCATAATTCATTTGTAAATGCTTAAAACAGAAATTGTTTTAATTATAATGTCAATTTAATAATTATTTAATGATTCAGTAAGACAGTTGAATTGATGTTATTTATTGATTAAAACTATCTTATAAGTCGTTATTAGTATTGTAAATGAATCTAAAGGAGGGGTAGACATGTATAAAATAAATATCTCAATTATTTAATAAGAAAGTGTCTGATGAAAATCATATCAGGGAGAAGTATAATTTCACTATAAAATATTTATTGGAGAAAAATTGTATAAGAGATCAGGAATAAAAAAAATATTAAAAACCTGTTCAAACATATGTGTGTGAAAATGAATGTGTAGAAGGTATTAGAAAATTTTAATTATAAAAATAATCAGTAATTATTAGGGGTCACACATGGTATTGATGGAAAGCTTGTTGGGATGGATATTGCTTTGTTTTAATTTTTATATTCATGGCAACCTATTTACACTCAAAATCTAGAGTTTGCAGTTGGTCTGCTATGTATTATTATTTTTATTTTGTTAAAAACTTTCATATTAATCTCTCAAGGGGTTTTTGAAGAGCAGGAAAAATTCAAAAAACCATGTGATGTCTGTAAAAGTGTGAATAGATAATTTATAAAACAATAACAAATTATCAATTAAAAATTCAATAAAATTTAGTTGATAAAAAGGGGTGCACAGCCGGATATGAAAACTCAATAACCTTTTAAGGAGGGGCTTGATCATCATTTTTGTGTCTAGAAAAATCTTTTCAGGTTTAAATTATTACATTTAAATTTTAAAAGCTAAGTTTTTATTGTTATCCTGGCTCAATTTCTGAATGGAAAATTTAGTTAAAATTTATATATTATTGTAAAATATGATTAATGAGTAAACTTTCTGTCAAGTGTATGTTGCTTTCTGTGAAGTTCATCATCAACATGGTTTCCTATATGATCTTCATCACCTTCAATAACGAGAGTAATGCATTACTGACTGCAACTAAAATTATACTATGAAAAAATTAAGGAAGCAATAGGTTTTATAAATTTTTATTTCAAATTTTCACTTTTAAAGATGAATAGATATAACTATTTGTGCTATAGAAAATTTAGAAAGAAATTAATGACCATCAAAAAAAATGCGAAACTGAATCATAATGCAAATGGGGTATATGTCAAATCTTGCCAACATATTGTGTGGATCATGGATGAGTTGAAATGATGCATTGTTAATAAAAAACAAGTGATTAATACCTAGAGGTAAATATATTATTCACCAAATTGATATGCTACCTACTTATGAAAAATTTTAAGAATTATAGTGCTACAATTCTTGTAAAAATATACAGGACTTGTTGGACTTCACCCACCTAAGCTTTAGTGAAACAACTTATTTGTCTGGAAAGACAAAAGTAAAAGAAAGTTGATTATGTATTTCATTATAATATTGAATAAACTCTCAGTTAAGGAAACTTAAAGTGCATAATAAAATTAAAATACTATTTAAAAATTATTACTTCATAGAATTATATAGTCAGTTTGTGTCAAATAATGTGAATCTGTAAAATAAGTAAATACTATCTGGATTATTATTTCTAATGTTTAAAATGAGTTCTGTATTGATAAACTTCAGATTTAATAGCTCAATCATATGGATTTTTTTTTGAAATAGTTTATTAAAAATTCCATGGATTAAGTGTTTAAATAAAGTGTGCACACAAAACTATAAGGGATGTTTTACAACTGCAGGGATGCAAAACAACATTAGAAAACTGTACTGATCAGAGACTATATAAATATTATTCTTTTATTCATTGTTATTTTATATATTTCTTTTTAAACTATATTATCTGATGAATTAGAATACTGGTTGTTTATTTGCCCGAGTTTAAAATTAACAAATATTTGTTCGAAGTTTGAGTTAGTATAAAAATATAAAATATGACTTCTTTAACTGCAAAATCATTGCTTTACTTTAAGTTGTATGAATTCAAAAAAGCTGCTCATATGACAATAGTAAATAATCCTATAAGTCAACCCATTGTCGCAATACACAATGTATGGAGGCCTCTAATTAATCTTGCTCTTAGAAAATAATAATAATAATAATAATAATAATAATAATAATAATAATAATAATAATAATAATAATAATAATAATAATAATAATAATAATAATAATAATAATAATAATAATAATAATAATAATAATAATAATAATAATAATAATAATAATAATAATAATAAACTAATTAGCTTTGATAAAAAAATTGAAGAACTTAGGAGGATTTGAACCAACCCTCATATAATTTCAACTATATGCTGCCTTTGACAGAATAGTTCAGCTGGTAGAGCATTTGCCTTAAATTCGATATTCAAGAATTTTAAACGAATATTATCACTGTGCATATAAAGCAGCAACACATGAAGAAGAGTTGAGAATAATACTACTGAAAACGTGTAATTACTAACCGGTATTGTCTATTTGTGTGTTATTACTAACAAGTTGTTTGTATTTGGAAAGTTTAACTAAAGTTTAAAATTTTCTATACATTCAACATTCACTCGTAAATGATGGAAATAGCCCAACATATTACATCTAATATAAAATACACTTTTATGCACCAGTATTTTTGGCATATGAACTTATTATTATTATTCTTTTTTCATAATAATTTCATTGTTTATAGTAATGTATTTGTTATTCCTATAAAAAAATGTTGATGTGTGTATGCTTGCATTAGCTGACTATCATATACTCCTTTATCCACCACCTTTATCCAATTATTCTAACATTTGTTATTAAGGCTAATACTATGCCATTATATTTTAAACTATTTTTCTTTATATTTCCATTATATTTGATAAGGTGATCTCTCCAAAATAATTAATGGACAAAAAATATTTGTGTTAGTGATTGTATAAACTATTCACATTTTTTATATTATTGATTTACATTAGTTTTATTTACACTCTCAATATTTTTCCAGTTTTTATAGGAATTAAAAAATTCTCACCAGTACTAGTTAATAGTAATATTTAAAATTTTCTGAGATGTTAAATATATAATGTTAAATTGAAATATGTAGACCAATATATAGTAAAATGCCATAAACTTCATTTATCAATATGTTGTAAAGCTAATTTAACTTTTTCAATGCAGTATAATGCCAATTCATGATTTTACTAGATTGATATTATCATATTGTTTTCAATTTTATTATGTAAATGAGACAATACCCATATTTGTATGCTTTATCAGATTTACATATATTGCTTAATAATTAATTTATAACTAATTCAAAGTATTGGCCTCATTTCTCAAAACATTTCATCACTAAATATTACTGTAATAATTTTATCTCTTTTGAACATGAAACATCACAAGATTACCATTTCTTATGCTAGCACATATCTGCTATCTGTTTTAATTTTGAACATTAGACTGTAATTTTTTTTATTTGCAATATTAAATTCATTTTTTAATGAAAAAAAAAATTTGATTAAAATTTAATAATGAAAGATATTGTATTATTTTAAATAAAATTTGAGAACACACAAAACTTATTAAGTTTCAGATTGTTGGATTGATTACAGTTTTTTCACTTAAGGAAAATATTAAATAGTGATAATAGCTTACAAACCAGAATAACTCTTTCCTATTGATATTGTAATGGAAACTATTAACATTCTGCATAAAAACAACGTACTTTCAATATAACAGAATATTCTTCCAACAAAATCAAGGAATGCATATGGGCTCATCACAATGATCCCTGATTAGCAATATTTACATTGAACAACTTGAAACTATAGCCATAAAAAACTACTCCATATCCACCTAAAGCTTGCCTTTGCTATGCAGATGATACATTATTATATAGCCACATAGTGAAGCAGTAAGACAAACATTCTGAAAACACATCAAATACATATCCCCTTCAATTAAATTGACTATAGAATCAGAACAAGAATAAAAATTGACATCTTAGATGTTTTTGTGATAAGACTCCCTCTTGGCAACATCAAAACTACAGTTTACCAAAATCCAACACATACAGGAAAATACTTAGTCTATATATGCAGTCACACCTAAAACAGAAAAGAGTTATACTAACACTATGGAGCAGATCGAAGTAGTTTGTTCAGAAACCAGTGATTTGAAAAATGAAAATATCTATATAGAAGAAACTCTTATGAAAAATGGTTATCCATCTGCTGTTATTAAGAAAACGTTAAATAGACAATAACATGAACCATTAAAAAACAATTATTGGTATTGTAGTATATTCATACATACCAAAAATAGCAGACAAATTAAAGACAATCTGCAATTATTATAATCTCAGTACAGCTTTCCAGAACCATACCACACTATTAGTAATTCTAATATCTACAAAGCATAAACTTTAAATGCTGAAAAAAACTACATCCATAGAATACCATGTGAATGTGAAAGAATGTATATTGATGTGACCAGTCATTCCATTGAAAAGTGCTTGCAAGAATATAAACTAATGATTAAAAAAACAAAACAGATTTGTCTAAAATACCAGATTATATATGTACCAATGAATATATGTTCAATTGGAAAAATACAAAAATATTGGATATAGAAATAAAGATACAAAAAAAGAAAATTTAAAGAAGCTGCTCACATGACAATGGCAAACAATCTCATCTCATAAATCAACCTAGTGGGACTATAAACAAAGTATGGAAATCACTAATTAACTCTGTTTTTTGATCAATTGAAGAAATCAGGAACAATTTCATAGATAAGTATATGAAATTTCTACGGACTGTTGCCTTTATCAGGATGGCTCAGATGGTTAAAGGGTTATCCTAAATTTCAATACTCATGAATCTAAGAGTCCAGGTTTGATTCCCAATGCTACTACTATCACTGGTCAGACCAGCAACACCTAAGGAAGAGGGGAGAATAATATCTTTCAAAATGTTGTGCATTTACTAACCTGTTTTAAACTGTGTTCTTACTAACAGTTGAATGTATTTAGAATATTTAAATAAAGTTACATTTTTCTAAAGACATTCAATACTCATATTAGATGATGGAAATATTGTAAAATATAATTGCAACTAAAACATGATCACAAATTTTCAGGAAATCTCATTTGATTGCGTTACTTTGATTCATAACCAAATTTATTTTCAAATGATAATACTATACTTACTTCATAATCTTTCAACAGATATTATCAGTAAAATGCCAATTGTCTCCCTAACAAATCTTTCAATTCAACTAACATATTTAGGTAAATGTTATTTCTATACTCACATAATAATTCAAAATTATTGTTTTATTTACATCTAGATAAAAAAAAATTAATTAAAATTATTGTCTTCACTTTTTAAACACCTTTGATTTTTAGATATTATCATGATAACTTATTTAAACAACACATAATTACATTTTTTTAATTTATAAAGGTATATATATATTTTTTCTTTTCATATGTCATAGCATCGACCGGGCAGCAAACCCACAACTGTCTACAACCAACTACTTCCTTGCAGGTGACTCTGCTGATCTCTCGACTAACAATGCTTGACTATATTTTATTTTTAAACTTAAATTGAGTGTATGTCTAAAAAAATATAATCTCAAACATTAGTAGTTATTGTTTGATATTTGAAATGTCCAGAAAGATTACAATGACAGTTAAAGTCAGGCCATTTTGAAAAATGTAGTGACTAATTTGAATTAATTGTAATATTTTTAGTCATGAAGAAAATTGAATTGACATGCTGAAAAAATTATGAATGCCAAGGTTGAGCCAACACATCCTGATTACGATGACTTAAAGTAAATGGTTAAATAATTTTTTTGTTGTAAAAATTTTTATTTCTAGAACATTTATTAAGTTTTGGATTAATGTTAAACTTATCCTAATAATTTATACTGCTGTATGATGTGATTCACATTATCATTTAATAAACTTAGGTTAAGATTGAGCTTCATAGTTCCATCTACTAACCTGTATTCAAACCTTAAATCCCAACCTGCTTCTTTTGTCATGTGTATATATATATATTTATGTATGTATTTGAGATGCGTGCCTAAGTTATAAAATTTTAATGTTTCAACAACATTTTTAATATTATTATTAATTCTTTTTTAATAATTATTAGTTTTTTTTATTAAAGTAAATAGGTGCAACTCAAATATATATATATATATATATGAGCAAACATACTAACAACACATTGATTATTTAAAAAATATTTTATTAAACATCATTTTTAAAACTTCCTTTTAAATTGTTTTTTCTATTAAAATATATATTTTATAAAATCCAAGATAGAAGATGCAACTGTTAATTGTCCAAAAATAATTAAAGGGTTGGAAACACTATTGTTTTAATCTGGGCAAGGTATTTTTAATTAAAATTTTTACTTAAAATATAATGGGGATGAAGATTAAACATTTTCTTTTGTTATAACCATTTTTGTCAAATCTATTTCTAATCTGAAAATAGATTTAAATTTATTTTTGGACATTATCTTACTGTTACATTTTCAAAAGCAATCGATAAAGAAAAGGTAAGAATTTTTAAGATCAGAGATTAGAATTTAAGCTAAAACTAAGTAATTAAAAGCATTCCAGATAAACTTGAGCAGAGTATAAAATGGACAGATTTTAAATCAAGAGATTAGCTACTATGGTCACAAGTGTGTTGTCATCAATACTCCACACAACTTTGAAATCTAATATAATGATAGAGTAGATGCCAATCACCTTTTTTGACCCTTGTGGGTCATTTTTCCCACTAATGTACCATCTAACTGCTGCCTGAAACAAAGAAAAGACTAAAAAAACCCTCTGGAATGCTAAATGAAAGCTTGCTGTTACATAAAAACTGCCATGCACAAGCTGGACTTTTATAATGGTGCAAGGTAAATTATTTCAAACTGCCACCATTGAAACTAAATCTAGCTTGCCTAACTAGACTCAAACACTTCTATCAATTTCTTCTAATGTATAATGTAATTTTTCTAATAGGTAAATTGCTCTCAAATAATTTCTATAAATTTAATTCTCTTTTATATGCTCTAAATTTCTTTAACTCTGTTGTGATAGTTTATTTATATGTATGTTTTTATTATTAATATGCCAATCTCAAGCAATATGATGAGTTGAATTTCTAAAATATTCTCTTCTTTTATGTAAACCTTCATGAATTGAAGTTATTAACATTCCCTTAAAACTCAGGTGTATAGTTAATTAATATGCTTGCCAGATTGTTTTACAAGTCAACATTTTATTAATGTTTTAGTATAAAAATATATTTCTTTAACTCTGGATTTTCTACCTGAGGTGAATACAGAACTTAGGCTAATTAACACTGTGAAACCTTATTTATTTTATGTTATTATTCAATTCTGAAAAGGTGACCAATTAGTTGTTTTCTATAACTGCTAGTTTTATTTTTACTTTATTATTCATACTTTTAAAATACCAAATACAGTACTTATATATTCAAGTTATTATAAAATCAATGAAGGTAGGATTGATTTATTTAAATAGCAGAAAAAACAAGAGGGTCAAATCTTAATGAATATTTTATTGAATGAAATCGTCCCTATGTATATGTTATAATGGCATAGTGTATTATTTGTCTAAATTATGGTATTCAAACAAGGGTAATTTATTTTAAAGCAGTAAATCATATTTCATGTCACTAGTGACATTCATTAATATTGTGTTACTGACATTTGGCTCATCATCGTGATTATATATATGTGCTTTTTAATCTGGAAGTTGTGACAAGTTCAAACCCATTGATTTCTTCTCAAGCCTTGTTCTGAAGATAGTTGACCTACCCAGGATCACTTACTTCATATAAAAAGTTTTCTGGTCATGATTTATGTAAGTCTGGCACATGCTATGCCTATCCACTTTCTTTGTACAAAAGACCTGCACATCAGTGACCTCCATGGTATGCCTTATTTACATTTCTCTAAGTACTGCCCAAGAAGGGGGTCTTACACTTTGTCTTTCGTCCTGAAGCATGACTTTTTCTGTTATTTCTTGGCTATTATGTCAGCACTGCAAACTTTTTCATATTATTATATATTTTGCTTCATGGCCCAGTTTTAATGCTCTAATATTAAAATTTGCACTCTGCTCAAAACATATATAAATACAAACTACTTTTAGTTTTATTAATTAAATTTATTTCAGTTTTATACAATCCCACCATTGAAATTTAGTATTTCTGTTTTTAAGAGTATCTGCCTTTGGGGAAAATCAAGAGTTCTGTCTTTTAAATGTGTTTTTTGTCAATAAATATTTTGTCATGGAATTAAATGTAATTTTCAAATGTGTTTTATTTATTTTCATGACTGTAATGGCATGAAAATAGCTTATATCTGTAATGAATCTCGGAATGCTCCCCAAAATAATGATAGTCACTTATGTTTTAGAACCATATATAAAAGAGTTACTAGCAAATTTATGTAAATTCTTTTTAATAATTGATTGGCATCTTAATATTGGACTTACCTAAGATGTATGTTAATGTATATCTTTTATTTAATTAATGAAAGAGCATATGAAAAATAATAGCGTGAATGACAATAGATACCTATCTATCATTTGGTAGACCGCTTACTCATTCACACACCTACTAATGTATGCCATTTTGTTGCTTATCTTGTTTGAGTAGTTCGAATTCCTTTTTCTCCACATCCAAACATACAGCCATGCATATATATATTTTAGTTTAGTCAGTTAATAGAGGTCTCATTGTCTTTTCCACTTTGCTAGTGGGCCAGATTAAGAATTAATTCTCATGTGCCATCACTATTATGTTATTCATTAGGTGTTAGATCTGGGCTTAAAGAGTTGGTTCAAATCCAGGCTGGTCCTAATCTAAATCTTGGGCTCAAGTCAGTTTGAAGTACATTTTATGAGTTCCAGCTCATGTTAGATGGATAAGCATGTTTTGATCAGTACAATATATCAATGACAAATAAAATTTAATTACTCCATTTAAAAAATAATTGTCTGATGTTTGAAAAAGATGAAACAATTATAGTCATATATAAAATGAGAATGGTTTACAAAAGTGCAATACATAATGGACTTTTTTTTAATTTATCAAAATATAAATAAGGCAAGTGTAAGGGCATTGGAATCTAATCCATCTGAAAAGGCTTTTTGTTGGAATCATTTATTATGAAGACGAAATGGCATCTTTGATGTTATGTGTTTATTGTTTATAAAGTTAAATGTGTGTATCGACTTTCAGAGAAATTTAAATATATTTAGTTCAATTATTTATAATGTTTTAAAATGTCAACAAATAAAAAATCCTTCTCCTTTTTTCTTTTCAAAAACTTTATTTTTTATCTCAATACTGAACATATATATATATACATTTATATACAAAATTCCAACATTTCAACTGTTTTATCTCATACAGTCATTTTCAAGGATCTACAACAATATTAAATACATATCAACAAATAAACTTCAATTACATAAAAACTTTCTCTTACATTAACATAATAACAAACATATTAAACATATAGAAATATATTTTACTTACATCTTTCTCTTACTATTATATTTTATTACTTTTTTTTTTAATTTACATTGTTTAATTACAAATATATCTTAAAATCATCCAAGAAACTTTCTACACAAATTTAAATACCAACTCTAATTTCCAAAAACCTCCCCCTTTCTTTAAATTTTATCTAAAACCCATCTTAAAACTACATTCCTAAACTATATATCTAAATGAATATAAAACAAATTTAAACATCCCCCCTTTCTCTCTTTTATACAAAAAAACTTCTAACAATTTACCTAAACCCATTAAGCATTTATTTTAATTATACAGTAATTTTAATTCCTTATCTACTCCATTAATTCTATTTACAGTAGGATTATATTTTTTTATATAAAAAATTCTTTAACCATCCTTGCCCTGTAATTTTTAACCCTTTCTAACATTTTAATACTAAATTCTTTATGACCTAAACCTTTACAATGAATGTAAATATTTGAATTTTTGTCATACAAATGTTGTCTAAATCTAATTTTTAATTTATTCTTAGTTGTACCAATATATGAAACCTTACCCCCCTCCCTCTTACAATTTAAACATTCAATTAAATATATTCCATTCATTTTGTCAGTTTTTATATTTTTTGTATCATTGATTAAATTTCCTAAATTCAATTTCTTTTTATATACTGGTTTAATAATTAACCTACTTTCCCCTTTGTATTTATTATTTATACTTTTTATAATCTTTTTAATCTTCATAAAAGTATCTCTAGAAACATTGTAACTATTATATATAAAATTATTTACATCTTTCCCATTGTTTCTCTTCTTTATTATTTTTTTTATTATGTTTTAAAATATGGAATATTTATTTATTCTTAAAAATTGTACTAGCATAACATTTTATTTTACACATATAAACAGTGTCTTCTTTGCATGATTTTATCATACTAATCTTTTAAAAACCTATTTTGAAATAAATTCAAAGATTAATGCAGTTTCTGATTTATAATTATACCACATCTAATTGGCATGTGTCATTAGTTTGGATAATCATATTGTATAGCATTTTTTTCAGGGATTTTAATTTTTTTTTAATTTAGTCTAAAAGATATTTTGTCTACTTTATTTGTTATCTCATTAAAACATGTCCATATCAATTACATTAATTTTTTTTTAATGTTTATATTTTTATTTGTCTTAGTTCCTCATATGTTCTTGTTTCTATTAATTACTAATAGCTTTCGTTTAATAACTTATTTTTACAAAAGGCAGTCCATTCAAGTTTAATTTTCTGATATAATATCAATTCTATTAATTTTTTTTAATGTTTACATTTTTATTTGTCTTAGTGCCTCATATGTTTTTGTTTCTATTTCAATGAAATGTTTTGTCTAAGTTTTATTCCATATATAAGCATCAGTAAAACACAATTACTAATAGCTGTCTTTTAATAACTTATTTTTATGAAAGGCTGTCCATTCAAGTTTAATTTTCTAATATAATTTCATTTATTATATTTAACTTTATAATAATAATTATATCAAAACATTTACACCTGTAAAGAGTTTTATATATATATCTTATTATTTATTTTGGTAGTTTCGGATTTTATGAGCTATGACATTTTACACTTAGCATGTTTTTTTGCCAGTAAGATTTCATCGAAGATTAGATAAACAATGTCGTGGCAACAAAGTCACTGGCAAGACTAATCCTTGGGAATACTAATTTTTTGATTGAGGTGTCTCGTGAGATTTAAAAAGCTGAGAGACCTATGGGAAATTTTGTCATTTCTCTGTCTTTTGCAGTTTTGATATCAATGTAATCACAGTGATTTTTTAGATCATATTTTCATATCTAATATGGACATATTACTAAATAGAGTGAATTTTTAACTGTCGATTGGTTGATATTATAGTAATTTCCACCGTCGTTATTTGTAAGTAATTTTCATTTTGTTTCTTAATAATTAAATATAGTAGCTTTTAAGACATATATCGCCATTACAGGTTATTTTTTAATTTGTAAATTTCATAATTTTATGTACTACCTTTTCGGTTATTTTTTATTTTGCTTCTTTTGGGTCGTCTTCTTTTCATTTTTTTAATTATAAATTATCCTTATTTTCATTAAAAAAAGACTACAACTTTTAATTTCATAATTTTATGTAATACAATTTAATTAGGACGTTTTATGTCCGCCATTTTCACGGTATGGCAGATTCGCACTATATCGAGAAAAGTGTTTTTTATTGTCTCTAATTTTAAAATTACAAATATTTTCTATAATTTTTTTTGCAATTATTTTGTATTCAATTTGAATTTATAATATTTTTAGTAAATTACTATTAATTTATGTATTTTTATTTTGGCGCATGTAATTATTTTGCTTTTTCCAAGTAACTACAACATGGCGCCGAGATGGCTTTTTTTTTTACGTCCACCATTTCCGCTGTATAATAGATTCACACTATATCGGAAAAAGTGTTTTTTTTGTCTTTAATTTTAAAATTATAAAAAATTTTTATAAATTTTTTGTCAATTTGAATTTATAATAATTTTAGTAAATTACTATTAATTTATGTACTTTTTTGACGTGTGTAATTAATTATTTTTTGCTGAGGAACGACAAGCTAAGCGAAAGCATATATATTTGACAGTACCTATTTAACATTTTTTGGTTTTTTAGAGAATTCTTTTTTTTTGTGCTAATTTTTGCTTTAAATCAATTTTTAAGTGAATATCTTATATATATATTTTTGACAGTACCTATTTTAACATTTTTTGGTCTTTTAGAGAATTTTTTTTTGCTAATTTTTGCAGTTTTGCTTTAAATCAATTTTTAAGTGGATGTCTTATTATATATATATTTGACAGTACCTATTTAACAAGTTTTAGTCTTTTATACAAATTTTTTTGTGTGTGTGCTAATTTTTGCAGTTTTGCTTTAAATCAATTTTTAAGTGAATGTCTTATATATATATATTTTTGACAGTACCTATTTAACATTTTTTGGTCTTTTAGACAAACTATTTTTTGTGTGCTAATGTTTGCAGTTTTGCTTTAAATCAATTTTTAAGTGAATATGTTATATATATATTTTTAACAGTACCAATTTAACATTTTTTGGTATTTTAGACATTTTTTTTGTGCTAATTTTTGCAGTTTTGCTTTAAATCAATTTTTAAGTGAATGTCTTATATATATATATATTTGACAGTACCTATTTAACATTTTTTGGTCTTTTAGACAAATTATTTTTTTTGTGCTAATTTTTGCAGTTTTGCTTTAAATCAATTTTTAAGTGAATGTCTTATATATATATTTGACAGTACCTATTTACCATTTTTTGGTCTTTTAGACAAATTATTTTTTTTGTGTGCTAATTTTTGCAGTTTTGCTTTAAATCAATTTTTAAGTGAATGTCTTATATATATATTTGACAGTACCTATTTAACATTTTTTGGTCTTTTAGACATTTTTTTTGTGTGCTAATTTTTGCAGTTTTGCTTTAAATCATTTTTTAAGTTAATGTCATATATATATATTGCTTGCTCTTAGATGTCATCTACTAGATGCCCTCTTTTGTATTATTCTTGATTTAGATGTTTTCTTTGGTATTATTATTGCTATTTTTACTGGTTGACCTTTTTAGTATTATTCTTGCTATTAGATGTCCTCTTTTGTATAATTCTTGCTATTAGATGTCCTCTTTCGTATTATTCTTGCTATTAGATGTCCTCTTTCATATTATTCTTGCTACTAGATGTCCTCTTTCATATTATTCTTGCTATTAGATGTCCTCTTTCATATTATTCTTGCTATTAGATGTCCTCTTTCATATTATTCTTGCTATTAGATGTCCTCTTTCGTATTATTCTTGCTATTAGATGTCCTCTTTCATATTATTCTTGTTATTGCTATTTTTACTGGTTGACCTCTTTCATATTATTCTTGCTATTAGATGTCCTCTTTAGTATTATTATTGCTATTTTACCCATTAGCCTCTTTAGTATTATTCTTGCTATTAGATGTACTTTTTAGTATTATTGCTATGACTACCGATGTTATTACATTTTATTATAATAATATTTTTTTTTGCAGAAACAACAAACATGGCATCCGATTTCTACCAGATGGCTTGCTGCTTTATTGCTTTTTATTGGTATGATGTATTGCCATGAAGACTTACTACTCTAATCTTTCGATCTTTAACATAACATTCCACGTGATTTCTGAATACATTTTATCGATTAACATTGTCAGGAAATCACTAGGAGACATTATCTTAACGATCGGAAGATTTGAGTAGTACATCTTTGTGGTAATACGTCATAGCAAGAAAAGTACTAAAGTACCTTTATTTGATTTCTTGAAAAGCCTTAACCATGTCTTCCATATTTTTAGTATTTGTAAATAATAGTACATTGTTAATTCCATCCAATATGTTTTGTAATATTTTTCGAATGGATGAAGCACTATTTATAAAATCAAATTAATTGATGATATATAATTTTCATTTTATTCTTTTATCATTTACTTGTTACTAATAAAATAATAAATACTTTTGAGGAATACTCATCTTTCCAAACACAACATAATGTCTTTTTTAAAAAGAATCAATTACTCTGTAATTTTGACATAAACTTATATGTATAGGCAAATGTGTAGTGGGGTATCCCTAATTATTGTTACAAATTAAATCATAACATGATATAACAATATATAAGTAAATTAACCATAATAAAATATTTCTAAAAACTTCTAAAATCCTGAGATGAATCATTCTGCCATAATTTTTGTTAATATTTAATTCAATGCTATCATATATCACATGATCACAATTTTAAGCCAATATACATCACATGAACACTATTTAGTCTGGCTTACACTGAGTGGCAGTACATATAGAGAATTTTTCCTGTTTTAATGATCACCAAATCTTATGTTTGCCCATAATTGTTATTAAAACAGGCAAAACTCTCCATACAGTAGTGCCAGTCAGTGCAAGCCAGAGTAATCAATGCATGAACAAACCTTCTGGGATCCATTGATTATTCTGGCTTGTGCTGAATGGCACTACTATATGGAGAGTTTTGCCTGTTTTATTGTTATCATATAGTTTAATTACATATTTTATTTTGATAAATATGTACAATTTGATATTATTTTGGGTCATTTTTCTGGAGTTTAAAATCATTGATAATTGAATGGATTATCTAATTATATAAAATTTATTAATTTAAAAATCTAAGTAAAATGGCAATTCAATTTTATTGAGTCTATGTGTAATTGCTTTTAATATTTCTTTGTGATCTATGCTATAATCACATTTAAATCAACTATGTTTTTTTTACAGAATGAATCCAAATATTTTGTACATAAGCTGTAAAGACTTTGCACATGTAAAACTAAGAGATGTGTAATTTTTAATACTTTTATTTTTTTAGCATCATAATCACAATATTCCAATCATTGTTTATTTATATTAGTTATAAAATTAATATACTGTTTTACTTTAGGCTTTTTTTATTTTTAAAAAAATTATATTAAAAATGCAATATTTTTGTAGCTTTCTAATTTATTATAAACTTATTTTCATATATTATTGTTATATATTGAACTTATTCATTTGTAAACTATCTTTTTCATTTGATAATATAATAAGATGATATTGTGTTTATTAAAGATATAGATTTGTTTTTGTTGACATTCATTATGATGTATAATACAATTCAATAATCAATGATCATTTTTATGACTTGAAATACATTTTGTTAGGCCGTACACATAACTCTATTCTCCATGTTGCTATTTCACCTTGAATTTCAATAAAATGAAGTATTCAATATACAGATTTTCTTTTGTGTAATAAAATGTAATCTTTTTTTATCTGTAGCATTTATATATTTTTATTATTTTTAATTTGCTCACTAATATTTTCCATGACAGGTTAAAACATTTGGTTGATCAAAAATTTTCTGTATATCCATATAAAATGTTTTATTACTATGATATTGTAGTTTTACACTATAAACCTAGTGAGTTTTATTCCTTAACCTTGATTTTATTGTTGCATAACATAGTTACAAATTTCATTTAAAATGTGCTTAAATTCTAAAAATTATGGGTAAATCATAAGATTATCAACAAACTTCTCCAGTGTAATATAGTGAGTATAAAGATTTTTATTATAAAATTAATTTAATTGGATTGATTATTTAAAATCAGTTAATAATCACATACTCTCTAAGTATATTTTATGATTAATTTAATCATCATGGGATTTGTTGTTCAAAAAGGCAGTCTACATTAATTTCATAAAAATTATATTTGTCACTTAAAAAATACAATAATAATTGACTTTGATCACAAGATTTGGTTGGGAGTAAAACACAAAAAAACAGCTATACTTTAAAAAGATTTTGAAGACTTTTAGAAAACAATATTCCTGAAAAATTAAAATAGACCATAGAAATAACAAATAAACAGACAACTTTGGTTGAACAATATGCATGTAATAAAGTTGTTTAAGGATTTGCATGTGTAATCATTTAAAGTCTTACACATTATTTTGTATTTATAACTTTTTCTCGATGTTGAAGTCAGCATATTTGTTTTCTTCTATTGATGATATTGGCACTATATAAACAGTTTTGTAAATGTCTAATTTCATAAATTACAATTTTGTTTAATTTAGTATTGAATAATCTTTTCTACATTTTATTATTATTATTTTTATCTGATAGTGATTTATATTTTCAGTAATTAAATAAATTTTTATTATTGAGTGGAAGTCTAGTCTGTGACTGATATGTTTTTAGCATTATGTCTTCATTTTCCAGTTCTAAAAATCTATCATTATTCTAAATATATAAAAAATCCAACACTAACACACATATATTGTTTTTCTACCTGAGGAAAATCCCATCCAATGTCTCAGATGAGAGATTATGATATTTCAATAATTACAAATTCAGCCTAGTATACTCACAATAGTGGATAATTCTAGTAAATGAGATTTGTATCAATGTTCACTTATTATGTGAAAAATTATAATATTAATGGCTATAGCATTAATAGTAAATCTAGTGAACATTTCAGTTAATAATAGTTTTTCACTTTATACTTGTAGATATCATTAATTTATATGTCTGATAAAATATAGTATTTCATTCTTTTTATTCTGTTCATATCTAAAATTATTTAATTATAAAATAATAAGGTATGTAAATCTTTATTATATTATAATAACAACTTAAAAATACATCAACATAATAATTATATATACATATAAACCTTTTTTGGTAATTCAAAATTTTTACCCTTTTCAATATAATATCTCCTACTAATACTAACACGTATATTATGTACATAGCAACATCTACTGACATTTCCTATAATTCATTACTTCTATCAATTTATTTATATATTTCCCTTTATATTACTTTCCATTCTTTATCCATTACCAAATCATTCATTAAATCAATTGACTTTTTGTAAATGTTCATACATGTATTTGTATTATATATTATATAATTTGTTTTATATTTTTTCCTTTTATTTATTTTATTCCTTAGAATTAATTAATTATAAAACCATTTTGGAAATGTACATACAACGAAAACATTTTTTTACAGGGTCTAATACTCAAACAGCAATAACTGCTATAGAAATTGAATTGGTGAAAATGATAACAAAAGAAATGGAGCCAGTAATGAACATTGCAACTTCTTTAACAGGTATTAAATGTACTTTTTTATATTTCATATACCATTATGAAGGAATGATGTGAGAATTTTAGTAATATAAACATTTCTTTAAGGCTGTTACAGAATAATCAATTTGAAATTTTTAATGAATTCCTTACTGAAATTTTACTTTCAATTCTGATGTATGAACAGAATTTGAATAAACTTGAATTGATTTAAGTTTTATTTATGTTAATATAATCAATATGTAGACAAATATTGAATATATAAATATTGCAAAATGTGATCCATACAATACATGGTTTTATTTATTTTGACATGTTTAAAAAAATTAATTAAAATGTTAAATATTTAGATTTTGAAATTGTATTGTCAGATTGAAACTATATAAAAGATTGCCTGCATTTTTTTTGTATCACAAATAAATAAAAATATGAAAAAATCGACATAAAATAATATTCAACATTTTCTGCTGACAATCATTTTTAAAATATCTTATAATTTTTTTTATTTAATAGAAAAGTTTGATTTAAAATTTGTTTTATTGATTAATTTACGAATAATATTATTTTTCTCATCAACATAATCAACAATAATTTTATTTGAATATGTTTTTCAATATGCTTGACAATGTATATTTAAAATTTTGAGAAAATATCACTCAGTAAAAAGCAAACATTATAAAATTATGTATAATGTACATGGATAAAAACAATTTAATTGTTTGATAAATAAATAAATGGGTTAAATCAAAAAAAGTTTATTTTCACAAATAATGATGACTAGAAAATATAATGACAGGTACTGCACGTACATATGAATGAAAAAACAAATGTCATTTGTATATTAAACATTCTTTTATTGAATATTTAGGACATATAAAATCATGAACATAAAGAATAGATAATAAAATTAGCATAGGATCAATAGATATTAGTCTAAAAGTTTATATTTATAATGTACAATAAATGTTATATATAATTATTTAAAATGATATAAAATCAGAATTAACATAAGTAATATGCTGACTATAAAACATTGCTAACCAAATACTTGCCAAATATAATTTTTAATATAAGATTTTAGTACACAATACTTGATATAGATTTTTTAATCTTTTTTATTATTCAGTTTGGACTAGAATTCCCTTATAATATTAGGAGGACATATATAATTGTGTTTGATAAAAATCAATTTTTAGTGAGATAGTAATTATTTATCTGACCATGTAGGTTTTTTAATAGTTTAATACTTAAAATATCATAGAAAATTAGGAAGGACATTCAAATAGAAATGGATTCAAAAATTGTTTTATAGACATCTTTAGTTCTTTAAATATGGCCAAAATCTGGAAGTACTTAGCTTTTTGGTTTGTAGTTTGTATTTTTTCATATTTACATAAATCATGAACTGGTAGATTTTATTTATGCACCAGAAAAGCAGTCAGGGACTATTCTAAATGTAATAATAAAAAATTATCTATAATTAGGGGAATCAAATCTACCTGGTTTAATGTCGAAGCTAGAAAAAGAAATTTGCTTGAAACATTTTAAAAATTGTATTTTTGCACCATAATTTTTTGATTACAGATTTTTAGTTAAATACCCAAAAACAGAATGTTGATTTCAAATTCCTTTTAGATGATATAATTCTATATTTTGAGTTTTAAAAGAATTCATTCTGCTTAACACTTTTTATGCATTTTCTGTTATGCAAAATTGTTTTGTTAACAAAGATGAAATACAAAAAAAAGCATAACAAAGTCGTAGCTTTGAGTATATAATTAATATTTGTATAATAATATTTATTTTATTATCAGGTAATTTATTGAACATTTTATTCACACAGAAACACAGTAATCAGTACCATAATATTCTCATGCTAGGAAAGCAATGTATAAAGTATTTATATTAGAATACCTAAAAAAATATTTAAATAATGATGCCAGTCACAAATCAGATCATCTCCTGTTATTGATAATATAATAGAACATTCTATATAAAAACAACATTATATACAGCATAGAATTCAAAAAATTATAGAATGGTTATAAACTCATCATTACCTGCTCTAATTAGCATTACTTACATGCAAAAACTTGAAACAATAGCCATAAAGTCTACTCCATACCCATCTAAAAGTTAGCTTTGCTATTTTGATGACACATTTGTTGTAAGAGTAAATGGTAAAGCATTATTAGAAACATTTATCTCATATAACATTATATATCCTTGAATTAAATTCTCAATAAGACAAAAAAAAATCATACTTGTTTTCTGACAAGAGTTTTTCATGACAAAGTTAAAGTTGATACTGTAACAGTCAGAAAACGGGTGATTAGTTAACATAGTGCAGAATTTGACCACCACACAGAATGGCAGCACCATCGAGGTAGCGAAGCCACCCGTAGTACTGAGTTCGAACATAGTTTATCGGTTCCACAATACAATCTACTAAACAACGCATCTGGTGTGACATTAGTAAATATTTCTTAAGGCACGGTGGTCAGGGTATGCAAGAGATTCATGATTTCATTCCGAGTTAGCCAATAATAACACTAATATTAATTAAACATTTCATATTTACAAAATCGAGGAAATATTATATAGAATGGGTATCGAATAAATAAAACGTAACTGCAGACGTATAGTTTAAAATTATTTATTGAAACATTTTAATAATAAAACTATTTACTAATAATATTTGCTAAGATTTAAAGTTTCAGTAGCGGGATTTTCCAATACTATTATATTAAAGGAATACATTTATTTCTTTAGACATATTTTATATTTAAGACCTCAGTAGCGGTATTTCCGATACTGTAACGTTTACAAAAAGAAAACCATTTATTTGATGACATAATCTAGCTACCTAAAATTCTTGAGCAAGTATTTCTAAGGCATGCCTTTAGGGATTTATACCTTTGCAATGCAAGAGTCTAAAGTAAGATTTATAAGAGTAGCGGTGGACATATATTTATTTAATTAAAAATATTTAGTTATACTAAGGGCAAACATTTATTTGATAGTGAATTATGAAGATAATGCAGGGATGGAGTGATACATAGAATAATAAAGTTAGTTAAAGAAAACATGTGGTACGCTAGAAAGGCGATATGGAATGGCAGTATATTGAAACTGCAAAGCCATGAATGAGTTTATAAGAATGATGGGCTGGCGTTTGCCATCGGCCCAAAGAAGTAAGGTGTCACATAAGCATAACCAGGGACAAGCGGTTCATGCCAAAATTGCCTGCTGGCTGCATGATGGTCGTCAAGCCCTACGGGAGCATTTATTATGTCCGCTTGTGTAGGACGACTGGGGTTAATTTCAACCCTATAGAATCTGGAATATTCACGGCTTGTAATGGGTCATCGCATCTCTAAATGTAGCACATGTATAATGTACAGACAATCCTGTCAAGACTTAAATATATTTCTAACTCGGCCCTACATTATCAACATTTAATAAAGAACGTTGGCGACTCTCAAAGAAATGCAAATTTTATGGAATTATTAATTAAGATTTAATAAATATAAAACATATATAAACTAGGTGATTATTACAACTAATATGCCAGCCATTTGCAAAGTAGTAGACCCCTGCATTACAATAAATGAAGCATTGAATGCGTGTCGATTTATATGAAAATTAAGTTATTTATGAAAGTAAATATTAATGAAAATTTGACATGCATTCACTGTTTCAAGCGATCATAGATTTAAACTTAGAAAATTATGAGCATGCGATAATTATATGATAAAATGTAGATTTTAGAAATACGTACCCAAGAAAGATAGAGTGAGGTAAGCTAGATTATTAGAGAAATTTACACAATAAATTAATTATTAAATTTTAGTTTTACAAATGATAATTTTACATTTTATAAGTTATATAAGTAGTATGAAGAATGAGCTATAGCATATTAGTAGAGTACTCTAGAGAATTTGGACACAGGTACCTGTTTTATGAGAAGTTTTCCGATTCCATTGGTTAGTAGCAAATTGTTCATGATTAGCAGTTCTTTCCTGTGTTTAGGTGGTTCATTTAATTTAACAGCAGCAGCAGCTTTCTCATTATTTTAGGCAGCAGATCTTCGTGGTTGAATTTATGAAGGGCAATGGAAGGTTTGGCATCCGATAGGCCATCTCCCGGGTGGAGAATAGTCTGGGTGCTTTTACTCGGTCATACCATGGCAGGAACAATTTATTTAATATTTTGGAGACTCTCAACTGATCGAGAGCAGAGCTAAAGTTAAAGTGCCTGTTTCTAGCAAGTCTAAGATGGCCTCTCTTCTTAGATCTTATCTTTCACATTTTTGTTAGTGTATTTTTAGATTCCACTTAATCTGCCCTGAGGATAATCAATGCATTTTTGTTAATTCTAATTAGAGAAAACTGCCGTTCTATTGTTTATGTTTAGATTTTACATTTAGTTTTTGCAATTAGATTTTAGGGGATTTTTTTTTAAATTAATCTATTATCTCTCACCGACCGATGCTTTTAAAATTTCAAAGACAAAAGGGAAACATACGATTAGTTTTACTTGTAATTAAATATTACATCTGATTTCTAAAATTATTATTAAATGAAATTTAAACAAAGCAATAAATAACGGATTTTACAATTTAAAATAAATGGTTAAAAATATATATATTTTTATAACTAAAAGAAATCTAAATTATATTATTTATCTTTATTTATTGCCTTAAATTTGAGATCGAAATGTGTGCATGTTTATGGTGAATTCTACATATATCTATACATTTTTAATATTGCTACACACACAATTCGAAACCAAAAAATTTAAATTTGGTCAGGATAGACCGGTGAGTGAGACAATAGAAAAAGGTGAAACTTAAGATTCGAATACCAATCTTACTGTTTCATTTCCCCATACTTGCCGTGAACAATTAAGGAAGAACAAAGGAGGCAAGGAAAGAGAAAAATTTTTTTGCTACATTACATAATTTAAATACAAAAAAAAAATTTTTTTTTTTTTACAGATATATAGAAATATAGAAAGCAGAGATTACATGAAGCAATGAATAATTTATATACCCGGATCCAGAATTTATAGTTTAATTAAAATGGCCTAATTTGGCCATGTCTGGTTAGAAATCATAGTAATATTAGTTAAACTGATTATATATAAAAAAAATTCTTAGAGTAAGATTAGTTAATATAATATATATAAAAAAATTCTTAAGAGTAATAGTAATTAAGACAATAATATATATAACAAAAAAATTTCTATCTAAAGCCCTATTTGACTAATGTAAATTCCATTCAACCAAATTCATTTTACCAAATTTGTTTTAATATTCTCATATACGTTTAATAACCGTCCTAAGAGTCTAAAATATTTTACAAACCCCAGGTCAGGTGGATAATATCGATCTCTCGTCATCGATGACTGTGGCCTTGGGTTTTCTAATTTTTGCCTTCTATCAGGTGGTTCTTTGGCCCAATAGTTAAAATCCAATGTAGTGAGAAATTCATTCATTTCTTCTATGTATTTTATTCGATTGCCTGTCATTAATGGTTGGATGGTTAGCGGCATGTTACATTGGATAGTTCTATATTTCCATTTCCCCATATTCCACCAGTCTTTGGCAGAACCTTGCAGATGGTAACTAGCTATAGCTATCTGCTCATCTGGTCCTTTCTTATGAAACTGGAAGAACTTCTGTAAGCTCTCTAGGTAGGTTTTCCCCTTATTTCCCCTCTAAATATTTTATTGTAGATAATCTTTGCTAAATCACTCTGGTATCCATTGTCCATTTTCATGATTTCTTCCATGACCTTTGGTCCTTCTATATTTTCTTTCTCATCTATGCTCATCTCTTTTTACTGCTTTCATTCAACGGTTCTTGTGGGCCTTCATCTGCTGGAATGAAGTCTCTTTGCTCTTCACACTTATTTACATTTATTACCATATTTGTCTGCTCTTTTATGATCATAGGTCCAACAGATCTTTCTAACTTATTTTCATTTTCCATACTTTATTTCTTCTTCCTTTTACTAACTCGATATCTTTTTCCTCTTCAATCTGCTTCATTCAATGGTTCTTGTGGCCTTTATTTGTTGGAATGAGGTCTCTTTGTTATTCACACTCATCTACATTTATTACACTATTTGTCTGTTCCTCTATTATCATAGGTTCGTCAGATCTTGCTAAATTCCTTTCATTTTCCAAATCTTTAGCCTCTTCCTTTTGATTGACTTGGGTTATTCTATATTCCTCTGCTATCATTCCTAACTCTCTCAAGATAGATTTTTGAATTTCCTGATACTTCTTAGCTCTTATCTTTTCTTCTTCCTGTATCTTTTTTGATTCTTCATCTCTTCTTCTCGCTTCCTCCTCATAAATTTTCCTCATTTCTTCCCTATTCTGTCGAAGTATTTCACGTAACTTTAAACTAAAGTCCATTGACCCTCCAAACACTTTAGATAAACCTACCTGCTCTATATTAATATTTTCTGCTTTCATTTTCTTAATATTATTTATTTATTTTATATTACTAGCATTAGACTATTCCCCACCGGTATCTTGGCCCTATCACACTCTTTCACTGCCCTCACCTACTCTACATTGCCCTATCTCTATATTTTCTATATTGCTGTGCTTAACATATATATCATAATGAACTACTGCTAATACATATAATAAGCCACTGCTGTCTATATATATAATAGCACTTTAATAAATATTTACTGTTAACGTATATAACAAGTCTCTGTTGTCTATGATATATATAATGGTGCTTTAATAAAATATTTACTGCTACTTGCTTTCTCATTTAGCCACTGATTACTTTTTTTTTTGACATATATATATATAATATTTCATTAGATCCGAGTATTTTTGTTCCTTTTTAAATTGCACACACATTCCTGCTTTCCTTAAATTTGTTATTACGTCTACCATCCTTTCATTCACTCGACCCACATTATTTCACTTGATTTATATTTTTCATTATTTTTATCAAAACAAACTCATATATATATAGAATAATTAGCTAACTCAGGAATGAACGCTAAAGAAATTTACATGTGTTATATTTTTGCTCAGGGTATATATGGGTTTTATAATCGAAGCCTCCACATTTGTTGGCGCCAAATGCTAAAAAAAAATTCTACTATGTAACAGTCAGAAAATGGGTGATTAGTTAACATAGTGCAGAATTTGACCACCACACAGAACGGCAGCACCATCGAGGTAGTGAAGCCACCCGTAGTACTGAGTTTGAACATAGTTTATCGGTTCCACAATACAATCTACTAAACAACGCATCTGATGTGACATTAGTAAATATTTCTTTAGGCACGGTGGTCAGGGTATGCAAGAGATTCATGATTTTATTCCGAGTTAGCCAATAATAACACTAATATTAATTAAACACTTATATTTACAAAATCGAGGAAATAGTATATAGAATGGGTATCGAATAAATAAAACGTAACTGCAGACGTATAGTTTGAAATTATTTATTGAAACATTTTAATAATAAAACTATTTACTAATAATATTTGCTAAGATTTAAAGTTTCAGTAGCAGGAGTTTTCGATACTATTATATTAAAGGAATACATTTATTTATTTAGACATATTTTATATTTAAGACCTCGGTAGCAGTATTTCCAATACTGTAACATTTACAAAAAGAAAAACATTTATTTGATGACATAATCTAGCTACCTAAAATTCTTGAGCAAGTATTTCTAATGCATGCCTTTAGGGATTTATACCTTTGCAATGCAAGAGTCTAAAGTAAGATTTATAAGAGTAGCGGTGGACATATATTTATTTAATTAATAATATTTAGTTATAACTAAGGGCAAACATTTATTTGAGAGTGAATTATGAAGATAATGCAGGGATGGAGTGATACATAGAATAATAAAGTTAGTTAAAGAAAACACGTGGTACGCTAGAAAGGCGATATGGAATGGCAGTATATTGAAACTGCAAAGCCGTGAATGAGTTTATAAGAATGACGGGCTGGCATTTGCCATCGGCCCAAAGAAGTAAGGTGTCACATAAGCATAACCAGGGACAAGCGGTTTGTGCCAAAATTGCCTGCTGGCTGCATGATGGTCGTCAAGCCCTATGGGAGCATTTATTATGTCCGCTTATGTAGGATGACTGGGGTTAATTTCAACCCTATAGAATCCGGAATATTCACGGCTTGTAATGGGTCATCACTTCTCTAAATGTAGCACATGTATAATGTACAGACAATCCTGTCAAGACTTAAATATATTTCTAACTCAGCCCTACATTATCAACATTTAATAAAGAACGTTGGTGACTCTCAAAGAAATGCAAATTTTATGGAATTATTAATTAAGATTTAATAAATATAAAACATATATAAACTAGGTGATTATTACAACTAATATGCCAGCCATTTGTGAAGTAGTAGACCCCTGCATTACAATAAATGAAGCATTGAATGCGTGTCGATTTATATGAAAATTAAGTTATTTATGAAAGTAAATATTAATGAAAATTTGACATGCATTCACTGTTTCAAGCGATCATAGATTTAAACTTAGAAAATTATGAGCATGCAATAATTATATGATAAAATGTAGATTTTAGAAATATGTACCCAAGAAAGATAGAGTGAGGTAAGCTAGATTATTAGAGAAATTTACACAATAAATTAATTATTAAATTTTAGTTTTACAAATGATAATTTTACATTTTATAAGTTATATAAGTAGTATGAAGAATGAGCTATAGCATATTAGTAGAGTACTCTAGAGAATTTGGACACAGGTACCTGTTTTATGAGAAGTTTACCGATTCCATTGGTTAGTAGCAAATTGTTTATGATTAGCAGTTCTTTCCTGTGTTTAGGTGGTTCATTTAATTTAACAACAGCAGCAGCTTTCTCATTATTTTAGGCAGCAGATCTTCATGGTTGAATTTATGAAGGGCAATGGAAGGTTTGGCATCTGATAGGCCATCTCCTGGGTGGAGAATAGTCTGGGTGCTTTTACTCAGTCATACCATGGCAGTAACAATTTATTTAATATTTTGGAGACTCTCAACTGATCGAGAGCAGAGCTAAAGTTAAAGTGCCTGTTTCTAGCAAGTCTAAGATGGCCTCTCCCTTAGATCTTATCTTTCACATTTTTGTTAGTGTATTTTTAGATTCCACTTAATCTGCCCTGAGGATAATCAATGCATTTTTGTTAATTCTAATTAGAGAAAACTGCCATTCTATTGTTTATGTTTAGATTTTACATTTAGTTTTTGCAATTAGATTTTAGGGAATTTTTCTTTTTAATTAATCTATTATCTCTCACCGACCAATGCTTTTAAAATTTCAAAGATAAAAGGGAAACATATGATTATTTTTACTTGTAATTAAATATTACATCTGATTTCTAAAATTATTATTAAATGAAATTTAAACAAAGCAATAAATAACGGATTTTACAATTTAAAATAAATGGTTAAAAATATATATTTTTTTATAACTAAAAGAAATCTAAATTATATTATTTATCTTTATTTATTACCTTAAATTTGAGATCGAAATGTGTGCGTGTTTATGGTGAATTCTACATATATCTATACATTTTAATATTTGCTACACACACAATTCGAATCCAAAAAGTTTAAATTTGGGCAGGATAGACCGGTGAGTGAGAGACAATAGAAAAAGGTGAAACTTAAGATTCGAATACGAATCTTACTGTTTCAATACATAATGCACACATCCAAAAAAACTTTTGGCATGTAAACAGCGAATTATATTATCACTAAGAAATATGACAAAAGATTTTATTTGGGAAAAGTGTGATTTGCATTAAAGAAATTTAATTAGAACAAATTCTTATAAAAAATGTTTATCTATCAGCTATCATTTAAAAAACATAAGTAGACAAAATAAGAATGGTTTCACATCTTAGAATGATCCACACCACTTGATGGGCTTTTTCTATGCAAAAACACAGAAATATGCTGAAACTGTTGAACACTAGATGTTGTTGAAGTGCACTCTTCCCCAACATGGCTAGCATGTGAAAATTATCAGTGATGTGTCTAAAAACTCTGTATAGACATTACTTATGAATAATCTATAGTGGTATGATATGAGGGTTTCTCTAGTTGTAATGACGAAAAGTATGTTGGAATGCAATTTTTCCAGTTTGTTAAATGTATTGTAATTTATGCGAGTTTCTACAAATTCTAAATAATTTTCAAACGCCCCTACTTTCATTCTCAGGTGTCACAATTCAAAATGAGGAGTATGAATTATGACTCAGCAAAGTTCATGATAAAGTTGTGCACTTTTTGAGGTTTTTCGAGATCAAAACAGTAAAATGGCTGATGATTCTTCAGCATTCAAGTTTTTGAATGTGTCTGCTACAGAAACAGATGCTGCAGCCTTCCTTCAACAAAAGAATATTTTACCAACCCAGAAGAACTGTGTTTGTGGCAGTTTAATGGCATTAAGGCATTGTAAAACCTCTGAAATGGAATGCGAATAGCGTCAATGCTGTTGAAGGTGTTCCATTTGTCATGGAATGTGATTTTGATGACTGTCAAATAGTTTTTCTGAAAGCAGTATGCCATATCTACTGTATTATGGGAGCCGGGATGAGCTCACAGTAAAGCATATTGGAGTGGAATTGGAATATGATGACAGCTCTTAAAGAGCTCTGTCAAGAAAGCCTTCTTTCTTATCCATGCCATCAAATCAGCAGTCCCAGTATAAAAATGGAAGTCGATGAAACAATGTTCAGTCAGTGGAAAAAACAACCGGGGTATAATTCTTCTACAACAATAGATTTTTGAGGGTGTGGGTCATAAGACAGGTGATTGTTTATGGAGGGTGTACCCTCTTGATCAGCCAACATTCTTATGCAGTTCAAGAACATCAGGCCTGGCTCCCACATTTATTCTGATTGCTGGAAAGATAACAGAACTTGTGAATTGGAGCCTTCCAGATTTCACCACATGAGAATAAATCACAAATACAATTTCATGGATTCTGACACTGGGATGCATAGCCAGACCATTGAATACCTTTGGTAGATATTGACAACTACATATTCGAATTTTAGTGGAGATGGCTGAAAAAGAATCAAAACCTCTTCTGTGCCATCTTAGAAGAGATGAATGTGCACTGTGATATGATATGGTTTGGGTGTTTCTGAAATAGAGGTTTTTTGTTGTTTGTTTTGCCTCCGTTATTTGTAACTTAATGGAATGTTTTTTTTGGTTGTTGTTAAAAGCAAAATAATGTAAATACAAAATGTCAAAAAAATAAAAAAGCAATTTCTGTATATTTGTTTATGAATAAAAGCAATCAAATATTTTTAAATGTTCGGTAAATGACAAAAAATAAGTTTCTTTAAAAAAAGACCGAATGTTTTAAAAAACCAAAAAAAAGATATATTTATTTTTAAAAAATATACATAAAACCAGTAAAAAAATCATAAATTTGTAAAAACAGCCTGGTAATGTTATATCTATTTGTTTTGCACTAATACCAGCACCATCAAGTGGTGTGGATCATCCAAAGTTGTACTACCAGAAAATCAAAACAAAAATTATTAATACTATAGTGTATCCTTACTTAATACCAAGTGAATGTGAAAGAATGTATATGAAGAAGACCAGTTGCGCCATTAATAATGGATTAAAAAATACCAGCTAATGATTAGAAAAAAATTTGTTTACAGGATCAACTTATGTATGCACCAATGAACATATGTTCAATTAAAAAAATACAAAAATACTTTGCAGAAAGGGAAAAGTATAAAGAAGAAATTTCAAAGCAGCTTTTCACTTGTCAATGGAAAATATCTCCATAAGTCAAACTAGTGTGACAATACATAATATTTGAGATTCATTAATTAACAAGGTTTTTAGGAAAAAGTACAAAAGTCAGGAAGAACATGATTATCTATATGAAATGCCTACTAATTGTTGTCTTTGGCAAAATATTTTAATTTAGCTTTATCTCAAAATTCAATATTCAAGAATCTAAAAGTCCAATTTACAAGCATTGGTGGCCTAGTAGTTAGCATAGCTGCTTTATAAGCAGTTGTCTTGGGTTTCTGTCCCAGCTAACGCTTTGACATATAAAAAAAATCTAAAAGTCCAATTTAACTCAAAACACTTCAAAAAAGAAAACAAAAATAGTACTCGTAATGTAAAAACTAACTAGTGTGTTATTACTAACAGTTGAATGTAATTGGAAAATTTTAATTAGGTTTAAAATTTTTCTAAATATATTCATGATTTAATGTTATGTTATAGTAATAGTTTAACAAATATGTACAATCAAAATACATTGCCACAGATTTCAAGCAAATACAAGGCGGGTATTTTTCCAAAAAGATTTTTTATTAATTTTTATTTAACTTTATATAAATCAGAAAAATAAGTTAGGGAATGATTCAAAGTTACTTTTAAATATTATAAGATTGTGGTTTAGATCATTGTTACAAAATATTATATAATTCCCTGCACATATATTTTTATTGGATTGCAATGTGACACTGTGTTTTTGACATGTTTAGTAATCTTTTTATGTTTTTATTGTGAATCTTTTATTAAAAAAGAATTTTCTCTTGAAATACCACAGTAATTGCATCGCTATAGATGAAAGTCTGCATTTTCCGTGTGGAAGTCACTGGTGAATATATTAAACCATATAGGGGAGAGAATGGAATTTTAAGAATACACTTTTGAATATGATTATCATTTACTGTCATTTGAATTTTTTACTGGAGATTATTTTTGTAAATAGAATCATAAGCTGCTTTTAGATCAATGAAAATGAAAATATGATTTATTTTGTAAACCATTATTATTATGAGTTACTAAAAATAAAACTTGTTCACAACCAGTTATTTGTACTCTAAACCCAATTGCTTTATAAGTAAATGATTTTGACAGATCAAATGATGTAGTATGATTTATGTATTTAGCTAATGAGCTTTTTTATGGACTAGTAATGTCTCATAGTGATGAAGTAGTAGAAGATTTTTATATGGATGTACAAAAGGCTTTTGATCAGAGTAAACAACATTTTAAAATTGTTATGGGAGACTTTAATGCTAGAATTGGTAAACAAATGAAAGATGAAATTGCTGTAGGTAATCTTGGTTATGGTAATAGAAATGAGAGAGGACATAGACTTGTGGAGTTTGCAGAAAAAGAAAAACTTTATATTATGAATTCATTTTTTGAGAAAAATGTTAAAAGGAAATGGACATGGAAGCATCCAAATGAAGGTACAGCAGAATTGGATTATATTTTGACTAACATAAAATAAATATTTCAAGATTGTAATGTTCTTAATAAATTTAACACAGGAAGTGATCATCGATTAGTAAGGTGTAAGTTACATGTTAATGTAAGACTAGAAAGACAAAAATTATTAAGAAAAACAATATTTACAGTTGATATTCCTAATCTTCAGAAACATTCTAATGAATTTAAATTAGAACTTACAAATAGGTTTCAAGTATTAGGAGATTTTGAACATGATTCAGATTTGAATGATAATAGGAAAATAAGTGATACACTTTTAAAAACTGCCACAAACATAGCTGATAGAAAAAAGCAGCAATTGACTAATAAAATTTCTACTGAGACTAGAGAATTTATGAAGAAAAGAAGGAATATGAAGATATACAAAAATGATGTATTAAAAAGAATTGAATATCTCGAATTTTGTAAAATGGTATGAAAAGAGTTGAAAATGATATAAGAAAGTATAACTGTGAAATAGCAAGGAAAGCTGTAGAAGAAAATAAAAGTCTCAAAAATGTTAAAGAACATTTTGGTATTTGGTAGGAAATTTATATCTGCAATAAGAAAAATAAGATGGAATTATTACTAAAAAGAGAGATGACATCATGAAATTGGTAGAAGATTTTTATCAAGAATTATATAGTAATAAAGAACAAGTACCTCCTATATATATTACATCTTCTGAATTGCCCAGAATTTTAAATGAAGAAGTGAGACATGTAATTAAGTGTATGAAGAAAGGAAAGGTTCCAGGAAATGATGGAATTATAATTGATATATTAAAAGAAGGAGGTGAAGAAATAGAAACAATTTTAGCAAAGTTATATACCAAATGTCTAAATGATAAAGATGTACTGGAAGATTGGAAGAATGCAGTAATAATATTAATATTTAAAAAAGGTGATAAAGAAGATATTAATAATTACAGACCTATCAGCCTTTTATCAGTTTTATATAAAATTTTTACCAAGATAATTACAACTCATCTACAGAGAACTTTGGATTTTCACCAACCAAGAGAACAAGCTGGATTTAAAAGTGGTTTTAGTACAATAGATCATATCCAGGTATTGAGAGAAGTCATAGAAAGGACAAACGAATATGAGTTGTCATTATGTTTTGGATTTGTAGATTATGAAAAGGCATTCGATTCTATACACATTTCTTCAGTGATTAAAGCATTGGATCATCAAGGTATAGATCCAGGATATTGTCATATTTTAAAGAATATTTATAAAAATGCAACAGCAACAATTAGATTACATAATGATACTGGAAAAATCAATATTGAGAAAGGTGTAAGACAAGGTGACTCCATATCTCCAAAACTCTTTACAGCAGTACTGCAAGAAGTATTTTGTGGATTGAAATGGGAAACTAAAGGAGTGAAAGTAAATGGAGAGTATTTAAGTCATTTAGATTTTGCAGATGATGTAGTTGTTTTTGCAAATAATGCTTCAGAGCTGCAGGAAATGTTGCACGAGTTAGCAGATGAAAGTAGAAAAGTAGGACTAAAGATAAATGTTAAAAAGACTAAAGTAATGTTTAATCGATTTGCTCAAAATATGAAAATAAAGATTGATTATGAAGAATTAGAAGAAGTTAACAGTTACAAATACCTTGGTCAGATTATTAATACAGATGGAAACATAATGGAGGAAATTAATCATAGAATTAAACTTGGTTGGGGTGCTTTTGGTAGAAATAACTTGATACTAAACGAAAATATGCCTATGTGTTTGAAAAGGATGGTTTTTAACAAATGTGTTTTACCAGTTCTTACTTATGGATCTGAGACTTGGACACTTAATAGAAGAGCAATACAGAGACTTCAGACCACTCAAAGGAGTATGGAGAGATGTATGTTGGGAGTAACAAGAAGAGATCGAAAATGCAATGTATGGGTAAGACAACAAACAGGTGTTACTGACCTCATTGAAAAAATTAAAAAACTGAAATGGAGTTGGGCTGGACATATTGCTAGAAGAGATGATAATAGATGGACAATTGAAATTTTAAACTGGATTCCAAGAGATTGTAAAAGACCCAGAAAGAGACCACATGTGAGATGGATGGATGAAATAAGAAAATGTGCAGGGGTGTTGTGGAGAAGAGAAGCTAAAGATCGGAGAAGATGGATTAAACTTGGAGAGACCTTCATCCTGCATTGGATTGATAATGGTTGATGATGATGATGATGAATGTCTGTAAAATGTTGCATCCATAAAAAATAGCAATAAAGCACAACCAATGAACTACCACATGAAATATTACATGATTTCATCTGAAATATTACCATTTTATTAGCATTCTTTTTCAGCTTGTTACCATGTTGAGGTGACACCATAATAGTATAAAATAAAAGTAAATAATAGGCACAGATGTGCATTAAATTTTAAAGATCAGGTGACCTATTTCAAAATTCAAACCAACTTCAATTATGAAAGACATAATTTTAAAAGTACAATGCATATTTTGAATAGGAAGGCACAGGATAAAAATTTTATCATTATGCAACCCCTGTTGCTTTCTTATGCTTATTAAATGGCAAATGGAATTCCAATATTATGTTAATAAAACATACTATTATTTTTGACTTAAAGTATACATTTACAAAGGCAGTGTGATAAATATCTTGAGAATAAAATGTTATTTGCTTCATTTCAGCTAGGAAAGAATGCATTAATATTATTCTAAAAATGAGTTGTGAATTATATGCTATATTAAATTGGAATATTATTTAAAAATAATTATTTCTAAATAATGGATAAATTCTTCATAATTCCTGGTGTGTAAATAACATTGAAGCTTTTAAAATTGTTGCCACTATCTCTAAAAATGAAATCATTTTTGACATTAATTAAACTTGATGTTATGTAAATATTGTGGTAATATTGGTATTGAAAGAAACTATTAAATTCATATAGTACAAAATATTTAAAATTTTGGCCTACACAAAAATTTCAAATTTGTACTTTGATACATTATACACCATTAAAGGATTTTTGTTAAATTATAAATAAATATAACTATAAGATGTGATATGTTGGACTATTTCCATCATTTATGAGTGAATGTTGAATGTATAGAAAATTTTAAACTTTATTTAAACTTTTCAAATACAAACAACTTGTTAGTAATAACACACAAATAGACAATACAGGTTAGTAATTACACAACGTTTCAAGTAGTATTATTCTCTACCCTTCTTCAGGTGTTGCTGGCCTATATGCACAGTGACAATATCTGTTGCCATATCTTTCAAAATTTCACTAAAGTTATAACTTGTTTAGCATTGTACTTACTCGAGTTTTTGGATGTTGAAGATAACATTTCCTTATTAAAGTAATCTTGATTATTCTCTGTACAATATTTTTCAATTTACATATTTTAATATAAATAATACATTTTTTCTACAAATTTAATTCAACTTGCCAAAAATAAGAATAAAGTTTTATTATTAACATTTTCACACAATATTAAATCATTTCAATAATAATTTTCTGGAGCACTTCGTAATTCTTATTTTCCACATCATTCTATTAAACACATTTATTTCCTTCAGGCATTTTTAAATGATCTATTTAAATAGTTTTTACAATAGTTTAGAAAGTTCCATTTATGACTATATTTGCTTTTCTGGTGGTATTTCTAATACAATAATGCCATGTACCAATCTAATCATAAAATAATACCCTATACCAATCTAATCATAGAATAATGTCCTGTACCAGTCTAATCCTCCATTAATATATCATGTATTTTCCTTGGAATCATTCTTTCTTAATACATAAACATTTTAGTCACACATACATTTGCAGTTTGGATGTTATGTATTCTTTATTGTTAAATTATCAAAAGTCATATTAAAACAGGCAAAACTCACTATATGTATTGCCTCACACTGCAAGCTACAGTAATCAATGGACACCAAAAGGCTTGTGCATAAAATCCCCATTGAGTGCCTACTATTACAATATCCCCAGACTAGTTTCTGGCTTCTGGCCTTTGTCAGTGAGGAGCCTTGGATCTGAGAGCACTGCACCTAGATCTTAGGATTTAATGCAACCCTCCAGCAGCCACCTTTTATCTCCACTTAATCCTTAATAATGGTCAAACATAAATTTGTCCATAATGTTCTTTTAAAATAATTATAGTTCAACACAATTGAAATAAAACAGCTATAGTTATAATTAATAATAGTTCAACACAATTGAAATAAAACAGCTATAGTTGTTTTATTTCAATTGTGTTGAACTATTATTAATTATTGAAAACAACATTATGGACAAATTTATGTTTGATTATTATTAAGGATTATTCAAGGTAAATTGACGTTGGATTTGGATTAGCGTTCTTCTTTTTTTTATATATAAATTGTTTTAAATATAAAAAGAAAGAAGAATAGTAATAAAAAGGAAGTGGTCGAGGGGAAAATAGTTTTTTATTTTATTTTTTAATTTTTAATATCATTTATATTACTATATTTTAATTAATTGAATTTGAAATTATATTTTAAAGAAGAATGGAAAAAATAGTGGAAATATGGCATGGTCGGTTTTGTATAAGGTCTTAAGTAAAGTGAATTTTGTAAGATTTAAAAAAGTGTGGAATGTACAGAGAAGGATAGAAGAATTAAAGCACCAGTTATCTTTTCTAAATAAATGCAAGAAACATGGTTTAATGTCCAGGTCATGTGAATTTTACACAAGTAATATAAAAATAAATAAAAACATTAATTTATATAATAAGATTAAGGAAACTATTTTAAACTAGTTTATAAAAGAAAAATATAACATTGTGGATATTTGTATAAAAAAGTATAATAGACTTAAAAACATGTTAAGAAGAGATGTATGTAAAGAAACATTTGAATACATACAATACCAATTATTGGATCATAATAAGAAATTAATGAAGATATTAAACATAAAGTATGATAAAAAATGGGATTGGTTAAAAAAGAAGAATGAGAATTTGGAAGATGGTTTACATGAAAATAATATAGGAAGTGATAATTGCATTAAGAAATGTTAACATTGTAAATTTATCAAATATTGAGTTTGATCAGTTGGAGATATTAAATAAGGGAAAAAAGTATATACCATTTGTTAGTGGAGATATCCATAAAGAAACTGTTGTAAGTGTGGAAGCAGCAGACATTAAAGATGAATTAAAAATTGAACTACAGTCAAAACTTAATAATGTGATAAATATTAATAAAGGTTATAATAAAAAAGATTGGAAAGAAAAGTGTATTATAAAAAATTATAGAAAAAGTGAATAATGAGTGGTTGATAATAACATGTGAAGACAAAGGTAATAGGTTTGTAATTTTAAAAGAATATGAATATAATAAGAAAATGAATGAAGACATAGTAAAACAAGGATATGAAGAAATGTATAAAGATCCTGTAAATAAAATAAAAACAAAGTATAAAGTGATATTGAATTATATGAAGGAGAAGTAATTGATTAATAGTAGAGAATATAGATGGTTATATCCAATGGCTTTTGTCCATCCATATTGAAACAGGGCTGAGTTCGATCCCTGTTTTAAAAAGTAAACTTGTCCATATATGCTATATATACGTCAATATAGCCTGAAATTAAATTTATTTCTTTTTCGTATTTATATTTCCTTTTAGTATAGAAATTTATAATTCTAAATAGGGATTTAAAAAGGTTAAAATAAACAGAAGAGGGGGGGTATGTGTGCTTATTTGTTTTTTTGAAAATGCATGTATATATTTTGCTAGATAGAATAATATAAAAAAAGTATAAATGCAGTTATGGAAATATACTTGATTTTTCAAAATGGAAACCTTTCAATTTCATTTTGGAAAAGTTAAATGGAAAAAAATATCAAAAATAAATTGATTGATATCTAAGGAATTTAATTAGTGAGATTTAAGTTTAGATTCAAAAGAATTTTGATGAAAACAAAAGAACAAAAATTAAATTTGGAGGTGCAAAATGTTTTTGTTGAAAAGGAATCCGGATTTTTGAGCAGCAGAACTTGCTAAAAAGAATTGATTCTATTGCTGATTTTTGTAAGAAGTGCTGTGAGAGAGATTTGTGGAGAGAAATGGAGGGTAGAATGGTGGGCAAGCTGGCTTAAGAAAGCAAAAGCGTGCCAGGGCTTTTACAATCCTGCCTCAAAGACACTGAAGTTGCTGCCATGTATCAAATATTGTAAATGGAAACCAGTCACTCCGACACCAAGATCAAGCTCCAACAATAGTAGCAGGTCGAAAATCAATAAAACAAATTGAACTGCCAAAATCACCTACGTCGAATGCAATACACATTGGAAAGAAGTATTTTAGCTTTAGTTTTCTATGAGGAAGAAAGAAAAAGTAATGTGCACATTTACCACCTATATTCGTATAATAGTTCAAATGTTAGTGTGTTTTTAACTACACATAATAAACTGTCCACATAAACACTATTTATTAACTCTTCTAAACATTAAAACTAATCTTTTTTTCATTGTGGATTCGGATGAATCAGACATTGTTTTCCCATTTATTTTCATTTTCTATTGCGTTTTATACAGTTCTATGCAGTGTATGTGTATGCATGCATTTTGCACCATTTTGAGCACAAAACAAAAAGGGTCATATAAATAATATAGAAATTAAAAGCTATAAGATTAAAGTAAAATGAAACTTATCCATATTTGTGTTATTTCTTTGATTTTGAGTTAGTTAGAATATTAGATTTAAAAATTAATGTAATGGCTTGGATTGAAGAGTGTCTTTAATAATATAATCCCCCAAATATTCCCATGATTAAATAATCACCCACCCTGAGTAGAGCTAGACAATGGCACTTCCATATTGTATTCCTGCTCTCCCAGCATAATTCTTATAGTAATATAGGATTGGCGCTTGAGGTCATAAATTGATGCTCATAAATATGCTGGACGATAAATGGAATAATTTTCGAAATACTTTTAAGAATAAATATTTTTTTTAAACATATGCATATACGTGTGTCGTTATATACATACACGCAATCTTACAAATGGTTTTATATATGCGAAAGTTATATATAGAAAATGGTACATCACATTACAATATATATTTGGAAAAATAAAAACACGCAAAGAAGATATGGCTGCAAGAGTAATTGTAAATTTTGACAATCATATTCTTAAGAATTTATGTACAATAATATATAAAAAAAATAGTAGATGTAATTGGATATGGTACATATAGTATTAAAAATTCAGAAGAAATTGTTTTGGAATTAAATATTAAATTAAATAGGAATCGTTTGATTGCTTCATTAAATGTAGAAAAAATGTATCAAAGTTGTTCCAAGAGATGAACATATAAAGTTAGTTATAAGTATGTTAGAAAAAAGTGGAAGAATATGTAATGAATGGATATACACTATTAAGGAAGCATTGATGATAATAAGTGATAGTTTGCATTTTAAATATAAGGATAGGTTTTGGAATATAAAAGGATGGGTTGTTCAACAAGTGGGTTATTATCATCAATGATTATAAATAATTTAGAAGAAAAAATAGTAGGAAAATATATAAAAAATAAAAAAATTATTAAATATTATAGATATGTGAATGATATAATTGTTGTTGGAAGTAATAGGAGTATATTGAAAGTATTTAATGAATTGAATGATAATTTATATAAAATTAAGTTTACAATGGAGAAGAAAGAAAAAGGTTTAAAATATTTGGATATTTATTTGAATAGAAATAAGGAAAATGAAATAGAGGTGAAATAGTTTATTAAAGATGTTGAAATTAGAGGAATAATTGATCCTAGTTTATACCAACCTTGATCACAAAAAATGTTAGTTTAAACGGGTTTTAAAATAAAAAATGATAGACTTACAATAAATAAAAAAGAATCTATTGAACAAAAAATGAATATAGAAAAGGATTATTTAAAGATGGGGTATAATAACAAAGATATTAGAAAATTTTTGAACAGTAAGAAAAGATGAAGTAAAATATGGGGGAAAAAAAGAAAATAAAAATAAAGATGGAAGGTTCAATAATAAATGGAAATCAATACCTTATTATAAAGAGGCATATAAGATTTTAAGAAAAAGGAGGTTGAATGAGAATATAAGAATTTCTTGGAAGAATAGTAAATCATTGGAAAAATGGATATCAAATGTGAAGTGAGAGAATGATAAAGAAAGTAAAATAGGATTAGTATATGAAATAATTTGTAGGAGTTGCAGTAAAATATATATAGGGCAAATGAGGAAAACAGCAATAGAAAGGGGAAAAGAACATATTAGGCTATTGAAAGGAAGGACATGAATTCAGGACCATATGTTCATTATTTGAATACTGGTTGTAGAATAAGATGTATTGACGATATGAAGGTTATAAAATATGTTAAAGATTATAATATGAGAGTATATATTCAAAAGAATATGAATAAATGTGTTAATTTAGTTAAAGGACTTGCAGAGATGAGTAGTAAATGGGCATTGATAGATAACTGGAAAATTTAATATATGTTTGATTTGTTTTTGTTTTTTTAATTAATATATATGATATATGTAAATAATTAGTTAATTTAAATAATTGTTAATTACAGATAAATAAGGTTATATTTGAAGATATGCTTAGTAAAAATATATGAGAAATGATATATAATTTAGTGTATAAAGTATGTGTATATAATTTTATGGTGTATAATATATGTATAAAATTATTGAATTGTATTTAATGTAATTTTATCTATTGTATAAAAATAATATGTATATAAAATATTGAGGGGAAGGGGAAGTATATATATATATGTAAATAGGCTATGTCATTATGTAAAATGATTATATAAAATGAACGTTAGAGGGAGTATTGATAGATAAAAGGTCATGTGATTAGAAGTGTATTTTGAAAAGGCCCTAATATAGGGTGAAAAGCGGTTCAATAAAGGAAATATTTATTATTTTTATATAGTTGTTTTATTTCAATTGTGTTGAACTATTATCTCCACTTAACTACAAAACTATGACTTAAACTGAAAACAACTTAATATTTTCAATTCAAGCCCATCAGCTTATGTAGTCATATAGATCTGAACTCAGTTCAATACTGTATCAGTCAACCATGCTATGGCCAACAACTTGATTCTTAATTCAGACTTTAAACCCAGTTAAACCAAAGAATTAAACCCAAGACCAAACTGAATTCGAACCCAACTTACAAGCTCAGATCAAATCAATGGATAACACATGTTGATGGCACATGACTATGTGCCAAGGAACTAGCTCAATGGATGATGATGATTTCTGAGACCCCTGATCTGTCTGTACTAACGTACAATAAAATGACAATGGATATTTATAAATCAATTCTTATATGTATGTTCGAGTTGCCAATACAGATGGCGAGCATGAGTATTAAAATAATTAATAAATAATGAAAAAAGTCAATACCAATTATGTTATATAAAATATTTAATAATAATAAGTAAATGTTTGTTCAAATGGTTATGATTAGCATAAAATATTATCTCTAGTTTTTAAAGTGCGGATTACAATAAATAATGGCAGTCATGACCCTATGCCAATAATTATTATACAATTATGGGAGAAATATATATGTCTATGCCCTGACAAGTAAACAAAGGTAAATAAAGGTATTTTACTTGGAAATAAATTATGATTCTAATTTATAAAAGAAAGATGTGAGATTCATTTTCACACATACATAGGTCAATTCATGAAAAGCATGATAAATATTTAGGGCATTACTTTAATATTTAACAAAGAAATTATTTAATTATAGATGAATATGAAGTTGTTTGACATTAATAAAATCAATTCATTATGATTTATGAGCATGAGAGTGGGGCTTTATTGAAAATGAAAAGTAAATGGTACTAATGAATTACAAGCATAAAAAACAAATATGAAATATAATGGCTTGTTGGTGATGTAAGGAGTAGAAGGGCAGCTTTTATTCTAGAAGTTTTTTCTGCCCTATAAACAATCTGTGGAACACAGGGAAAGCCAGGCCAGAACATAGCCATGATCCTTTGGTGTTCCAGTATAATAATGAGCAAGGGAAGAAAATATTTCTTCCTATGTGTTTCAAATAATGATAAGATCACCAATGACAAACCTATGCAGCAACAGGGTGTGATGATTCAATGATCATCATATTTAATTAATAAAATCCAAATTATATAAGAAATGCTCTACATAATGACCGGATCATGTCAGATTAAAATCAAACTTGCTTGGAACAAAAGAGCTTAAATGCCATTATATAATTATAATAATCATACCCTTAATATCATGCCCTCCCTGAATATTAATATAACATACAAAATTCAAATTGGAATACATTTATTTTATTCCCCTTATTGATTTTTAATAAAACACATTAATATTATCAATATGAATAAATAAATTTGTGAACTCAAATAAAATAGCCGGAAGCATAGGTTATAAAAATGAGCTAATAATCATTATCAGCCATTAGTAAAATAGTGAACATTTAATAAATACTTCAACTCGATAAGTAGTAGAACCGTATTAATTTAGTTCTAATGGGCAATAATTAAAGTATAAAATCTAATACAATATTATTTCCATAAGGTAAGTGTAATGAAAGAGATCATTATTGAGTTGAAAGTATTATTGGCATATTATCATAATAAATGATATTAATAATCATTCAAGTAAATATATAAATAAAGTTAGTTAAATGAACCACCATCATCAGAAAAGAAAAGTTAACAAAATATTAATTTTAAGACTAGAGATAATAATGAAGAATTACTATACAAATTAAGACATTATAAAATGAGAAAAATTTTTAACAGTAGTTACCTTAAGTGTGATTTAAAGTAAAGTTCTGAAACTGGCCAGAAACTTGCAGTTCAGAAAAAAAAAGATATTACCAGTCCTTCCATGGTTTGTTTCTTAATTTACACGGCAGAGTCCGGTTGGGTTAGAAGATGAATGTAGGTGCACATTTAATTGAGAAGAATAGCATTTGAGGATTGGTTTCTTTAAGATATAGACACCTCATGATTGGTATGGAAATTTTAATTTGCAGCTACATTTTGAAGATTTTATGGGAACTTCAGGATCCAGCAATCAGATCCCTGAAGTTAGCAATGCACCATGCTGAAAAGACTATAAAAATTCATAATTTAAATTGATGTAGCTTCAGGTAGCAAATTCTTCTGAAAAAAAAGTAATGGCTTTTTTTTCTAGAAACTTTTCTGGGCTATTTATACCTTTCCTGTGGTTTCCCACCCATTCTGACTCTGATAGCTACAGGCTAAAGCATTTACATTATTACAAGTTAAAATTTTCATTAATTGATTTCTGATCCATTCCTCTGATAGGACTTTCAAATCCATTAACTTTGAATTCATTTTCTATTTAGAAAATGAATTTGTAAATCTGAATAAACAATTTTAATTAAAAACCATCCTTACATTTTAAATTATCATTTTCACTAATTAATAAAAATTCCCCATTGTTTTTGGAAAAGGATGATCTGAAAGCTTATCGAAAGAATGTAGCTTTTAATCACAGAAATTTGAACAAAATTGTAAATGTAACAATAAAACATTCCGATGCAATGAAACTTTATAACGAATAGATATATTTACCTATTCATAAATATATATGTACAATCCATGCAGTTACAATATATACGTTTTCATGAATAATTTTATCATGAAGTTATTAATAATATTAGTAAGTTTAAATACAAAATAATTGGCTTTAATAAATGTTTAAGTAATCTGTTTTAATCGAAACTAATGTGTATTGAAATAGTATAAAGCCCCATTACATTCGGAAATTCACTGTTAGTGATAGGGTTTGAAATAGGCTAAAGGTGGGATCTCATAAAGCTCAGATCAAACTTTGATCTGACTGCTTCAGTATCTATACATTTTAGTATCTCTGGTTCTTTAATAACCATAGCCACCACTATCTTATTAGGGAGAAAATGGTGATCATGTGATGTTTATTGGCTTAAAACCAATCCTGCATAATATAATAGTGGTGGCTATGGTTATTAAAGAACCAAAGACCAAATTGTATAGGTACTGAACAGAGTTCAGACTTATATGACTTCATAAGCTGATGGGCTTGAATTGAAAATATTAAGGTATTTTCAGTTTAAGACTCATAATTTTGTAGTTAAGTGGAGATAAAAGATGGCTGCTGAAGGATTGCATTAGATCCTAAGATCTAGGTGCAGTGCTCTCAGATCCAAGGTTCCTCACTGAAGGCCACAAGCCAGAAACTAATCTGGGGATATTGGATGAGTAGGCACTAGATGAAGATTTTATGTACAAGGCTTCTGGCATCCGCTGATTACTCTAGCTTGCTGTGTGTGCAATACATATAGTGAGTTTTGCCTGTTTTAATAACAGCTATAAGCAAGCATAAAAATGGTGATCATGTGATGTTTATTGGCTCAAAAGTCATATTCATAAATAAATACTAATAAAATACATTTATTAAGAGAAATTTAACAATTCCACAATTACATCAAATGTAATTAGATTTGTGAAAAAAATATGGCAATTTATTATTCAAAATTTGTTTATTTCCTTTTAAAGTTAGGAATATTCTATCTAAGTTTATCTCAAAGATTAATTTCAATCATTATGTTTTTGTTTTTCTTTATAATTAATGATTTGATTAATTTCTTTTTTATTTTTAATTACATTTATCATTATACCATAAACATGGTTTTTTTAATTTGAATATTTACAAAAAAAAATTTTTAAAGATTTATTTTTAATTACATGTCATTTTGATATTTTTCCGTTTTCACCATTTTTGATGACTTAAAACATAAATTGTTGTAATTTATACATTATAATATATAGAGTAGTTAAATAATCTCCATTTACTTTTATTTTTAATTTTCAAATTATTCACAAAATTATGCTGTTGCATATTAATGAATATTTTTCATATTAATAAATATTTTTTTTAAAATTTTGACAATATTATGTCTTAATTTTCTATGTTCAGAAGCTGTAATAAATTCTGTACTGTTAATAATATTGAACACATTTTTGAAGTCTAAATATCCAATGCAAAATGGCAATAATGCATCCTCATTTATCGTTTTAAGATTTTTTATTACTAATTGAATGTGATCTAGTAAGCTGCATCTGCTTTCAATCTTCAGTTACCTTTTGGTTGGTTTGACATTACTGTAGGTTATAAATGATTTATAACAATTATTTTTTGCCAAATGATGGATGATTTATATATATATAGTCTTTACAAATTTCTTTATGATTCTTTAATATTTTATTAATAATTTTTTATACTCATTGCAATTTTTTTAGACATTTATTATATAGCTTTGTATTTTTTTTCACTTACTTTTAAAATACATCGTTTTTGAACCTTTCTCATTTTTCATAGATTTGTTTACATATCTCATATTTTTACTTTAAATGTTTGACAATGCAAAAAATTAAAAATATTTCAATTGTAAAAAAAGTCATACATACTAATACTTCATTTATACAACTTTCTATTTACTAAAGTTTAATAAACAAATATTGTACTTATTAAAAGAATATTTTATGTACAGTTATATAGAGTCTTATGAGATAGATTTAAAGAAAGTATTGAACTACATTTTATTATGTTATATCATTACAATTAAATAAATTTTGTAAATATAAGAAATTATTATTATAGTTTAAGCATATATATATTTTATGACAATAGTTTGCTACATATAGCATAACCTTTAATCTTGAACTTCTTTTTTAAGCATATATATATTTTATGACAATAGTTTGCTACATATCTATATTCATGAAAGAAGACAAGCATAATTCACCAAGCATTCTAAAAGTGCAATTGTAGCTTCAGTTGAAATCTTGATAAAAATTATCCATTGTCTTATTTTTTTAAGACTTTTATATGAAAGTATTTGAAAGTTGTTAAATGTGGCTCATAAATAGAAATAACAATGTTTTTGGAAATCAACAAAAAATCCTAAAAATATTTAAATTTACTAATGATTTGAAATGGATTTCTTAAGAGTTCTAAATATCATATTATAAAAAATGCAAACATTACATCAATCTAACAATTTTGTTCAAATTAATTATTTAATTGCAAAATATAGTACCAATATGACTCATCAAATAATTAAAATAACATCCTGTCTGAATTAAGATTAAATCTCATTTGATCATCATGCTACTATACCATAAATACAATCAATAATTCATTTATGCAATTGAAATTTATCAAGAAATTATATTAAATAAACTTAGACAATCCTTAAAATACATGATGAGACTTCAAGACAATCCTTAAAAATACACGATGAGACTTCAATATCAACGTACTGCAATAAATTTACAATTTAATAAATACTGATGATTTAAAATTAATTAACTCACTGATAAAATGAAAATTAAATTAATATATTGTTTACTGATAAACAGTTATAATCAAATATTTGATGCCAGAAGTATTGTTAATAATGTAGAACTAACTTTCAGTTTCATTTGACATAATTATTATAACTAATCAAGTATATCAATAGATATATTGTAACAGTCAGAAACGTGTGATGCATTAACATAGTGCAGAATTCGACCTCCACACAGAACAGCAGCACCATCTAGGTAGGGAAGCCACCTGTAGTACTGAGTTTGAACATAGTTTAGCGGTTCCACAATACAATCTATGAAACAATGCATCAAATGCCATGTTAGTAAATATTTCTTTAGGCACAGTGATCAGGTAGATGCAAGAGAATCAAGAATTTTATTTTGAGTTAGCCAATAATAACATTAATCTTAAAAATTTATCTTTACAGAATCGAGGAAATATTATATGGAATGGGTATCGAATAAATAAATAAAGAAGTAACGGCAGACATATAGTTTGAAATTATTTATTTAAAACACTTTAATAATAAATCATTTGACTAATAATATATGGTAAGATTTAAAATATCAGTAGTGGGATTTTCCAACACTGTTAGATATTAAAGCGATACATTTATTTATATAGCTGACATAATCTAGCTACCTAAAATTCTTGAGCAAGTATTTCTAGAGCATCCCTTCATGGATTTATACCTTTGCAATACAAGAGTCTAAAGTAAGATTTATAATAGTAGTGGCAGACATATATTTATTTAATTAAAGATATTTACTAATAACTATGGGCAAACATTTATTTGAGAGTGAATTATGTCACTAATGCAGAGATGGAGTTATATTTCAATTCTAAAGTTAATACGAAGAAAACATGTGGCACATCTAGAAAGGCGATATAAGAGTGGCAGTATATTGAGACTGCAAAGCCATGAATGGGTTTACAACAACAGGCTGGCATTTGCTGCAGGCCCAAAGAGATAAGGTGTCACATAAGCATAACCAGGGGCAAGTGGTTCATGCCACAATTGCTTTCTGGTTGTGTGACTTTCGTCAAGCCCTACAGAAGCATGTATTATGTCCGCTTGTGTAGGGCGACTGAGATTAATTTCAATCCTAAAGAATTCGGAGTATTCAAGGCTTGTAATGGATCATCATGTCTCTAAAACATAACGCATGCATAATGTTCAGACTATTATGCTAAGATTTAATATATTTTATAACTCGGCCCTACATCACCAACATTTAATAAAGAATGTTTATGACTCTCAAAAAAATGCAATTTATGGAATTATTAATTAAAATTTAATAAAATATAAAAACAATAGGTAAACTAGGTGAGTATTAATAACTATTATGTCAGACATTTGTTAACTAGTAGACCCCTGCATTACAATAAATGAAGCATTGAATGCGTGTTGACTTATATGAAAATATTAAGTAATTTATGGAGGTAAATATTAATGAAGATTTGACATGCATCCACTGTTTCAAGTAATCATAGATTTATACTTAGAAAATTCTGAGCATGCCATAATTAGATAATAAAATGTAGATTTTAGAAATACGTACCCAAGAAAGATAGAATTAGGCAAGCTAGATTTTTAAAGAAATTTACAGAAGGAATTAATAAGTAAATTTATAGTTTTACAAATGAGAATTTTACAGTTTATAGTTTATAAGTTATATAAAAAATGAGCTATAGCATGATATTAGTAGAGTACTATAGAGCTTGGGTAGTACAGGTACCTGTTTTATGAGAAGTTTTCCAATTCAGTGGTCAGTAGCAAATTGTTCATGATTCCAGCATTAGCAGTTCTTTCCATTATTTAGGTGATTTAGTGTTTTTGAATAGCAGCAGCAGCTTTCTGATTGTGGGCAGCATATCTTTTTGGTTGATTTTATGGAGGGCATGGGTGTAAGTTCTCAGCAGACAATCAACCATTTCTGGAGAGAATAGTCTTTGGTGCTTTCTACTCAAGCATACTGTGGCATGTAAATCAATATATATATGGAGACCTCTCTGATTGAGAGCACAGCTAAAGTTAAACTGAAAGTCCTTAGAAAGTTCAAAATGGCCTTCCTTCTTGATCTTATCTTTTTAACTTTTGTTATACTTTATTTTTGGATTCAATCATTTTCCCCAAGGATAATCAATACATTCTTATATGTCTAATTTATAGAAAGCTGCATTTCAATTGTTTAGATTTTATTTTTACATTTACATTTTTGTAATTAGATTTTAGGGAATTTTTCTTTAATTAATCTATTATCTCTCACCAACCGTTATTTTTAAAATTTCAAATACAAAAGGGAACATACGATTATTTTTACTTTTAATTAAATATTACATCAGATTTCTAAAATTATTATTAAATGAAATTTAAACAAAGCAATAAATAACGAACTTTATAATTTAAAATAAATGGTTAAAATTATATATTTTTATATACTAAAAAATAAAGACAACTACATTAATTATTTATTTATTGCTTTTAAATTTGTTATCGAAATGTGTGTGTGTTTATGGCGGATTTTACATATATTTATACATTTTTAATATTGCTACACACATGATTCGATACCAAAAAAGTTTAAATTTGGGTAGGATAGAGTGGTGGATGAGAGACGATAGAAAAGGTGAAACTTAAGATTCGAAAATGAATCTTAATGTTTCAATATTAGCAATATTTATTTTGGACAACAAATATTAAATATTATCATCATACTTTAAAATTTTTCAAATATTTGATAATTTTAAGATCTATTTTAGTATAAAAAATACTTGTGTGTTTGTATGCATTTATGGATATACTCAAAAATAAAAATGTGTTACATAGAAGTCAAGTCATATGTCACATGACCTAATTTAACAAGCTTATACTACAAATGTTATATAAAAAGCTGACAAATAAGCTCTTAACAAATTTTGCAAAATATCCCCAACCCCAGACTGATTTCTACTACTGGCTTTCTCAGTGAATTGCTAGAAAATTCAACCATTAGATTAAGAATTTCAGGACAAGCCCAGAACTTTATCTAATAGATAACTATTAAGTAAAAAAACTGAAATTTTCAGACATCCATATGTCTTCCAATCCAGCTATATAACTTAAATAGCCGTATGGGACTGAACTAAGTTCAGATACAACATATATTAATAGCTTTAGCAATATAAAATCACCAAAGTCTTAATAGCAAAAAATAAAATTTACAAAGAAATCAAGTCATATGTCACATGATCTCATTTAACAAGCTTTTACTAAAAATGCTATATAAAGAGATCACAAATAAGCTCTTAACAAGCTTTGCAGAATATCCCCAACCTGCTACTGGCTTCCTCAGGGAGGTGCTAGGATATCCAAGCAATAGATTAAAAATATGAGGCCAAGCCTAGCACTTTATCTAATGGATGATTATTAAGTAGAAAATCTGAAATTTTCAGACATTCATATGTCATCCAATCCAGCTACCTAATTTCAATAGCCATATGGGACTGATTCCAGTTCAGATACACCATATATTAATAGCTTTAGCAATATACACTCACAAAAACCTTGATAGCAAAAAATAAAATTACATAGAAATCAAGTCATATGTCTCATGATCTAATTTAACAAGCTTCTATTACAAATGTTATATAAAGAGTTCACAAATAAGCTCTTAAGGCTCTGGTAATTTCATATTAATAAAGCAATTAAAATAAGGTTATCTGCTCTTGGTTCAGTCCCATATGGCTACTTAAGTTAGATAGCTGGATTGGAAGACATATGAATGTCTGAAAATTTCAGATTTTCTACTTAATAGTTATCCATTAGATAGAGTGTTGGACTTGTTTTGAAACTTTTAATCTAATGCATAAATATTCTTGCACCTCACTGAAAAGGCTAGTAGCAGAAACTGGTCTGGGGCTGGGGATATTCTGCAAAGCTTGTTAAGAGCTTATTTGTGAGTTCTTTATATAATAATATAAAGTGTGTTTGATTGTAACAAATTTAGTTGCTAAAAATAAAGTATAGATGTGCAGGAGACTAACCCATTAGCATCCTAATAAAAAAGATAAAAATCAAAATTATATCTTTATTTATTATTGACATTTAAAAGTTACAAATAATTATTTATATAATTTAAGTAATATTTTAAAATAATACTAAGATATATTCTTTGTTAAACATTATTTAAGTTATGCTAGACTTTCTTCAAATATATCTAATAACGTTTGGCAATATAACAATATAAGGTGCTAGTCTTATAGCTAAAGACACCACTTGATGGCACCGTTTTCCTGCTAAGACATATAAATGTCATTTACCATGGCAACATGTTCAAACCCGCATTTTCTATAATACAACTTTTTTGTTGTGCTACAGATTGCAGACCGCTATGTCTCATCGCTGTACAGCATGTATGTCGTATCAAAACAAATAAATTTTCTGAATTCGCACAGTTTATAAAATTGTTACAGCTTGGTGAGAGGGTGTGTATATTTGAATTGGATGGAAATCTTGTTTTCATTGGATTTTTTTTTAAAAGTATTGAAATGTTCAGATTTTCTAAAGTAATAATTATCAGACTTTTTACACCGTACTGTTTTGAAGTTTTAATTGGGAAAATGTTGACAAGATCTATGTGTAAAGTGAGTTGGAATTAGGTAATGCGTCAAGTAATGTACTGTTCATAACATTCCATGAGACAAATAAGATTCTACCATGTGTATATTTTTGAAGTAAAAAAGAGTGGTAACACAAAAATATCCAGTAAGAAAAGTAAAATTCTACACGTTTTTTTTTAAATTTCATAAGTAAAGAAGACATTTTATTATATATATTTGTTGTTGTTTAAAAAAGTTTTACTTAATTTCTTTTCTCTGACTACTGTTATACTTTGTTGAAAATAGTTTACATTTATTGTTATCATTTATTTTATATATGTTACTAAAAAAATATTTACAAAAATATGATTTTGATATTTTTTATTTTAGCATTACAAACAACAGAACACTAACTCTAAACCTAACAATGAAAGTAACCCTAAAACTAACCCTAAACTTAACACTAACAACTTTTACTTTTTGTTGTCATTCTATTTGAAGTAAAAAATAGTGGTAATATCTGTTTGTCTGTAAAAAATAAAAATGTAAATCGAAGACTAAAAAAGTAAAAAATAGCGGTAACACAATAATATCTGTTTCTCTGTAGAAATAAAATTTAAAAGGAAGATTAAGAAATTTTACTTTTTATTCTGATTACGAGTTTTTAAACAATAACAAAAAAAACCATAACCCCATTAAAAAAATATCCGATAGAAAATTGATTTTTCTAATAAAGCAAAAAAAACAACACTGAATCAAATTGTGATTTGTTGATTTTATTTTACATTTATTATTATCATTTAATTTGTATATTGTAATAAAAAATAATATTTAAAGAAGTCAATTTTGTTCTGTTTTTATTTTCGCATTACAAAAAACACATCAAAATGATTAAAATCAATGGCCCAGGAATGGTAATATTTTATAGTTTTAGCATGAAAATGGTGCCATCGAACGGCGTCTTTATCTATAAGACTAGCACCCAATATAATTATTAAAAATTATGTAGCATTTTATTGAGTTATCACATAGGAATTCTTTGTTTCAATAAAACATTAATTGGTATTAAATCAAAATTATATAAGCCACAATGCATCAAACAATATGAATTTCAATAAATTATTTCGATTTTTCACATTACTTAATTAAATTAAAAATTACTTTTTCAAAATGGAAAACGATATGGAGAAATACATTTTAAATAACCTTTCATAATGTTTTTACCAATAGTTTATATAACTTATTTCTAAAAATTTGTACATTAAGGTGGAGAATATTTTAAAATGAAGTGGATAATTTGTGTAGAGTAAATAATTAGCAAATAAACCCACAATATCAGTTAAATATCACTTTTAATATGAATATACTCTTTAATAGTGACAATAAAATATAAGTAAACTACATGCAAAATTTCAAATTTTCGGTATTCAAACGAATTGTATTTTGCGATAATATTTCTCAACAAAATCAAAGATTATTAAATTGAAAAAGATACACAAATGTCAATGTAGATGATTTATGGCAAAATAAATTCGTAAAAAATGATGTGTTAATCATTTTATTCATTTTTTAAAGTTATTGTGAATACTTTACAAATTTCTGTATTTTTAATGTGTAAATATTTAACAATGTATAAACAAAAATGTACCAAAAACTATATACACTGACTTCAAATATAAAAGTAGGCAGGTGTAAAATGAAATTTAAATAGAAAAACAAAAGAAAGAATTAATAATTTATAACTGAATGATTTACTGTAAATATTTAATTTTCAATTGCAGGCTCAATATATCATTGAATCATAATGGAGAAAACAAACACATGTAGTATTTTTAATAATTTGTAGTACATAGAAATTTAATTATAAATTAATACAATGAAAAAATAAATGAATAATACAATAGTTTAGAATTGTTTAAAATAAAAATATGTGTCTTATCCAAAAGTATAGCAATAACACTTCATACTCAATTATTTGTAGCACATATAAACCTAATAGAAAAGGATAAAATTTGGACATAATAATAATGATATTTAATATTTTTATTGACTGATAAATAAGTGTTAAAATATAATGTAAATTGAAATTTCGCAAATTTATTAATGAGTATAACAAACTTCCACTTTTTCTTTATAATGAATCCTACTCCACTTGTATTTCCAATATTTGTTCTTTTATAGTAGAGTACATGTCCACTTTTTAAATCAATTGTCTCTTCACCTTTTCTTCTAACTTCACATAGTCCAATAATGTCCCATTTAATATAAGACAGTTTTTCTTCTAATTCTTGCAATCTTCCTTTGCTTGAAAGTGATCTGCAATTGTAAGTAGCAAAATAAAAACTCATAATCAAATGACAAGATTAGGTATACAACTTAATAACAGATACCAAATGCAGATAATTCAGGTTTATGCCCCAACAAGTTCTCATAGTGATGAAGTAGTAGAAGATTTTTATATGGATGTACAAAAGACTTGATTTGAGTAAACAGCATTTTATATTTGTTATGAGAGACTTTAATGCTAGAATTGTTAATGAAATGAAAAATGAAAGTGCAGTAGGTAATTTTGGTTATGGTAAAAGAAATGAGAAAGGACATAGACTTGTGGTATTTTCAGAAAAAGAAAAATTCTATAGTATGAAATTTTTTTGAGAAAAATGTTAATAGGGAATGGACTTGGAAGCATTCAAATAATGATACAGCAGAATTGGATTATATTCGACTAATAGAAAATACATATTTCAAGGTTTGTAATATTCTTAATAAATTTAACACAGGAAGTGATCATCAAAGTAAGATGTAAGATACATGGTAATGCAAAACTAGAAAGATAAAAATTAATAAGAAAAACAATATTTGCAGTTGATATTCCTTCAATCAGTCTCATCCTAATATGAGGTTGATACAGATATGTACAACATATAGTGGTTGTACATTAATTTTGCCCTGACTTTCTAGTATTGTTGCTTCAACTATGCCCTTTATTGTAATAACATTACCATTCATATTCAGCACCCCTAGCTCAGTTTTTTGTATAATGGGCTTTTCCTACACTTGGAAGTAACTGTATACCAATCGCAGACTGATATCAATGATACCACTTTCCACTTCCATAGATATGGTCTGGTCACACAGCTTCAGTTTTAACAAAATTTTGTTATCAATGGTGGACATTTTTAATATTGGTATTATGAATTGCCTGACTGATATGAACATTGATGATTCTTTATGTTTTTCTTTACAAATTTTTCCATGTTGCTTTTTTTAGAATTATTGCTGGTTCTGCGACTCTTTTTTTCCATAGCAAAAGCTTACGGATGTGGTTTTGCAAATAGAATTATTGTCATTACTTTTTGACCATTCTTTCTTTACATATTTACAAATGTCTGTTTGTGATTTTCTATTACATTCAAACTTAGTGAATTTTCCAGATTGCTCAAGCACAAATTCAAAAGTTATCCCATGTTTTATAGCCTATGTATAATTTAAATTGCCCGAGGCCAATAATTGTTGCCATAAATTATTGTTACACATACCAGTAAGCAGGTGTTCTAGCAGGGCTTCATCTAGGAAGAAACCATAGATACAATGTTTTGCTAGATTATAAAGAGCACTATCATAATTTTTTATACTTTCATTCCAACCTTGGTTCTGAGATTGGAATTGCAGTCTAATGACATGCCTTGAGGGATGGGTGTTAAATGGGTTTGACAGATGCTTTTTAACCTGATTGTACATACACTGTTCAGGAGTTAGAGGTTCAGTGAGCCTATTGGCTATCTCAATAACTGCATTACCAGCAAAGTATAATAATGACACAATCCTATGCTTACATCTTTAATTTTATTAATTAATAAGTATTTTTCTATGTGTTGTATGTACAGTGCCAATACTTGCCTCACTGAAGTCAAATTCACTGAGTTCATTCTCTTTTTGATTTTGATTAAGGAGTTATTCTTTCAGTTTGTTGTTTATCTTATAAAGGAAATTTAACTAGAATTCCTATAATTGTTTTATTTCATTATTGATGCTCTACTCTCATTACTTAGACTATAATTCATTTTAAAAAAACAATCTTTTTTTAATATTGAAGTCATAATTCTTTTACTTATTAATTTAAAAAAAAATAAGTCTTAATTTTTTAATTGATTTAACTTATAACTTTTTCTCTCTATGATTTTATAACTATATATGTATGTGCATTTAAACACACACATACATATCAGATGGCATTGCTTCTATTAAAGTTTATAAAAAAATTCTTGTTACAATTAGGCATGTTGAATCACTTTTCAACTGTTACTTATTTAATTAAGTCTTCTACAAAAGTAAAAATAAAGAAATACATTTTACAAATCTTTGTTTTTAAAAAAAGTTATTTTTATATGTGTAGGAATATTAATAATATGCTTATTTTACTAAACTGTATTTAATTAAGTTGTTTAACTATATTAAATAAAATCAAATGATTTCTTTATACTTAATTGATTTTAAATTTGTATATATATAATTTGTTATTTTGTAGAACAAGCAATAAAGAATCATAAGTATTATGAATATTTCACAAGACTAGCTAAAGTGTTTACAAACTTTATGGATGCAACAATAACTAAAATTAATAGTTTTGAAATAGAATTTAAAAATTGTCAAAAAAATATTAGACTTGCTTTAAAAGAACAAATGGCAGAATATAATAATCATTTATCCACAATCAAAAATGAAACCCATACAGAAATTACTGGTTTGCATAATAAATTGGATATCCAAATGCAAAACATACAATCGGAGCAGAGTGCATTAAAATATGAATTGAATAAAATGTATAAAGAGGAAATCATCATGCAAATAGAGAATTGTAATGAAAATGTGAACTTCAATTATCAAAAATTAAAAAATGAAATAGATACAATTAAAAAATATTTTCAAGAAAATTTAGGTCCCTTGATTAAGAATATTGATGGAATGAAAGATAACATTGAAGTGATTAAAGAATGGCAAAGCATATTCAAAATTCAAAATGAAGATATAAAATCATTAAATGCTATTTTACAAAATGATATAGAAATAGTGAAACAGAATTTATTAAGTAATAAAAATAGATTGAAAATGTTAGAACATGACCAAATAGAAAGTAAAGCAGCTATAGTAAAAAGTAAATCTGATATTGGTAATTTACAGAAAGATATTGATCTAGTAAGACATGACTCTTTAAAAGATATACAAACAGTGCAACAGAATTTAAAAGATAACAAGGATGACATTGAGAAAATAACCCAAAATTTACTGACAAATTTTGTTACTCAAGATACTTTTCTCCAACTGAAGGAAAGTGTAATATGTAATTTAGAAATTGATGTTTTAAAAAAAGATTTTCAAATAGAAATGGATAAAATAATTTCAGAAAATGATGTTCACTCAAAGGAATTACAGAAGATAGATGAAAATTACAATAATATTCAATTGCAGATAAACTCTCTTAATGATCAGCTGACAATTTTTAATTCAAAAAATAAGATATTTATAGAAAACAGGAATAAGGAGGTAAGTCATATTAAATTTTATTATTCATTTTTGTTATTATTTATTATCTAAAATATATACTCATACATAACTACTACATGTCAACAATTTGCTTTGTGAGTATGAATGTAACAAGATAAAGTTGAAAAGATCATAAAATTTATGTGTAAGTAAAGTAATAGCTTTCATGTTTTGAAAATATCTGGAAATACTTTTATTTTAAAATGAAATAAAGCTGTGCTGGATATATTGATTAAAAAGTGACAATATATCAATTCTTGAAGTCATAAACTGGATAGTGGTTGATTTATGTAGATTTGTAAATGAAAAATAAATATATTTACTTGACTAGTGTAGAAGAAATAAAATATGGATAAAAAAAACTGAATTAAATATGACTTTTATGTCTGTCATGAATAAGAATGATTCAATACAATGATAATGATAAAGCTAATGGATTTGCTAAAGGTATTTTATTTTACAAAATTTTTATTGAAGTAAATTTTAAATGACTTTATCATTATCACATTTTACATAACTTAAAACAACATTCACTGTCTTAATGAGAATTAATTTTGTGGGTCAGTAAAACAAAATGTTTTCACAATTGATAAGAATTATAAATCTTGTTTAGGAAGCATTTATCTAACTTCATTAAAATTTTACATTTTTAATATGTGTAATATTATTACATCTGATATTAAATACTTTTGTGTTATTTTTGAAACTTATGTTTCAATAGTATTCTCTATAAAAGAGATATGTTTTTATACAAGGTAAAAACATAATATTAATATTGAGGAAATAATTTTAAAAATTTGTAAATATCTTTTTATTTATATTTGTATCAATATTTCTTCACAATGTTCTTGCATATTTTTTAATAACTGTCATACTTTTCTTTTGCTTTTAAATAATACTCATCCAGATTTCTTTTTCGTCATGATCAGACTGAGAATTCAGTGATGATAACCAATGCATATATAATAACTAATGCATAGTCAATAGCAAAATAGAACCAATAGGCAATGATGTCACTGAATATAAATGTTTCTAGCAAAGTTAGGGATTTGTAAATAAATGGTTATCCTTATTAAATGTAAAGTCAGACAGCAACTCCTAAACCTGAAAAACCTGAGCTTGCTTCTTCCTATATAGTCAAAGAAAATTAACATAAACAGCAGTAATCATTCTGCAGACTATATCTGTTTAAGCTAATGGTTAGGCAGTGAGACAATTTTAATTTTTAAGATTGGAAACTGCCAGAGCCAGAGCTGATTCATCTCAAGCTACCATTACATTTGCATGACTACATTTTCCAGGGCTAATTTTTACTATAAGAAAAAATACCATATTTTTGACTTGTATGCAAATAATGGACTAGTCCAGATTCATTTCTTATTATTGAATTGAGCATTCATTACCACTAGTCAAGTGCATTTAAATAGATAGGGTCTAGCCAATGACAAGTATAAGGCAATAGGCAATGATCCTCACTGAATCCAGTTGTTTCCATCAAGGTTATGGATCACAATAAATTGTCAGCCTTTTTGAAAGTGAGGCCAGAGAATAACTGTTATACCTGACTAACAAAAATTCTGATTTCCCTTATCCATTGGAAGTAAACTCACACTAAACTGAAAAGCAGTGTTTATGGCAAGTCTATGTTTAAGACTGGAAGTTGCTATAACTAAAGCCAACTCAAGGCAAACTATCATTACAGCTGCGGGAGTCACCATACCTATTCAGAAGGCAGACTGTCAAAAACATCTGGTAAATGTATATAAAAAATGTAGTGTTTTTTCAACAGTTTACTTAAAACTGGAAGCTATACCTTGTCAACAATATTAGGCAAAGTCTAGCTATTTATAAATAACAATGTTAAATTGACTGTATGTTTGTATCATTATATCACTCAGAAATATATTGTAAAACATATGTATACTTATTTGTGTTTATGTGCATAACGATGACTAAACACAACAATTACAAGCTGAAAAATTTACTTAAACAATTATTTTTCTAATGACTGTGTTTTGATGTAATGACTTGTTTTGTATATTATTATAAAAAAACTTTGATGATTTTATTACTCATCTTAGTCATTAACAAATTATTGTTTTTTGCAATGAATATATTTTCATTCATAAATGAGCCATGAAAATTCAAAAATGTAATTTGTAATTCCACATCAATTACACAGATAAATGTTATTACATTCCAGTTTTATAAACTTTTTATTACTGCATGTTTTATAAGGATTTGTTATGGCTAATATTTTGGAATTCAATTTGTTTTCTGTAAAATAGATGTATAAAGTTTTGTATTTTGTTTGCATAATATATGCTAACTTGGTTTTTAAAATTAATATAACAAAGAGCATGAAAACTTTGGAACCTTATATTTTTAAAATAATTTTAATAATTCATTATATAGCCAAAATGAACACAGGCATAAAATTGTATATATACATTTTCTATGCAGTTTAAAATCCTATTGGCTATTTGATAAGCCATAGTACTCAAGAATTATGATTGTCTTTTGCTATCATACAATTGCCTTCCTTTTATGTAATAATAATGGGAACAAAGTTTTGCATTAAATGCATGATTGTTATATGCAACTAGCTTTCTTTAATATGATTTATATTTATTAAAATTTTATCACTAAAAGAAGCTATTATAGTTATTTATAATCTAAACTGAAAATTATTAAAAACACTATTGACCACTGAAAAATTTATATTCATGCTATTAAGAATAGTAATGGTTTTTATTATTAATATATTGTAAAATATGTTGCACTCATTTACTAAAAATGAATTTCTGTTATGTAAATATATTATAACTTAAAATGTTTTCAACTAATACTTTTGCACATCATCATATTAAATTATTTAATCTATTAATGTTTAATCTGGTTATTGAATATATGTTTCAGTGAAATTATTATTTCACTGTACATTAATGAAGTATTTTCTGTGATGCCAGTAAAATAAATTATGATTTATGAATATATAATTGAATAATTTTATCAAGATTTTATTAAAGCATATATTTGTTCATTTGTTCTATACTTCTATTAAACTGTATTTTAATATATATATATATATATACACACACACTTTTAAAAGTGGGCATTTTATTAATATATATAAAATATATATATATATACTTTTAAAACTGGGCATTTTATTAATGTTTTGAATTGTAAGATAATTATGTAATTTCATTAGATGAGCTATCTATGTCAACTCTTAGAAAAAGTTCTCAATATCACTTACTGATATTGTACAAACTTAAATTTTGTTCATTAAGTATAGAAAATTGATGTATATTTAAAAATTGAATTTCATACAAAACAAATTTTAAAATAATTTTATTTTTTATAAAATGAATTTCAACCTTCTTTAAAAACAAATATTTTATAAATATGTTAGAAGTTAGAGAAATTTTTCATTATTTTTATTTAGTTTTTTAAAAAAGAAAGTTAATTTATTTATTTTTTCCAAAAAAGTGAATAAAGCATTTGTTAAGCTTTAATTTTTGTTCACTGTTGATTTAAAAACATTATTTTATTATATATGATATTAATTTTAAAATCTATTTTTAATTGTAAAAAATCAGCAACTATTTAATGAATTATTAAATTTTGCAATTGATTATTAAAAGTTAAGATTATTTGATTAAAAGTTTTTGAAAATTGTATTTTAGTTGTAATTATTATTTGCCTAATAATTTTTATGATGGTATATTAGATGTGATAAATTGTTGGACTATTTTCATCATCTACCATTAAATGTTGAATGTATAGAGAATTTTAAATTTTATTTAAACTTTTCAAGACAAGTAACATGTTAGTAATAACACACAAAACAGCCAAAGTTAGAAATATTTTCAGTAATATTATTCTTCACTGTTCCAGTGTTGCTGGCCTGACCAGTGACTATTTGGATTGAAGTTGAATTTATAATTTTAGTTTATTAAATATTGAATTTTAAGGAAACACAGAAACCCATATGTTCCTCAAATTTTCAGGCCTATGCCCCCTTTGCAAGACATAAATTTTGTAATGCCCACCCTAAGTATAACAGTTTTTCATGTTCAATCTGTTTGATATTTTTGACATAAATAACAACTAATAGTAATGAAGTGGATGATGCCTACCCTGTAACTCAAATGTTGCACACAAGATATAACATGATGTCAATGTCATACATCAGAATAAGGCATCAACATAAACTCAATATTAATAACAAGAAAAAGAAATAAAATTTAAAGTTATTAAATTTAAATGTAAATAAGTGAAATCAAACTAAAATCGATTATATTCTGATTTTTCCCTATTCAAAACTCTAATACTCTGCTAATTGGTACCATGAAGTTTTTTGTGGTATATCTCTGAAAGGCTGAATCTAAATCTCGCTTTATGTGCTACTTTCAAGAAGGACATACCACTACCAACAAAACAAAAAATAACAAACAAAATCAGCATGTCTATAAATTTTTAATAATCACATACATTGATTACAAAAATAATAATAATTTCATTCAAAGTATATATATATATATAGACTCATTTTATCTAATATTAACGTAAAATTAATACTTGAAAAAACTGAGGGAAATAAACATTTTGATAAGCCTCATATAGTGAATGCTGAACTATTTCAAGTTGAATCTCATTTCTCATCTCACACACAGTCACATTATTGTTTGAGATCTAACAATTGTGTTTTCAAAAGTTGACCTTGATAATGATGGATGCTAGTCTGTTGAAATATTGGTATTTAATGGAAAATAATACAAGGTGCAGCCCAAAAAGTTATAATTTATCTACATCATACAACCGTGAAAACATTAAATATAATATATATATATATATATATATATATATATATATATATATATATATATATATATATATATATGTTGATCCAAAGACTTTTACAGGTTGCATATATAAAAGACATATTTTGCAGGTTCATCCATGTTAAAAAAAATTTAAATATTGATATATTGACATTTCAACTTGATCACACATGTCATCTACTGGATGATAAAAGGTAGAAAGATGGTTGTAGAGGCACTACAATCAATGATTTCAAAAAACATTAAAGTTCCATCAATAGCAAAAATGTTACATTAAGAATGTTTTTTAAAAGAATCTTCCCAAATTTGAGGAAGTTTTTTCTAGTACCAGGATCATATCCAGATGTGACAATCTCTACCAGTGCAAAATTAGAGAAGCCATTGAGATACTTAAAATGCCAGATTGTATCAATAAGTGAGATGTGATACATGCAAACTTCCTTCAATTTGGAAAGATTTTTTTAAAATAACATTCTTAATTTAACATTTTTGCTATTGGTGGAACTTTAGAGTTTTTTGAAATTAGTGATTGTCATATCTCTGCAACTATCATTCTACCTTTTATCACCCAGTAGATGACTTGTGTGATCAAGTTGAAATGTCGGTACATCAATATTTAATTTTTTTAACATGGATGAACCCACAAAATATTTCTTTTATATATATGCCTTAGCAAACACACAAGTATTCCAGAAATTAATTTGGTAGAACTGTTTTAAATAGGAAAATCAAATAATATTTTAGAAACAAAAAAATACTACTATTAATAAAAATACACTAAAATTTATAGTAACAAGAACGAATGATAATATGAAAAAATATGAAAAAATTTTTACCATCTGTCTTCCTTCTTGTTTCTTTCCATTAACCATTTCTGGACTTAATAACTTTTAAGTACACTATAAAGCATGACAACAAAGTGATGAGGACTGTTCTTTTTCACAGCAAAACATAGGCATTAAGATGTTCATCATCATCAACTAGCATCTGTGGCTACATGACAGCAGCGTAGGAGTCTGGTTGGTGCCCTAACATTAAGAATTTACTTCATTAGCATTTCAATGATAAAATATAAGCATTTTTTATATTTCTCAGCTTTCTTTAGAAATTTTTATTATAACAACAGCAGCCAACCAACAGTCGATACACAAATCTGGATAATCTATAATTTGAAGCTAGGCTTATGTCTGCCTTCTTTCATAAAGTCTTTCACTGCTTTACAACTAAAATATTTCTCTTAGTTCAGCAAACCCTTAACCACCCAGAAAACTAAACACGGCAAAAAAAACAACAAACTCAGAAGAGACTCCCCCATCACCTGATAAAAATCTTTTATAGTACATCTATAGCAATACAAATTTAGTACCCCTCTTTCACTATTACAGACATTATATCCAATTTCTTAAATAATTGATCATAACACAATTGATAGAGCTTTTTACACCTCTTTATCTTTCACTTCTTTCATTTTCCACTCAGACTCTTTTTAATTTCTCAAGGAGTTTCATTTTATATATTGTATAAGTCATATTTGTACAACCATGCAACAAAACCAAGAGTTTTGATAAATTATCCCAAAGTGAATCTAGATAAGGGTTGAGACCTTGAATCAGATTGCACCTCAGTTCTTCAACCAATGCTCTGTAATTTACTACCCTATGGATGACAGATATAAGATTACACTCAGACTCTTTTAGTTCATGTGCCAGCAGTAGCAAAGAGTGACATGAGACTCACAGAATTATGAAGAAATTATTAATAAATACTCTACACACACATATATGGCTGGCTAATTAATGCTTATATTAATAACTAACAATTAAAATATATTTGAAAAAGACTTTGGAATGAACTGTGAATAACACACTAAAAATTCTATAAGTTTTACGATGTTTAATTATTAACATATAAGTTAAATAATACAAAATAAAAGTGTATTGGGATTTACACGTCCAAGTATCTTACAATGATAAGTAAATTTAGATACAAGTTCTCATCTTTTATGCACTTAAAATCTTTTAAATTTAACATGCAGTCTAATCATGCCTAAATTAATATATGCCATTCTTACGAGGCTTTCTATGAGTTAAATCTTGCAAAAATGATAACTGACAAAATAGACTTTTTAAAAAAATAATTTTATTTAGGTTAAACAAGGTTACATTGTCTCAAACATACATAGATCACCATGCATTATAATTGCATATTAGATAAATCTTGCATAGTTCATATGATTTGAAGCTGATTAGTGTAGAGATAGTTCTTATGATATAAAGGTCATAGATGTATGGAATAGCTTCCATGTCTCCTCATAAATAAATTTTGATGATAGTTTATATCTTTGTTTTATCTTTTGCATTGATTGTATAAAGTACAATGTATCATCAGGGGAAAACTGCAAATACATTTTCTTGCACCTTGCATATCAGATGGAATGTGATGAAAATTGACATTCTAATGAGTGAAAATTGTTTTTTAATGCAGTCTTGTAATGATATAATGAGGAAGTAGTTTACCTTTATGTTTTGAAAAACAATAGATCTTATTGATTCAAATCCATTGCATGAATTGATATGATAATGTCTCATCTTCTCTTCTGCAGTTTGGGTATACTGGGTCAACTTTGATAATATGCCATTTAAAGTACAGGAACCATAATGTAGGTATGGAATCCACGTTTATTTTAATGATAAAGTCCAAATATTTGGGTTCTAGAGCCCAATATTTGAACAACGTTATTTTATAATTGGCAATGCCTAATTTTGTACTTTGTAAATTTTGATCCGGATTCATTAATTTCTGAGCACTCCAAAAATTTATTTTGTTGGCAATGACATCTGGTGTAATGCTGACATACTGATGGATGTTTTGTGCTATTTTATAAAGCCAGCTACTTTTCTTTGAGGGTGGTGTGTCAATCGGCTGCATTAATTTAATTAGGTGATTATGCCCATATTTAATTCCTAGGGTGTAAAGGAGGATATGAGTTTTTTATAGAAGTAATCCTGGAATAGCCTGCAAAGACATGCCATTAAATCTGCGATGCTGCATTCTGCTTATGCTTACTGTTTTATTTCTCCAGAACAACCTGGTGAAGAACCTTTTTTATTAATAAATGAAATTGGGGTAGACATTATATGTATGTAATATGAAATTCTGGACATTGGCTACTGTTTTATTTCTCCAGAATAACCTGGTGCAGAACCTTTTTTTAAATAAATGAATTTGGGGGAGACATTATAGATAGGTAATATGAAATTCTGGACATAATCTTCATATTCAGCAGACTACCTTTCCCTGTAGGGATAGGTAGACTCCTGACAGAATTTTAGTTATTTTCTCTGTAGAGTTTATAATGGTGTCCTGGATAATTTTTGACATTGCTGTCTGTTACTTATATATGGGAAAGCCCAGAAATTTCTGGGACTCAACATGATAGCTTGATGATATTTTTTCTTAGACAGAATACACCAGGTCAATGATTTTCTGGTGTTAATTTTGAGTCCAGAAGCATTAGAAAATGAGTTAATAATTTGGTATAACTGGAACAGGTATTTCTTGGATGGAAGGGTAACTAGAATGTCATCCATATATGATATGGTTCTAATATACCTATTTAGACACCAGGTAGTTGATCCTCAATATTTTTGATAAGAAGATTGATGTAAATTGTAAAAAGAAGGGCATTGAGAGGTGATCCTTGGGAGATCAACGATGTGGGGCTGAATCCTTTAGTGATGATCCCATTTATTGAGATATGAATCTCTCTATTCAGGAGAAGATTCTCTAGAATCTGTTCTATCTCAGATGATATATCAATATCAGTGAGTATTCCTAGCAATACTTGTGTGTTAACAGAATCAAATGCATCTGATATATCTAGTTGTACGGCTATGGGTCTAGATTGCCTATGAGACCTAATATGGTTGAGAAATATCTTAGCCTCCCCCATAACTGTCAGAGCAGATGATCCTTTTATTCATATTGCGATGATGCTAAGTGATTGAGAATTATTGGTTGAATTTTGTTTTTTATAACAACCTCCATTATCTTGATAAGAAGAGAGGACATAGAGATGGGTTGAATGTTGGCAATTTGAGCAGGATCTCGATTTTTCATGAAGGGTACCAGTGCAATAGGATACAGATTCTTAATTCTTTTTTTCCTTTGGCCAGGTGTTTAATCATTCCCATTATTATGGGGACTGAGAAATTGCTAAGGTGATCTAAAAGAAAGTTTGGGATTCAATGCATTCCTGGGTGTATGTGATCTGAAAGAGATGACAGTTTTTGTCTCAGGTCTTTTTCAGTTATTCCATGTTTTGCTGCTGTACAACAATTAGTACAACAATTATCAATGGCACCATGTTGAAATGAAGGGCATGATTGAAGAGAAATTTTTGAAATGGATTCTAATTAACTTAAGCATGTGATATCTGGTGATTTTAACTCCGTTATGATTTAAGTAGGAGGGAATGCACTGCTATCTATAATCTCCCAGTGCCCATCTTAGATAGCTCCTTGTCCAGCAGTGTTCTGAGAGAAAGTTTGTGGATCTTTTTACTGCAATATACTCTACCAGGGCTTTCTGCTTGAAATTATATTGAGATTTTAAGTAGAATATATTCTCAATATCATCCGGATGATTGGTACATTGATTAATCTTTTTATTTATGTCGTCCAACTCGTTCATGTGAGTTGTAGGACCTTTCATTTTTTGAGAATACTGTTGAATAACAGTTTGTAGAATTTCAACGAAAGCAAACCAAGCTGTTTCTGGAGGTTGCGATATGATGTTTATCTTGTTAAAAAGGATGTATGCCTCTGAAAGTATTACTTCTGTAATTGTGACTTCAGTTATTATTCTTATGGATTTATGTTGTCTGATGCTCAATCCATTTTCCACATCTATCACTATCACTAGAGCAAGATGGTCTGTGAATGCCACATTTTGTAATGTGGCCTCTAAGTTATAATGTAATTCAGATGTGTAGAAAAGGAGGTCAATCAGTGACTGATATCTTCTGGTATAGTAAGATAAAACTCCAGAAGGAAAAAGGCCTCTTCACTGATAATTCCACGATTTAGTAGGTAAATATATTTTGATACTATAGTTCAGTATGTGGTATTGAAGTCCCCTAGGAAGATGGTTGGCCAATTGTTACTTGATGTTATCATGTTAACTGTATTTATGATCTTGATGCATGTAGCATCATTTTTGGGTGTATAAGTACATATAGCATTAAATTTTGATTTTCCGTAGGTGAAATTGGCTGCTATTATATGGTTGTCATCATAAATGATGTTAAATTTATTTGGAGGTTGTTGGCAGTTTACAATAATGCCAACCCCTCCATCTGCTATATAATTAGGACAGTTTTGTATGTCCAAGCTCATTAAGCTCTTCCAAAATCTTGTGACTGAAGTTTGAATGGAACTTGGTCTCACCAAGAAAAAGGATGTGTGCAGAGTTTGTTTGGAATGAATGCCTAATGGCATGTATTCTAGTAGATGAATTTAATCCCCTAACATTTATGCTGGCAATTTTTCATCTCATAGAGATAATAGAGTGATAAGGCACAATCATCTACCACATGCTGGTTTTGGCATGAGATATTATGTTTACTTACGCATATTTGGATTGGCTCTTGTGAGTCGTGATCCTTGTAGAGAAAAGGGATAAATATTGCTTTCACAGGCTGATGCATTTTTAGAATTATTTGATTGTATGTCATTACCTACTGTTGACTTCTTCCACTTTTTTCTACTGTTTGGGTTTTATGGTCTGTATAAGCATGCTTATATGGTTCCTTTACTTGTGATTTTCTGGGCATATATTCTGTTTTGATATCATTTGAGCTGACATTTGGGATTCCTGATGATTTTCTTTTTTTATTTACTAATTTTGGAGATGAAATGTTCATTTAAGTTTCATCATCTGTAAGTAGATGTTTGTTAACTCATTGTGTAATTTTTGCACTCTGATTCAGTTCTGTTGTCTGACTTTGCTTGGCAGGCAGTTCTTCTTTTTCCTTATGTTTGTATCTTGCAGTAGAGCTAGAGTGTTTTGAAGCTTGAAGATGAGGAATCTTAGTTTTCATATTCGGAGTTTTTCATTGTGGTATGCTTGGTACTATGGCATAGTCTGTTCCAGCTTGAGCATCATTAGGCTTAGCTGATTTAGCTGTGCTATGGCAAATATTTGAATTGTAATAGGTATTTTTATTCTATTGCTTTGGATTGGTTGCAGATGATTGAGGTGGATTTTGGTAGTATTTCTTAGTTGTTTTTGGACCACTCTGTATTGATCTACTTTTCCATTCATTCCTTGTGATATGGCTGTTCACATTGTTGTTTGACTGCTCTGACTATCAGCTTCTGGTTCTGGTAAGCATGTTGTTTACTGCATTTACAGAATTGATTCTTTTTATTGCAGAATTGATTCTTTTTATTGCCACATAGGGAATAGATCCTTGCTACCTAGTCTTTGATGAGGTGTGTGCATTGACCAAAATAGAAGCACTGTGGTCTTATGTCTATGAAGGACATTATCATTGGTGCTCCTGTATAATTAACTACAGGAGGACTATCACTAGGGTTGCTACCTTGTTTTAGTTGAAGATCAAAAAAGGCTATGTTTGAGAGAGTAAAAAGTCTATTTTTGAGAGAGTTTGCAACCCAATTCTCTCCTCTGGCAGATATTTAAATCTGGTGATCTTACCAAATACTAATAAGATTTCTTGTAGACGTATGTCCCAAAACCATTAATACAATTCTTGATTCTCCCAGACAAGAGATTATCCCAATTTAGATCAACATAACATATGAACTGTTTGTCTATTGTTTTGTATGTGCTCCTGAAGACATTTCTATTTGCCCAACTAGTGAATTCTAAAGCAATATACCTATCATTAGGGTGGGTAACTATCCTGTAAATGTAATCAGCTATGTTTGTTTGCTTTATCATGTTGCAAAGGCTTTCAATGGGAAATTTAATAAGTGAACATTTGTCATCAGTGACAGCTAGTATAAGGCCTTTGTCACTGCTATAGTGAGCTAGTGATTTGAGTAATTTGCTGGGTATAGTCTGGTTGAATCTGTATGTTAAATCTCTGTATTGCTCTTCGCTATAGTTTTGCATATTGAAATTGTCATCAGGTTGCCTTGAATTATACTGCATATTTACATCATCAGTAGACTATTCAATCAAGTCAATGATCATCTTGTTTGGAGAATTGCTAATTTGGTTTTTTGTGTCAGATGTCTGCTTGGATGTTAGTGTTGTGTTATTTGCAATGCTTTTTTCCTTTACATTTACTTGCATGCTCATATTACTTTTAGCAATATTTGCATATGATTGCTTATTAATATTGCTATTAGACTGTTGTGTGTTGTTTGGTGTATTTTTTCCTTTTATTAAAAGGAAATTAACCTCGTAATCAATTTTGTATTCCAGTTTGCTAGTATTTATGCTAACTTCAACAGTTTTAAGCGATTTTCCAGTTAGCACCTCTAGTGAGAGATTGGGTTTTTATAAGCACAGTTGTTTACATTGGCAGCTGAGGTTACGGAGAGTTTTTTACTATTTTTTTTGGTTTTATTGTAATTTTTTCACTGTAATATAGTGGCCTAATATTTTTACTAGAGTCAGTTTGTTCAGTTGCAGGACTTAAGTCTTAGTCAGAATCTATTTCAAAGTTTTCATGTATTTCAGTTTTGGTATTGATAATCTGCAATAATGCCGAATCATTGCTTTTATTTGCACTGCTGCTGGGAATAATTTCTGTTGGCATGGAATTATGTTTAGATTTTCTTTGTAATTGCTTTTTTTGTCTTCTGTTTAACTTAGAAGATATTTCATCATCTATAGCATCTTCTGTAGATGGTTGGTCATTGCTACTGTGTGGCTCATCCTCATTAAGACTATCTAATGCATTCATTCTGGTGGGCCTTTTTTATTGTAAATATTTAATCTTTTATTTGAATCTATTTGGTAATTAAAGGAATTATTGATTGTTTGTTCATTTTTTGCATCAAAATTAGTATTTTCCAGATTATTTTTACTTTGTAGGTAAGTATGCTTTTGAATGATGTTATCTGAAATACCTTCAGTGTTATAACTGAGGCTCTGCAATTCTGATCAACAAAATATACTTATTTATTAAAATTACATATTGAGCAATAAATGTGCTCTCTATATACATCATCTTATATGAACTAGATCAGAGGTTTAGATCATTGTGGAACAGAATAATATTATGAAGAGTGAACTGGCAACTTGCAGCCTAGCTTGGCCTGATTATCTGATTACTCATGGACTATGCAACTTGCTATCATGAAATATAAGAACATTTAGTTTGGATGATGAAAGCAGCATAATATACTGTTCTGTACTCTTGTATTCTTTGTCTAAAAGAGAGCAGTCTGAACTAAGAATAATGGGGTGGTCCTTAAAACAAGAAGCTATTTTAATAAGAAAATATTGTATTTGCTTGTATGTGCTCTACTTTCCAACTATCAAATTAACATTAAAATAAAGCATTAAATCTATAGTTTCATTCTGAAAAATTACTACATGGCAGTGTGTAAATTAGCCTATTTAAAACATGCTAAAAAAGGTTAATTAAAATGATCTAGTTTACTAATTAAATCTATATAGATTATGATAAGAAACTAAAAATGAGTAAAGCATATTTGGGACTTAACTATTTACTTTAATATGCTTTAAACTGTTTTTGCTATGAATTAACTATATATGATTTATTAACATGCAAACCAGAATGATAAGCTAAACATAATAGTCTAACTACGTATGTAATATAGGTATTGAGACAGAGATTTATGTGTGTGCTCAAGGGATAACATAAACCATTTACTCAATAGCTTCTAATCATTTCTCTAATATTATTAACATTAATAATCTTCATTTTGAAACATGGCATATCAAAAATTCAATAAAATACGAATAATATACAATAAAATAGGCATGACCACATATTATGAGATAATAGTATAATAACAGATTACAATTATTATGTTAGGATAATTATTAAATTATAATTTAATTTAACATAGGCAAGATTATTACAATTCTTCTTATTAATTTTGGAATAGCATTAATTGTCATTAGAGTTTAGTTTTATTTTATTAGAAAACATTTAGAAGTTTTATAACTGTTTATACTATGAACATTCAATTATATAGCTAGCTTAGAAATTATTTAAACAGTTTAATTTTAGATAACATTTTAAAAGCTGTGTGGGAAGAGATTTTACCAATAATCTCCTAGCTGAGGCATCCTTCGTGGCATTTGACATTGGCATTCACCCTTGGACATGTTTTTTAGATGACTTTTTGGCAGGCTGTTGCTCTTGAATTTCTCCATTATCCTGGACTTGTCTTCTGAAAGGAAATATGACAAATGTTGCCTTTTAGCTGATGGTTTTCATTATAAAATTCAGTATTTCCTCTGGTAACAAAACGCTTCCAAAAGTTAAGCATAATTTTTTTTTTTTTTAAATATCAATTCTTTCACTCCCACACTGCAAAACCATGAGGTTTTTTACAATTTTTACTTTAAAGATTTAAGTTTTAATATATCTTTATTAACTTTAATTAAGACAAAAATAAAACAAAAGTTATTTATTAAATAGTGTAGTTTGAAAACTTTCTTTTGTCTTAAATTTCTTTTAAAATTTATTTTAAAATTTTGTTCTTGGTTCTCACACAAATTACACCAAATAATTTTTAAGAATCAGACGATCTTTTTAAAAAGATTTAAGGTCTGTAAACATTTTGCTGTATGTGTAATTTGTCAATTCTAGAAGTGAAAATTTATATGGAAATAAAAGTAAATTGGTACCTAAATTTTTTAACAACCCAAAGATAAAATAATTTAGATTGTGTTGCAATGTTTATAAAATTTATTACATTACAACTTCATTCGCAACTATATGTAGGTGTGCTTATACACATACAACAATGTTTACACAACTTATTTTATTTATTAATTTAATTTTTAGCTTATACTAAGTATATGTTTTATAAAACATGCATACAGATTTTAATACGCTAAGTGTATGCAAATATATGGATATACACACATTTATGAATATTTGCTATTATACACTAAAATATATTATTATACGATGATATATGTGAACTTGGATAAGTTTGAACTAGGGACAAAATACTATTATGAGACATAATAGGTGAAAAAGTGATGATAGCGAAACAATCCTGTTTCAATATAGTTTCTAATTTTAATGCAATAGAAATAGCTTTTTCCATCTTTACAAAAGATTCTAAAAAAAAAGAAGAAATCTGAGATATGACAAATTTTTTGATTCTCTCAGCTAATATTTACCTTAAAATTTATTTTTAACAAAAAATATAATGCACAAGATGACTACTTCTATCTATTAGTAAAATTTAAAATTAGCCATACAATAATAACCTGCATTCCTTTTAATTTGATAATAGAAAAAAAAAATCATTAAATATACACAAAACATTTACAATCACTCTGACTATTTCCCCTTTTTAGATAATTTTGCACCTAAACAATTTATAAAATAACCATAAAATTGGCAAAATAATGTAAAAATTAACAGTTTGAGAGTGAGTTAAAACTGATGATCGAAGCATCTGGAGAAAATACTAAATCACCTACATGCCCCCCCCAAATGCTGCTGAACACACTATCATACCCTAAAAGTCCTCATCCTCATTGGGGGAAGTACCATCCACTTTGGGATACACTGCTCTAACCAATTGAGTTTGACAGAATAGCTGAGTTGGTTAAAGCATTGCCTTAATTTTCAATATTTGATAATTAATACATTGTACAGGCTTAAACCTGTATTTATATATGTAATATATGTGGGATTCGAACTCAGACTTTCACACTAATAAGGGCTTTGAATGTTCCATCATCAGATTTTCAATGAAATGGAAGGCTGAAGAGTTGTGAGTTGGAATAGTTTGAAGCCTGTCCATTAAAGTATGAAGATTGGCTATCTTAATATAAAACTGAGCACTGATTATATATGTGTGTGAGGATAGTAATCTGGACCAACTGATGATTGCTGGTTTAGCATGAAATACGTATATTGGTGATTATTTATCTTTTCAACATGTGTGTGGTGAGGTGTTATCAGCAATATGAGATGGCACTGAGATTAGTGGGTCATGTGAAAGTCTGAGTTCGAATCCCACATATAATATTTGATAATCTAAAGGTATAAGCCTAACTTCTCTGCTAATCATATCACTAAAGAGACCAGCAATGGCTGATGAACAGTGAAGAATAATCCTACTTAAAATGTGTAATTATTAATCTGTGTTGTCTATTGTGTATTATTACTTACAAATTGTTTGTATTAGAATAGATCAAATAAAGTTTGAAATTTTTTTATACATTCAAAATTTAATGGTAGATGATGAAGATAGTACAAAATATTATTATATTTATTTGTAATTAAATCTTAAATTATTTTCACCTTATAATGATAATTATAATATACCTTCAAGAAAAATTAGATTTAAAATTTTTAATTTATTTAATTCTTAGTAATATTATTTTATCATCCTTTTAAGGGCAATTTTTCTAATCAGTGACAATATTGCTATGAAAAGTGAACCGGAATTTTCACACATTGAGAATAGTAAATTTAACCCATTACTCTACTATGTTATTTTGTAAAAGTCTAAAATAAAGAGAAATGCTATACTCTTGTCTATGATGTGCATTTTTATTTTGCATTTTTAAAAAACAAATTAAAGAACTTGTTTCAAAATGTTCATAAAGTTTTTTCATGCACTGATTACTATTAGTACTGTTCCATTTTGGAAGAGAATCCATTGTTTTATTATCATATTAATTAATCTGTATCTAAATATATTCTTTTAGATTTTTTTTTTTCTTTCTTTTTTTTTTCCCCTACCCCAATCCCTTTTTTTTTCTGGGTTTTTTTTTTTTTTTTTTTTAACTTTCATTTTTTAAACGGCCTTAAATTTTTTTTTAAAAAATTTTTTTTAAAAAAAAAAAATTTTTTTTTTTTTTTTTTTTTTTTTTTTATTAAAAACAATTATTAAAAAAAAAAAAAAAAAAAAAAAAAAAGAGAAAAAAAATAAACAAAAAAACACACACATAAATATATATATATGTAAGTGAGATTTTAAATTTAGTGTGTTTTAAACCGGAGAGGGGGGGGTGGGGGGGTGTATTTTGTTTTATTTTTTAATAAAAAACTACCCCAAAAAAAAAAAACCCTTTATAAGGGGGAGTAATTTAGAGGGGGGGGGAGCCCAAGGGGGGGGGGGGGCAAAAGGGTGGGGAAACGCTGTTTTATACAAATGTTATCTGCAATGGAATTGTCTATCATATCAAAATATTTTAATCTTTAATTAAATATTTACAAGGCTTTAATTTATGGCTCATTTATTTCTATTGCCTTTTTAAAAATTTAGAATGATTATTTATATTATTTTAAATTAGCACATTATTTGCATTTTAAATATAGTTCAGTTCAATTTTAGAAATTACAAGTTTTGGTATTTCATTAGTCTTGCTCTTGTTTTGTTCATTGGTATCTATATGTGAATATATTCTTTTTGACTAGAATACTTTTTGTGCTTTTTGTTTATTTTAACTAGGACTGATTTTTGCTTTAATTTGGATTGTGTGGCCCTATGTTTTTTCTGGTTTGATCAATTTCTTTTCATTGATGCCTGACATAAATTATATATTTTTACATGTTATTTACTGCTTTTATCTTAACAATTACTATTTTACTTGACAGATGTTCTTTGAATATGCTTTTTGTTCATAAATTTTTGATAACATATCTGATCCAGACATTCTGTTCTTCAACATATTTTATTTTCAATCATTGTTTTTATCACCATTAACATTTGTCATCTGTATGAATTAATGATAGCTTTGTGTGGATTGTTCATCCAAACATCATCTCAAATAGAGATATATAAGTAACAATTCAATAAACTAAGCTGACAAAATACACCAGAATACAAAATTTCTTGCATATTTACTGTGACTTTTTTATATGACAATTGTACATCATTGAGTGCAATATTATTGCACTCAAGGTAATATGGGGGCATAGCTATATGTTTAATCCCCTCATTCCTTTAGAAAAATTTCAAATTTAGTGAACATAAAACTGGTTTCCATTATTTTGTGAAAAATGGAAAGCAATTTTGGTTGTGTTTTCCAATTGTTTCTTTGTAACTGGTATTTTAAAAATTCTATGTTCTGTTTTATATGCATCAATCAACACCATAAAATATAGTTATGCTAGACTGGCATGATCAATGTGTAAACAGTTCTCAAGCTTTTTATAATTCTAGGCCAAACAATATAATTCCTCCATGAAACATTTGCATTTGCTAAGTTTTTTTCAAAATTGCTACAATATGCTTTATGTCAGCATGAATTTGGGACCCCATACACAAATACAAGCAAATGTTTTAGTCCATAGTACCCCAGGATTGCCTTGACGAATCATCTGAAAAACCTTACCATGATTATTAACTAGATATTAATATTTTTTCCTAACATGCATCTCATATTTATGGACAACCCATCTTCTGCACTGCATGTAGCTATATAAAGTATCTTGGTCTGCCTTTTAGTCAAGCATCTGCTGATTCACTTGTTTAACAGTTTATAACCATAATCAGCTTTGTACAATCCACTATCTTTTTACTGTGTATTATTTTATCATTTTAGTTATGTCAGTTATTTATGTAGTTAATAGTTGGATGATTTTGTTTTGGGTCTAAATTAATTGAGACTTGTCACAGTGTGCGAACATGTTAAATTTTTTTCCATTTTTTAATTTCAGTTTACATGTGTTGACATTATGACCACTGAATGATTTCCAACCTATATTAGGATTAAGACCACAATTTACTATATACAATGCTAACTTATGGCTTTGTTTTAAATTTTAGTTATATACACTTTCTTTAACATCCTCATACTGTAACAACTAGCAGCTTTTACACTTAAACTAGTTCACATTAATATAAAAAGGTTCTTACAATTTTCTGGTAATCTATTCCATTTTTAACTGCTATCATTGTCATACCCATCTTTCTATTAATATCTATTTTCATGTTTATATTTTATATTAACTTGGTGACCTGTGACATTTTTAACCCTATAAGTTCTTTCTAAGTGACCTGATTATTTATCAGTTCTGCAAGGCTGTGTATTAAATTTATTTTTCTCTTGCATGTGACTCTTCTCACAATGATAACACACAATTTCTTTAATATTACTTTTATTGGGTTCATGTTTAATTTTAACTTTTTGTATCATTATACTGTATTGATTCTTGTCATAATTATAAAATTGCTTTGATTGGTTAAGAACTATTTCATGGGCTACTTCCAAATAGATTTTTTTTTGTATGTTAACTGTATTGAGGCCAACAACTTTCATCTAAACCAAAAAGTAATTATTCAAGAAGAATGCCTACAATAAATTGCAATATTTAACTCTTGGCAAGTTCCCTCAATACTTGTTATAGTCATATCCTCACCCATCTTATTCTGCCATATATTTTTTAAATTTACCTATACTATGTGTTTCAGGTTTGTAACTGAAATAATTACTTAGTATTTCAGTTAATCCAGTTTATAGAAATTGCTCTCATATTTCATGATTATATAGGCAATTTGTGATTTCATTTACCTATGGGTCAATAAAACATAGCAGTGAGATAATCATAATATTTATAAAAAATTTCTGAATCCTCTTTAAATAAATTGGTCAATTGAAAATAGTATTCATAATAAAATCATTTGTAATTTCCATGCAACACAGATATCTTAATACTCAAATTCAAACAATAACAATAAGTCAAAAAATGTACACATTTGGTTAACTTTCTTTTATTCTGAATTACTGAAAATATTTCATATTGCAGAATATTAACTTACCAATGCCTACAAAATTGTAGCTTCTGGTTAAAATCATATCATGACTGCTACAATGCAAATGACAATGAATTCAATACTGTCATTGACAGCTTCAGTTTTCTGCAGTGTAAAATCACCATAACTAGTAAAAGTGGTCAGTCAAGCAGAAGTAATTTATGACATCAAAAAATTTAGAACGGAAATTTGATGTTACTTTTAAGAAAATAACAAATGTAAATAAAATTAACAATGCTTTACATATAACAACTTTACTAATTATGCTTACAAAGATTAGTAAAATATATGACTTATAAATTGTATCTATAGAAATGTACTGTGCCAGGCATTATCAAATGGCCTTGCACAAAATCTGCTGTAAAAAATATTACAGCAGATACATATATAGATTTGTACATATTAGGCACAACAACTATATAAACATGCTATATTAATAATGGAAGTTGGTCTGAGCATTAAAATACCCACACACACCAATTTAAAGTAATATGAAATTGACATACAAAATATTGCATAATAAACTCATGTGTTGTTTTTGTTTTTCCTTTTTGTATATTTTTTATGATATGTCATTATATGTATTTGCTTTTTTATTTTCTAATATACTTGTAGATTTTTTTTAATTTTCTAAAGATTGTAATTTTATTCCATAAGAAAAAAAAAATGTTAATTGCTTTTGCAAAAATCTGATCAAAAGCAAAAGGTTTGATAATGCTATAATTAAACTGTTATCTTTTTAAAAAAATTCTTTTGAATTGATTTCATAAGCAAGTGGTCTGGGTTATTCAAGATGGAAACCATTGTCAAACTTAAAATGTAGAATTTAATCGGAAAGATATAGAGGAATGTTTATAATCTAAGTGATAAGATAAATTAAAAGGATTGGCTGATTCATCCTTCTCAGAGGGATATCTGAATTGGGTTTTATTAGTGGGATTGATAGTGCTGTGGAATTTTTTTTCTTTCTTGGGCATTCAAGTCGTTCACTACTTTGGCTCCAGAGATTTTCAATCATCTAGCAACTTAGAAATAAATTTATGGACTAGACCGCCGCTGACATTTTCTAAGAAATCCATTATATAGTTCTTTTAAGAACTCTTGATTTCTTCAGAATTTAATAAACTAGTCAAGATAGAAAAATGAACATTTGATAAAATTTATTATCATATACAAACAGAGGAAAATATGAAGCAATCTACCAGTGAGTCCAGTAAAATGACCGTGGGGTAGACAACCAGCCGGTGCACCGCCCTTTCTCTGTCTTAAGCCGCCAAGATATGACCATGCCAGTTTCCAGCCGCCTACGATGATGACAAATGCTGCCCTACTAAATAAATGAAATCCTCAGTACACAGCCAGTTGACTCAAAGCCCACTCAGAGCCCAGAGGAGAAGAATGAAGACACAGACATAGGTTTATTTTAAGAGATTTTATTAATATTGAAATAATTAACTTTGATATTTCCGATTAAATATATTATTATTTTTTTTTGTTATTATTATTAATCATTTAAAAAAAAAGAGAGAGTCTCTCGCATATGTATATTGAATTTGCAGTTATTACGGGCATATATGATAAAGCTTTTACTTAAATCTTTTGAGTCAATTTTTCTATTTTAAATTCTAATATTTTCAACAAAGATTGCAATGAGATTTTTTTTTTGTTGTTGTTGCTATACGTTTTGCTCTTGTTGTTATTCCTGAAATTCATCATATATAAATATACATGTGTATATATGCGTACATACGCTTATAATATTCGGTAAATACGATATCTCATGTTGAATATCTAAAAAAAAAAAAAAATGTATTTAACCGTATATCCTTTTTAAGTTATTTTTTTTTGTCACTGCGGCACCTCATGATGGTGCAAGAAGGGATTGATCTATTATAGATTCCCTGTAAGCAAGTCCTCTAATAACTTTATATTTAAAATAGTAATAAGTGTATAATTGTGCTGCATGTATATACATGTATAGGAATTTATCTATATATATATATATATAAAGGTTTTAAAGTCATCAGTAAAAGCGTCTGCCTGTATGACCGAGAAACTCATATCTGTATAGCAAAGCACACAAAGGAAAATTTATTTCTACTGGGTAAAAGGGGCTCAGACCACTTCCATTCTTTATTAAGTATCTTATTGTAAATAGCTTTAGGGGTTTATCTATTTTCGTGATCATTTAAATTGTATTTATATATCTAAAAGCATCAAAAATATATATATATGAAACGGTGGTGGGTATTTGGGATTAAATAAATAGTTAATCATAATATTAAACTTGTTTCGGTTTCGTATTATTATTCATATTGATAAAAATGTATTCTTTCCTTATCAACCACGTACCTGTAATAATCATTTAATTTACCCATTTGAAGACCCTAGATGTAGAGTGACTGAGCTAGCCACAAAGGGATATCGCTCTACCGGGGTGTTGAATCTTATTCTCATGTTTCGCTGGACATATGGTATTGCACATCCTTCTGGGAGGGGGAAAAATTCTTTTTTTTATTCTTTTCTAGAAGTGGCACACAAAGGTCTATTTTGTAAATAGATTTTTCAAAGGTGTGTACTTGCTATTGTTCTAAATATTCGGGCATTTAAATAAGATATTAACTAAAGGGTGTTTTTAACTGGAAGAGTCCTGTCAATCCACTCTTTCTATCAGTTTAGCTGGAAGTACCAATATACATGAGTATAGATAATCGGCTAAATTGGTATCCATTTCTTTTCCTGTTAAATCTTGTTCACTTCATGCTCAGTGCAAGATTAGGATTAGGAAATCCGCAGGGGAGTTTTGGTCTGGTACAGTACAGTCATCAAAATTCTGGTTTGGTCTGTATAAGAGTCTATGTCCACTCTTGAAACTTAATGTGTATTGTAAACTGAGCCATTTATAGTTCCCTTGAACACTCAGCTTTGGGCTATATGTGATCAGATCTATTAATATGAATATCTGTGTGATGACATTGATTTTTTAAGAGATGAGATATGCTTATTTCATCTCAATCCTAGCAACAGTTGAAAAAGTTAATAAATAAATTAATGCTGTTCTATTCTGGAACAGGTGCCATTGTTTAATTATCATTTTCTTTTAAACATACATATATATATATTTTCATATGTCATAGCATCGACCGAAATGTGAACCCACACCCATCTGCAATCAACTATTTTCTTGCAAGGTGGGTGCGATGACCTCTCGGCTAACAACGCTTGACAACATACATATATTTTATTAAAGAATAAATAGAATTCTGTGTACAAACTTTTAATATTGATAAACAAGGATAGTCCTGAAAATAAATAATTATTATGCTGACAGAAAAACTATTTTATAAAAATTGCAATGGATTAATTTGTATGTAATGAAAAGTTTATGAAAATTAGCAAAAATGAAAAAAATGTCAGCAAAATTATTAAAAGGTGTTGAAATGCAAAATAAATAAGTAAAAAAATACATTAGTGAAAGTGAAGTTGTAAAAATTAATAATGAAGAGCTTTAGGCAAAAATCTAATTGGACTATATTTAATAAAATGTATGTGAGCAGTAACGTTTTTATAAAATTATAAGAATACAATATTACAGAATTAAAGAGACTTTATAGATATTAAATCTTTAAGAATATATAAACTGATACAAGATCTATGTAATCTTGTTTCAGCTGGTAAATAGTATGTTGAAATTATTTATCTTTACTAATAAATAGTATGTTGGAATTTCTTATTTTTACTAATACAATTATTACTATTGAGAATAAATAACCCCTTGAAATATAATTAAACATTGTTTTCTTTTATGCCAATGGATTGAATGGCCCTGGATATATTATTTGATTCTGGTAGACAATTTAACCTATAAAGCATAAATAAAGGATTAGTGAAAAATTAAATTTAGCAGTGCAGTGAACTGAAAATACAGAACAACATGACATCATTTGATATACAAAATCTTGGTCAATGGCAAATATATTTGAATCGTATTTAATCCTGCACACTTATGAATGTAATAACATATGATAAGCTTAATTTTGCAAAACTCTTATAGATGTTCAGCAAAGATGTATCAAATATGTCAAATTGATTGTGCCATTAAGCTGCCTAAAACTACCCTATATAGAGTAACATAAAACAATATACATATTTAAAACCCATAACATTGAAATTGATAGCACATCTTTTATTCTGAAAAATGATGCAATTACAAACTTAAAGTATATGTGAATATGATTTGGTCCTTAGAATAGAATTGACAATTTAAGAATTATTTAAATGCTGCTACATCAATGTCTATGGGAAATAAAAGATATAAAGCTTACAGAGATATTACTAAGTGAGAAGGAATTAATAAACTGGGTCCATTATTGAATGGGCAATAGTTTATGGGGTCATGGTAGGCCATGTAGAAATTTTCTTAAACATGAAGCAGAATATTTCTTTAGAAGTAAGTATAAATGTGGCAAAAGCATGAGAGCTACTAAAAAAATAACAACAATCTTTATTTAACACAATAGATTTTATTTCTTGCTGTATTTGTTTGTAATTCAAAAATATAGATAAGGTCACTTACACAGAAAAAACCTAACATATGTACTTATTTAACACAATATGGCTTTTGACTAGATTTCCTATATTCATAGTACTGAGCCAGCTATGTAAGAGAACAAATGTTTGATTAAATAAAATGCAAGTTTGTAAATTTACATATAGCATTTGCATATTAGTGAATTCAAGAATGTTTTATTTTTTATATAGGAGGTGTGCACATCTCTTTGTGTTTTCCATTTCAGTCATTGAACTTTGTGCAAATAATTTTACAGGTAGTGTTAGCATGAGACTCACACTAGCAAATTACATTGCAAGTGTGTTTGTAGTAACTAATATTGTAGATTATATGAAGAGCCTTGTTAAAAAATAACTTGCTTTGAATATTACTGAATGATTGGAATTAGAAGGGTTTTTAAAACTAATACTGAAGTCATATGAGAAAAATGTTTTTTAACTTACCTAATGCACCAGTAAAATAGGAAGGCTTATCTATACATTAGTATTATTGTGGTTCAGAGGCTTGGAGTTAATTGCAAAATAGAATTCTTAAGATCTTTTGTTAAACAATTATTATTATATTCTACTTTATCATATATTATAACATAACAAATATACAATCATTTTTTTTCTTTAAAATATATATTTTCTTCAAAAACGCTATGTCAATAATGTGCCGTTTATTGCCATTGAGAACACAATTATTAAAATGTAAGATAAATTGGGTCAACTATCATGTTTAGACTGAACAAAAAATACAAAAGTTCATCAAAAGAAGAAAAATATTTGGATATTTACATCTAACATTCCAATGTGAAAATAAATTTTAAAATGATCATCAAACCCATGAATATTTCCAGTGCTATTCACTATCATTCACATACTCTTCCCTTACAGAAATTAGCTTGCTTTAAGTGATACCTCCTTAGAAACCAAAAGATATGTATGTTTGAGGCAGACACAAGAGATAATAAAAATTACATTTAAAACTAAATAATGATAAAATATCATTACAATTGTTTAACAAAAGCTCTTAAAAATTCTATTTTACAAGAAATATTATTTTAAAACAACACCATCCTAATGTAGGGATTTAACTGTTTTAATAGTGAATCTTTCATGAAAGTTAAAACAATTTGCTCAGATGTTTTAAATAGTAGCTTTAAGTGTCTTCATCATCTAAATCCATTATTAAATTACACTAAAGACAAGTCACCTATGGATTACACTTTCTAGATAATGTACAAACTTAACTACAACCAATTCACTTTCATTACAGTTTACTTTGCTGAGTGTTGCACTAACAACAGTACTCCAACATTAGTACAATGCTAGTGTATGCTAAAATAGACACTAGCATAAAGTTGGTATACATAGGGCATGATGTGGATTCATCAGTCTACTTGACAATAAAGTGGCTTGCAATGAGCACAATTGTCCATCAGATTGATGAGTAAGTGACTGGGTTTATTGTACACAACACTACCATAAATCAGTAATTCATGCCTTTTACAATTATGCAAGTGATATGTGTAATTTTGCATGTTTGCATATTAGTTAATTCAAATGTTCATTGTCCTTCAACACCTACCATATTATTTTGCAAGTGATATGTGTAAATTGGCATGTTTGCATATTAATCAATCCAAATGTTCATTGTCCCACTTTCCTTTTTGTTACTATGAATATGACTATGCTGTAAAATATTCACAAATGTTTAACCAATTTGCATTCAAGGCTATTCATATTGATGCAATTATAACAAAATAAAAAATAAACAAATTGGATTACATATCACAATAGATAATAATGTTATGTATACAATGGCATTAAAAACAATAAATGCCATAACTACAATAACAGAGATAGTTACATTTTTGAAAGAATGCCTAAATTATCAAATAATGCCAATTGATGTAGTATTCAAATATATAATTCTATAATTCTGAAAGAAAAAAGTGTTTTGTTCTGCAAAAACAGCTCCTGAAAATTATTATCTATGGATATAATGAAACAGTTAATAATGAAGCTTGCAGATGAAGAAATATGCAAAAACATTGCACATATCCTAAAAATATAAAAATAATATGCTAAATATAACAATTATATTAAATCACAAATATGGAAAAAAAACTGAAATTTTTAGCCAACCCATAACAAATAGATTTATCCAGATAGATGGTGACAAGTGCATTACTTGATCAAGGTCTCTCTCCCAGAACATGTTAAACATGTTTTTGGCTTTGGACTGATTCATTTCTAACAGTCACTAGAGTTCAGATTTACAGAAAATTGTTGATATTGAAGTGAATTACAAAAATAAACTTTATAGGGTATATGTGAAAAAATTATGCAATTATTATGTTTTTATTTAAAAAAAATAAACGGAAAAACATTTAAAATGTTTTCCAAATCAATAATATTAAATGCTAAAAAATGACAAGAAGTATACATTTGTTCTTTTGTTCAATTGAGATTATAAAACCAAAATTAATGAACAAATTACAATGTTGACATTGAAATGTCTGGAGTCATATAATTTAAAGAAACCAAAAATAAATTTGTTGTGTCAATTCTGAGAAAATATCAAAACCAAGCAATCAATAGATCTGAGTAATGCAAATTATCGTCTTGGAGAGTTAATAAACATTGGAAGGATTGACTTTTATAATACAGCTAAAATAATAGCAGAATGGTTTACAGATCTGCAAGATTCAGTGGATTTGTTATCAAATCATTGTTTGATTAAATCCAGCTGTTAAATCACAAACATTTAACCCCAGTATTCCCTTTGATTTCTTTTGGAAGACTTAAAAGAAACTGAGCAGGACAAATTCATAATGTCCACTCCATACATTTTTGTCATTGCAGCTGTTATTACTATGTAAATATTCATACAGTATACAAACAAGGATGGGCTGCTCACCAACATGAATTAACCAGTATGGTGAGTTTATTGGCTTTTTACCTCAGTTTGAGATCAAAAAAACACCATGGCCATTCTTCTCAGTTATCTGATAAGGCAGTATGAATGTTTGTGTAAATGATAAATATTTTTCTAATACATATATACAAGTATGACAGACAAAAATAAATCCTGGACCTTATTCCCAGGAGGCTGTAAAGTCACCAGCCAAGGACATGGTTGGTGGCCAAAGGCAGAGAGTGCTAAGAATCCCCTGATTGTGAAACCAGGCTGCCATTTGATGATGACTTTTTATTTAGGTACTTACAGTGGCAGATCACTTTCAAATGAAGGAAGATTGCAAGAATTAAAAGAACTGTCTTATATTAAAAGAGACATTATTTGACTTCGTGAAAGCAGAAGAAAAAGTGAAGAGACAATTGATTTAAAAAAGTGGACATGTACTCTATTATAAAGGCATAAATATTGGAAATACCTGTGGAGTAGGATTCATTATAAATAAAAAGTAGAAGAAAAACATTGTGGAGATTTATGGTCTATCAGACAGAGTGGCAAGATTAGTTATACAACTTAATAGCAGATACCAAATGCAAATAATTCAGGTTTATTCCCCAACAAGTTCTCATACTGATGAAGTAGTAGATTTTTGTAGGGTGTACAAAAGGCTTTCGATCATAGTAAACAACATTTTAAAATTGTTATGGGAGACTTTATTGCTAGAATTGGTAAACAAATGAAAGATAAAACTGCTATAGGTAATTTTGATTATGGTAATAGAACTGAGAGAGGACATAGACTACTGGAGATTGATGAAAAAAAACTTTATATTATGAATTCTTTTTTTGAGAAACATGTTAAAAGAAAATGGACATGGAAGCATTCCAATGAAGGTACAGCAGAATTGGATTATATTTTGACTAAGAGAAAGTACATATTTCAACATAGTAATGTTCTTAATACAATTAAACACAGCCATTCAAGCTATTATGCAGACGCTTTTTCTGAGTGTAAATAATAAATGACTAAATTCCACTCCCAACACAAGATATAGTATTTAGGAAAGAATAAAATGAATCCACTTATTCAATCCGACCCAAATGTATATATATGGGCAAATCTTAAGTATTGGAAGTGAAAGTGTGAGAATAGATCACTCACTTTAAACAACTGTCTATGATATCCGAGTAAATGACGATGAAATTACCTAGAATTTACTGAACGTCACTCTCAAATGAAGCTTAGACATATGTAATAGCTTGAATGGTTGTGTTTAATTGTATTAAAAATTATTAAGCAGAGCGCTATATAAATAAATGTTTATTTAGTAATGTTCTTAATAAATTTAACACAGAAAATGATCATCGATTAGTAAGATGTAAGATACATGTTAATGCAAAGCTACAGATACAACAATTATTAAGAAAAACTATTTTTACAGTTGATATTCCTAATCTTTAGAAACATTATAATGAATTTAAATTACAACTTACAAATCGGTTTCAAGTATTGGTAGATTCTGAACATGATTCAGATTTGAATGAAATTAATATGAAAATAACAGATACATTTTTAAAAACTGCAACAAAGATAGCTGGTAGAAAAAATCAGCAATTGAGAAATAAAATTTCTACTGAGAGTAGTATTTATGAAGAAAAAAAGGAATATGAAGACATAGAAAAATAATGCATTAAAAAGAATTGAATATCTCAAATTTTGTAAAATGGTGCAGCAGAGTTGGAAATGGTATATAAAAGTATAACTGTGAACTAGCAAAGAAGGCTGTAAAAGTAAATAAATGTCTCAAGAATATAAAACAACATTTTGGTATTGGTAGAAAATTTATATCTGCAATAAGAAAAAAAGATGAAATTATTACTAAAAAGAGAGATGACATTATGAAATGGGTAGAAGAGTTTTATCAAGAATTATACAGTAATAAAGAATAAGTACCTCCTATTTCTAGTACATAATCTGAATTGTTCAGAATTTTAAATGAAGAAGTGAATTATGCAATTAAATGTATTAAGAAAGGAAAGGCTTCAGGTCATGATGAAATTATAATTGATATATTAAAAGAAGCAGATGAAGAAATATATTTTTTTTTAGCAAAGTTATATACAAAATGTCTAAATGATAAAGATGTATCAGATGATTGGAAGAATGCAGTAATAATATTAATATTTTAAAAAGGTGATAAAGAAGATATTAGAAATTATAGACCTATCAACCTTTTATTGGTTTTATACAAAATTTTTACCAAGATAATTACAACTCATCTACAAAGAACATTGGATTTCCACCAACCAAGGAAATAAGCTGGATGTAAAAGTGATTTTAGTACAGTAAATCATATCCAGATATTGAGAGCAGTTATAGAAAAAACAAATGAATATGTCTTGCCATTATATTTTGGATTTGTAGATTATGAAAAGGCATTTCATTCAATAAACATTTTTTCAGTGATTAAAGCATTGGATCATCAAGGTATAGATCCAGGATATTGTCATATTTTAAAAGGATATTTATAAAAATGCAAGAGCAACGAGTAGATAACATTATGATACTTGGAAAGTCAACATTGAGAAAAATGTAAGAAAAGGTGACTTCATATTTTCAAAACTGTTTACTGCAGTATTGCAAGAAGTATTTTGTGGATTAAAATGGGAAACTGAAGGCATGAAAGTAAATGGAGATTATTCAAGTCATTTAGATTTTTCAGATTATATAGTTTTTTTGCAAATAATGCTTTTGAGCTGCAGGAAATTTGCAGCAGTGATTACATGAAAGTAGGACTAAAGATAAATGTTAAAAAGACTAAAGTAATGTTTAATAGATTTGCTCAAAATATGAAAATAAAGATTGATTATGATGAATTACAAGAAGTTAACAGTTACAAATACTTTAGTTGGATTATTAATACAAATGGAAACATAATGAATGAAATTTATCATAAAATTAAACTTGGTTAAAGTGCTTTTTGCAGAAATAACTTGATACTTAAAGAAAATATGTTTTTGTGTTTGAAAAAGATTTTTAACATATGTGTTTTACTAGTTTTTACTTCTGGATCTATGACTTGGACACTTAATAGAAGAGCAACACAGAGACTCCAGACAACTCAAAGTAGTATGGAGAGATGCATGTTGGGAGTAACAAGAAGAGATCAAAAATGCAATGTATGGGTAAGAAAACAAACTGTTACTGACCTTATTGAAAAAATTAAAAGATTGGAGTTGGGTTGGACATATGGCTAGAAGAGATGATAATAGATGAACAATAAAAATCTCAAACTGGATTTTAAGAGATTGTAAAACACCCATAAAAAGTGTGCAGGCATGATGTGGAGAAAAGCAGCTAAAGATCAGAGAAGATGGATTAAAGGAGAGACCTTCATTTTACAGTGGATTGATAATGGTTGATGATGATCAGCTTGCTTTATTCGATATAGTAGATTTATATGACTCATTACAGTATATCCATTTTATAGACATAATCTGAAATATTAGCTATGCAAGCTTAGATATTAACAAAATCATTACTATTGATACTCTTAGATTAATGTGTGTGACATCATGGTTTTGTTCAGTGCCAGATTTTATACAATGGAATATGACTATCCTGTGATGATGCACTTTATTAATAGCATTGCTTGTTGCATGCTACTAAGAAAATTTTAAAGTCAATTCTGAAACATTTAGCTTATTTCTGTACAAATGCTACAGTAGTCTTGCATTGGTGGTCAAGAGGTCAGGGTGACTGCATTGCCCTTGCAGGCAGTTGCCTGGATTGTGGGATTGCGTCCTGGTCGATGCTATGACACTTTAAAAAAAATGCTACAGTAACAATGTACTGATATGTGCTGTAAAAAATCTATATTTAAAATTTAGTCTGGACAATATAGCACAAAGGCACATTGAAAAGAATAAAATTTCTGAATATTCACTTGTAACACTCCAATACAGAAATAAAGTTTAAATTGATCATCAAACCCACTACTGTAAGCAATGCTATTTGAGCTCATTCAAATATTACCACTTCTCACAAATTAACAGTTTTTAAGTGTGTCCTTCACAGAAAACAAAAGCTTTGTAACATTGAGATATACAGGACAGATAACATCAAAAACAACAATAAAAACAATATAAAGAGTCATCACAATTGTTTAACAAAACAAAAAATTACATGATTACAGACACCAGCTTGCTGAACCACAACAATACTAATATAAGTGTCAGCTTCATTTTACACTGAGAGCATCATGAAAATAAACTACAGGACCTTTCTTGATTTCAATAATGTATTAATACCACTAATGACAAGTTACCTCTAAATCAGTCTCTTCAAATAATCTAAAAAATTAGACGAAACAAGAACACTTATACTAAAAGCAGCAATAGATTAGTAAACCCAAGTATTTAGCTATAACTATGCTAAGACAGACCCTAACATGAATTCAGTAATTTTTAAAGCATGAGATCAATTTAGGTCACAATTTAAATCTTCTTGACATTAACATGGTTTGCACGGAGTGCAATACTTGACAGCTAAAATACAAAGATGCAAGGTTTTTCACAAGCAACACCACACATTAATTAATCTAAATGTTTTTTCCTCATGCTGCTATAAATACGATTTGTCTAGTTGAAAGCAAGGCTATACTGTAAAATAGTTACAAGTGTTTAATTCTATCTTTATAGTAAACCTTTCCTCTTTATTTAATCACCTGTATTGTTTGTTGTTATGGAAAGATAAATAATTTATTACCTGACTGCACATTTTAAGTGAGAAATTATTTTAATTGTGTATTGAATGTTCATATGTCAACGATATGTAAATGACAAATCACATAGCAGCATTCACTTTTTGAAAAAATAAATGGAGATACAAAATGTCTAAAAGTTGTAAATGATAAATGAATTTGAATATATTGATAATAAACTGAAATTTAATGTAAACATTTTTGATCAAAATGTACAGTGTTAAAGACAAATATAAAAACGTGTATGGTGATACAGTCTGACAAAAACAGAAGGACATAACAAGTCTAGGAATGTTTATAGTGCATATATAAAGTTATAAAAACCATTACAATGAGCAAAATAAAATATTAACTCAATATGATTAGAAAGTTTTTTTAACACTTTGAACCACAAACATCGCATCATCACCCATTCTTATGCTTCTCTGATAACGTTTAGTAAAAACATACAAAATTCTCCTTACAGTATTACCACTTACTGCAAGACAAAGTAATCAATGGGTGCCAGAAGGCTTGTTCATAAAATCCCAATCCAGTGCCTACTAATCCAATATCCCCAGACTAGTTTCTGGCTTGTGGCATTGTTCAGTAAGGAGCCATGGTTCTGAGAGCACTGCACCTAGATCTTAGGATCTAATGCAACCCTCCACATCTTCTTAACTACAAAACTGTGAATTTTAAATTGAAAACAATAGTGTTTTGAAATCAAGATCATCCTATATCCCCAGACTAATTTTTTGTTTGTGGCCTTTGTCAGTGAGAAGCCTTGGATCTAAGGGTACTGCACATAAATCTTAGAATCTATAGGAACTAATGAGGGCATTGGATTGGGAGTTTATGAACAAGCCTGCTGGAATCCATTGATTACTCTGGCTTGCAATGAGTGGCTATACTGTATGGAGTGTTTTTCCAGTTTTAACAACAGTTATCAGCAAGCAAAAGAAATGGTGATCATGAGATGTTTATTGACTTAAAACCAATCGTACTTAATAGGATAGTGGTGCTATAGCTTTTAAAGAACCAAAAATACCAAAACATATAAGTACTGAACTGAATTCTGACCTCTTTGACAATATAATCTAATGAGCTTGGATTAAAAATATTGTGTTTTCAAGATTCATTTTATATAGTTATGTAGAGATAAAACGTGGCTGCTGGAGGGTTGCATTAGATCCTATGATTTAAATGAAGTGTTCTCAGATCCAAGGCAGTTTACTGATGAAGGCTATAAGCCAGAAACTAATCTGGGGATATTGGGTGAGTAGGCACTGAATTGGAATTTTATGTACAAGCCTTTTGGCATCTATTGATTACTCTGGCTTGGACTGAGTGGCAATACTGTATGGAGAGTTTTGTCTGTTTTAAGTCGTTGAGGTTAAAAATACTGTGAAAAAAATTAACAAAGGTGCTAAATTAAAAAAAAAACATTTCCACAGCTGTTTAAAACCAATGCATTAATTTCAATATAAAACTAATTGACATTGAGTAATTGATAATGCCTGACATATTGTATGCAGACCAAAGAATGTTACATTTGTACTTAAGTCAAAAGTTGAAAAAGATTTAAATGAATTAAGATGTAAAGTCATAATTATATCTTATGAAAAATCAGACTTGGATATGCTGATAGTAGAAGGGTTAAAATGTGAGAAAAATGTGAGAATATGTAATGAACATAGAGCTATGTTCAAGAAGTTCAAAAACAAAATGTATATCCTTTACTCATCATGAAGGGCATAGTAGTATCTTTGCAATAAACTAAATACATATGTAACTCAACCTGACAGATGCAAGTCATCAAAATTTTCTTACCAAGAAAACTATAGAATTATTGATTATAAACACATATTGAAGATTACTTATGTTCAATAGACTACCATATGGTATTACCATAGGATCAAATATTTTTTAGATGAAAATAAAAAAATATTAATATTAATAAAAGGTGATATACTGTATATTGGTGATATTATAGTACTCCCTAACTGTAAATCAGAATTAATAGAAATAATATATGTAGTCTAAAAAATTACAAAATTTGGCACAAGATTTGATACCAGAAAATGTATATGCAGTACAAAAAAGAATAAAAATGTTTGGCCATAATAATAATAAAAACTGCAAATGCAGAAAAAGTAATTTTGTGGAAAATGTTTTAAATTCAAAAATGCTAAAATTTTGCTGGCATTTCTAGGATTTGTAAACTTTTTAAAGGTGTTTCTGATAAAAAAAAAAATCCCATGTAGCTATGCATCATTATGAACACCTAAAAATAAACCCAAAGTGGACTGAGGAAAACAATAAAGTATGGCTGTTAAGAAAGTAACAATAATCAACCTCCCTAAACAATGCACAGCAAGAAGTAGTTACTACAATCAATGCTTTGTTTGTTGAAGTAGTATTATATATTGTGCATAGTAGTAAATTTCCATTTGCATGTATTTGAAGATTGTTTAAGATCAAAAATAAATACAGCAGCTAGACAAAAAAGATTTAGCTAAAATGTCTAGAGTGAAATCAATTTACCAATATATATATTGTCAATTTTTCAAAACTTACATTTACCATAGACTGTTGAAATGAGTTCTGCCAAAAAAACAGCTAACATCACACCATGCTAGTGAGCAAATGAGACAGTAAACTAATAGTTAGCATCTTATGGTTATAAATTATATTAATCATCAACAATTATTAATCAACTACATCTTCTCTGATGTTTAGCTTCTCTTCTCCACATCACCACTGCAAACATTCTTATTTCATCCATCCATCTCACATGTGGCCTCTTTCTAGATCTTTTGCAACCTCATTTTAGATCTTTTATAATCTCTTGGAATCCAGTTTAAGATTGAAATTGTCCATCTGTTATCATCTCTTCTAGCAATATGTCCATCTCAACTCCAATCTTTTAATTTTTTTAATGAGGTTAGTAACACCTGTTTGTTCTCCTATACACCTATTGCATTTTCAATCTCTTCTTGTTACTCCCAACATGCATCTCTTTGTACTTCTTTGAGTAGACTGAAGTCTTTATATTTCTCTTCTATTAAATGTTAAAGTCTCAGATCCATAAGTAAGAACTGGTGAAACACATTTATTAAAAACCCTTTTTTTCACACACATAGGCATATTTCATTTTACAATCAAATTATTACTTCCAAAATTCACCCCAACCAAATTTAATTCTATGCTTAATTTCATCCATTATGTTTCAATGTGCATTAACAACTTGACACAGGTATTTGTAACTGTTTACTTCTTCTAACTCATCATAATAAATCTGCATTTTCATATTTTGAACAAAATCCATTAGACATTACTCTATCTGATAACTCCTGCAATATTTCCTGCCAATCTCAAGCATTATTTGCAAAAATAACTACATCCACATAATCTAAATGACTTAAATAATCTCCATTTACTTTCACTTTTTTAGCTTCCCATTTTAATCCATAAAATACTCCTTGTAGCACTGCTGTAAAAAGTTTTAGAGTTATGGAGTGACCTTGTCTTACACCCTTCTCAATGTTGATATTCCCAGTGTCATTATGTAATCTAATTGTTGCTGTTGCATTTTTGTACATATTCTTTAAAATATGACCATATCCTAAATCTATACCTTGATGATCCAATGCTTTAATCACTAAAGAAATGTTTATAGAATCAGTCATAATCTACAAATTCAAAGCATATGGCAACTCATATTTATTTGTGTTTTCTGTAACTTCTCTCAATACCTGAATATGATCTACTATACTAAAACCACTTTTAAATCCAGTTTGTTCTCTTGGTTGGTGGAAATACAATGTTCTCTGTAGATGAGTTGTAATTATCTTGTTAAAATTTTTGTATCTAACTGATAAAAGGCTGATAGGACTGTAATTTGTAATATCTTTTTTATCACCTTTTTAAATATTAATATTAATACTGCATTCTTTCAATAATCTGGTACATCTTTATCATTTAGACATTTGGTATATAACTTTGCTAAAATTATTTCTGTTACCTCACCTGCTTCTTTTAATATATCAATTATAATTCCATCATTATCTGGAGCCTTTCCTTTCTTCATAAATTTAATTGCATATTTTCACTTCTTCATTTAAAATTCTGAGCAGGTTGGAAAATATAATAGGTATAGGAGGTAATTGTTCTTTATTACTATATAATTTTTGATAGAAGTCTTCTACACATTTCATGATGTCAGCTTTCTTTTTAGTATTAATGCCATCTTTTTTCTTATTGCAGATATAAACTTCCTACCAATACCAAAATGTTGTTTACACTATTGAGACTTTTATTCTCTTCTACAGATTTCCTTGCTAGTTCACAATTACACTTTCTTATATCATTTTCAACTTGTTTCTGCACCATTTCACAAAATTTGAGATATTCAATCTTTTTTAATGCATCATTGTTATATATCTGCATACTCGTTTTTCTTCATAAATTCTCTGGTCTCAGTAGATATTTTATTGCTGCTTTTTTCTACCAGCCATCTTTGCTGCAGTTTTTGAAAGTGTATCAGTTATTTTTCTATTAATTTCATTCAAACTTGAATCATGTATAAAGTCTATTAATACCTGAAACCGATTTATATGTTTTAATTTAAATTCATTAGAATGTTTCTGATGATTAGGAATATCTACTTTACTGAGATAATCAGTTACAAATATGCAATATTTTTTTTTGAAAAAGACAAAAAAGAAAAAAAATCATTTTGCCTGTTAAAAAAAAAATTAAATCGAACCAATAATATAATATTCTGCATTTCAAAAGTAACAATAAAAAATAATTATTTTAGCAAATAAAATAATTGATAGTGTATTTGTCTTTTTGACAATTCACTGATCCATTGATTTATTAATTCATTTAAAATGTGTTTTAACTGGTTATCCAAGATATTGATTATGAAATTAAATATTTTATTGTGAAATATGATATTTGGTAGTTTAATTAAGTACATGAATGAAAAATGAAGTTGAAAGATGGCACAAACATACATGTACAGACATATGCTGTAGTTAAGTACAAATCTAATCTAAGCAAAATAAATGTTTCTGGATTGGAGTATCAAAGAGGAAATAAACCAAAAAATCACCAGAACAAATACCAACACTGTCTTATAGACAAATAAGACAAACTTGCATCAGTTTAAACTATACACTGACAATTTCTGTGACAAGCTATCCCCTTTCTATCATTAAATACTCACCATGGAAAAATTTTAAATATCTCAAAACTTTCAAATAATATCTGCAAATGTTGTCTAAACAGAGTTTTAGACTTCTAATGAAAAAAAATTAAATTTTTGGTTATTTCATTTTTTAGTTAGCTGCAACTAGCTATTACTGATACAGTGCTACTTAATTACAATTGGTTTATTGTGCCATTTCAGAAGGTCGCAGTATTTTTATTAATCAAAATATAATCCAATTCTGCTGTACCTTCATTTGGATGTTTTCATGTCCATTTACAGGATAAGCACATGGATGCTATATCTAAAATGCCAGACTGAAAAGTGTAAATACTGTAGCCATATTACATAAATTATTTAGATGTTTGAAAGCTAGAAAATATTAAGAGTAAAGTCATAGATAAATGCACATATAGATATAATAGTTTTCTTACTGATAAAAGATGGATAACATTTAAATGGCCAATTAAATGACCAAAAAAAAAACTTCCTTCAGTGATGTAGAAAGCTTGAAAAAATATGCCAATGTATAAAATTTGTATTTCAATAATGAATGGTCCATGTGATAATTCTTTCTGAAGTTAGAAAAAATGATAATACATTTATCACTTTAGAAATATCCCAGGATCATTAGGATAATATAATCAAAGCATTCATATGATTGATGGCCAGATTTCCACAGCATTATCTATCCAATCATGAAAAACATCAAGTGTGTCAAATGACAACAAATTTACTGGGTAAAGAATTAAATCCTGACCTGAAGCTATGTAAGTTTGCAGCAAGTTTATTTTGACTGTGCAGGACCATTTCATAAAAAATAATATTTGGTTATAATTGCAGATATGTATTCAAAATGTGTTGAATATCATATATTATATGACACATGCATAGAAGGTGTAATACAAGTTTTGACTAATGTCATTACAATTCACAATTAGCCAGATGCTATAGTAATAATTGTAGTCACTTTATGTACGGTAATTTATATCTGTATGATGAGCTGAAAATATTAATGTGTGGAAATAATATCACCAATCGGCTAAACTAATATTTTGTTAGTGTGGTTTGATCATCATAGGTGAAAATTGTCTGCATTAAATTTATTATCCAATATGGACATTCAATGCCAGAACATGTGATGAATTTTCTTATATTTATTCTGTTTTGTCTATGAGGGAATTATAAAAGTAAATATAAATGCTAATTGGAAATATGGTATTGCTGGACAAATGAAGGTAAAATGTAGGACTGAAGAAAGGAAAATAGTATTATAGAGTCATATTGCAAAAACAAACATGCAATGTTCTAAATGATAAAAATAGTATGATGGGACTATTGTAAGAAAAACAAATCAGCTAGGCAAATTTAGGCTGGATATGAAAAAAATAAGGGATGTGGTTGTATTGTTGAAGCATGTATTCAATAGTCCTTAATAAATATTTGAAGAAAAAAGGATTTTTTAAAAAATATTTTAAACTATTAATAGTTTGTCAATAAATGATAAGAAATTTTATAGCAAAATAGAAGCCCATATTCAGAAGAAAATATTGGAGCGAGCAGAAGGGAGACATGTCACAGAACTATGTCATAAATAGTATTAAAAATTAGGCCAATAAATCTGATTCTTTGAGGGAACAGGTAGATCCACAAGTAACACTCTTGATAACATTAGTGGTACAAATTGAAAAAATGGCTGATGATAACAAAAAACGAAATGGGAAAAATGGTTGTCAAAATAGAAAAAAATTATAATGAAATAGCTAGTGGAAATAAAGGTCAAATTAATGGAATGTGTAAAAAACTGATGGTAATAAAAGCTAAATAAAAAATGTTTGGCGATTAAAAAACATGAGTAAAGTGAAAAATAGTCAAAACCAATTGAAAGTGGATATTGTGAAGAAACTAGAAAATCAGGCTTCTTCAATATAAAGATGGAGGAAACTCATGAAAATATCAAAATGAACAAAGATGAACAGAATAATGAAATAAGAGAAATAGAAGAACTTGAATTAGAACACATCTAGATCTGGTGCAGAAAAATAATTGACTTTTGTAGTCAAGTAAAATAAATTAATATTGGAAAAAATAATCCACATAAAACAGTGAATGATTGAGTGAAAGTTATTGATATTTAAAATAACCAGAATGGAAAAATTACTAAGACTATCTCAAAAGGAAAACAAATGAAAAGATCAATCAAAAAAAAAAGAAATGTGAAATTACAACTATTTAGCTATGTACCTGGTAGAGGAAACCAATGTTTAAAAATTAAAGCCTTCTCATGATAATCATGGAAGAAAGGTACTGAGATGATAAACAGCTTGGAATAAACTTTTAGTCCAAATTTCAAAAAACAAAAAGCAAAGCTAGCTATAATCTGTAGTCATTTGCAGGAAGCCTCACACAGGCATGCTGAGACTGATTATTTGTCCACTCTAAAAAAATTTGCTAAATTTAAGCAGCATTACTAAATTATTACTAAAAAGATGATCAAAAATGTATTAAACACAAACTATCCCAAGAAATATATTCATCTGGTGAGTTTTACACTCAATTTTTAAAAAGAGGTGGCAAAATTAAAAGTTATAAAAGCTGAACCAATGTCAGATTTGCAAATTATATAAATTTTGAAAGATAGTTTTGCAAGTCTTATTGAGATAATGCAAATAGTTACAGATAAACTTAATATTGAATAGTCTGAAGAGATTATAAAAGCTTTTGTCAGTAGCAAACTTGTTACAGTTTAAAAATTAAGATTTAATCCTCCACCATAAAACATAAATTGGGCATAACTGCCCTTTACATAAATGCTATCATGTATTGGAAATGTAAAACAACACCAACATGGTATGAAGAAATGCAAGAAGTTCAACCATAGAAAAATTAGAAATAAATGAAGACTGAAATGTAGTGCAATAAGTGCAATTACAATGCACATAATAAGATATTGGACTTGGTAACATCTCAACCAAGATAAACATTATCATAGATCTTTTTATAGGCCCAATCTCCAAAATCAGCATGAAGTTATGTTTCTGACAATGAGTTGAACAAAAAGCAAAATATTACACAAGATGAAAAAGATCCATTCTACATAAAAAAACATTCATCAGCTCACACCAAATGACATCTTCATTAGTGAATAAATGCCTAAAAACAAAATTAAACTATTTTTTAAAATAAAATATGCCCAGTATTCTGATGATATTGGATATTTTAAAAACAAATAAATGACATTTGAACCAATTCTGATTTACCAGTACATATAAATCTATGTATATTTTATGTACTTTATTGGTCATAGGTTTGGTAACTGGATTTTTTTACTAGTATGAAGTTATCTTTTACCAATGTTTTAATAAAAAATAGTTTTCTGCCCTGTGCAGTTAGTTTTTTTGCCAAAAAATGTCTTTTAATCATTATTTTATGTATGCACTATAAAATTCAAAATCTATATTCTGTATTTAAATACATCATCATGATTTTTGTTTATAGAAACACCTACACTGCAATTTTTGTAGTCATTAAAATAATTTAACTATGTTAAATAGTGTTTACATTAATTTTGTCTGGGATGGATGCTTTTCTGAAGTTATTGAAAGGTCCACTGGTCTCAAATTTTAAAATTACTTCATTATGATTAACTGTCAATAACAAATAAACAATGCCAGAACTAAAATATCTTTTGCTGACTTGTAAGATAAAATTGTGGTTTATCAAAGAGTAGATATTTTTCTGGTATCATTTATTTTAACTTTTTTATTCTATTTTGGGACACTTACATTATTGTATATCACAATCATTATGATTCTCTTATGTAATTAGGTATTTCTCTCATTAAATGCTATAATGGGATTGTAAATTTATGGAACCATTCTCCATCTATTAATAACACCCATGAAATATTGGACTCAATTTTTTAATGATATGCATAGAATTTATGAAATAGTTTGATATTTCTTTAAATAAAATGATCAAAAATAAGATAACAATGAGAAAGATACCCTTAGTTGACCAGATGCTTTTAATTGTGATGTTTGATCCTGACATTGTAATCACCATTGAATTAGTTTTGAATGATCTTACAGATGGCAAAGTTTCTATTTCTAGGAACATTAATTTGGGGTTTAGTGTGGAGAAAATGTTGACCAGAAAATGACATAAATGTGCTGTCCCACACAACCTGGTTAAGCTATTATGTGTAAAATATTATTCATTACAGCAACATCAATACTGCTACTGCCACCACTATTGCTAGCACTTTTAATGATTATTATAATATCAGTAGTAATGATGAAGCAAAATAAGTTGTATTAAAAATTTGTTTTATAATGAAACTTAGCCCACATTCACAACTAATCAAGATTAATCAAAAAACTCAAAACAACCAATAGTTTAACTGCAACAAGAAAGCTTGATAAGGAACTAAATTATAACAAATTTTAGATCAAAAATTACCCACAATTCCACTTACATTCCTCACATCCTTAAGATGAAAAGAACTTTTAAATAATTTTATGGCTTCTGAAGCAAAAATATTTAATAATGAAGGTTATTTTATTATTCTTTTATATTCATTTATTTATTTTTTTATGTATAGATACACAAAACTATCATAAACAATTCCTTTCACTACAAAAGTACTATAGAGAAACATGGATGCATTCATGCTCAAAACATTGGAGTTTAATGAATAAATTATACTTAGAAGAATATAAAAAATCGTAATTATACTAACTGCTTCCATGAGCAGTCTCCTGGACAGATCATGGATAAGTATACTTCAATTATAAAATGATACTTGCATTAAGGAGATTTTATTCCAATCATGTGCAGAAGACTGATGTTAATCTTTCAAAACCACCTGCTCTATGTACTAAAGTTAACAGTTATCAAACATTAAAATTTTTAATTTGGGTTTTAAGAATTGTCAAATTGATAAAATATTTAATTCTATTAAAAGTATTATAGATATAAGTAAATCTATATTTTAGTTTATTTTTAAAAATCACAACTCGTTTTATTTCAATGAAACATTATAAATTTTACTGACATTTTATCCTTGCCAGATAGTAAAAGTAGATAGAATTTTATAAATTATAATAAACTGAAGGCAGATGTTTCAAATTGTCTAGAAGATTTAAAGTAATTGGAGATTTAAACTGCAAAAAATGAATACAATCTGTAATCATGTTCACTTCAGCTTTATTTTGATGTGTAATAAATATCATATAAGCAAAAGAAATGGTATTACAATTTTATTAAATTGATCAATGGCACTCTAATATATGAATGACAATGATCTTTTAAACAGATGAAAGAATTTTGATCATACCTGAAAATGGTGGTCACACATAAAAAAGTATGTAAATTCCAACAGTATGAAAAGAAATTAAACCAGAATTCAGTAAATCATAAATACATCCACATGTAAAAGAACATGAAGGTTCATTTTTTTTGTTTCATTTGTATTTTGCAGTGGTCTGCTTTAATTTCTTCATTAGAAAACTTTTTTTCTGAAATAATTTAACAGTAGGTTTAATTGTTTATATATAGTTCTCCTATGCAATCTAATTTCTGCCACATTTTCTTATTGTAAGTATTAATATATTTCAATTTTGGAATGTCTTTGAGATAATGTTAGCAATGTAGTTTTTGTGAACCTTCCTCACAAAAACTATATACAAACTCATAACAAAACATTGTTTATTGATCTTACATCCATTAAGTAGTGATTTTATAATAGAGAACTTTATATTACCTTATATAGCAACTTAAAAAACATATTTATTGGAGTTATTTTTTTGCTATGGTATTTTTAATATGTTATTAAAAGTTTTATTATGCCTGTATTCTCACTTTCATACAATATATTAAGTAATAGAGAAAATTATCTTTTAATATTTTAAAAGCAGCATTGGAGACTATTGTACTTTATCATGTGTGTCCAATTTAGTACTTATACAACTACAAAAGTATTTCAATTGTTTGTATTCTCAAAATGTTTTTGGGCATTTTAGATCTATCATTGGCTGATAATTAATTTATGCATTTCTACAATAATTATTTATATGTTGTTTTAAAAGCAATAACATCATTTCCTACATGTTGAAGTGCTCAAAATAGCACTATCCTCATGGTAAACAAAACTCTGAATCCAATGACATTATGTTCTTATTTTTGGGCTTTTAATCAATTTAAATTAAAATTTTTAATACCAGACCTGTATCACATCTTGATAACTTTTTTACACTGATAATGATTTTTTCAAAAATGATTGTCATAAACAGAGAAGAAAATGTTTAGAATTTTCATTAAAATGCCCAGATTATTCCACTGTAGTAATAGCACTTTTCATTCCATTGCATAATGTAGAAGTAGTGTTATAAGAATACATTTTGAGAAATAATGAACTAATTTTAAATAATGACAAATATTATTGAATAGCTGAATTAAAAGTCTTGGAAAAATATATAATGACAATATGCAAATCACAGTAAAATATCTGACATTTCTTTCATTTTCTTGAAAATAATTTCATTGTCTGTTATACAAGTTGTTTTTCTATAATCACAGTGAGTTCTTTGCAACAAATTAGGTCTGGAAATTACAAATACAAAATTGTTTTTAAAATATCATGGCTATATGAGAAATTAATATTTAATGATAATTAACGCTATTTTGTCTATGTCCTTTATTTTCAAAATTGGAATAATATTATTTATCTTTAAGATCAAAAAGACCAACTTCCATGTTCTATATAATATTTTGTCATGCCTTGCACATTTTCCATTTTTAATGATACAAAGTGCTGTTTGTTTTCACTAAGTTGGTTATCTTGGTACAAATCTAGATGAAAAAATAAAACAAATATATCAGTAAAAGTCATTGTTTTAATTTTTATATCATTATTCAAAATTTTATTAAAATGTCATCTATTCAAAATATCATTGTCATATTATCAGACAAAGTAATTTTTGGTTTTATGAACATTGCAATATGACTTTGCAGTTTAACATTTTGATTTTAGAACATTAGGTAAGTTTTAAATTGTATGCAATTACAAAATATTGCAAACTCTTCATACAAAAATATGAGATAATGTGATGTTTATTGATTCAATCAGTAGTTTTTAATTGACTAATAATTTTATTTCATGTTCTCATTGATTAAACGTGTTAAACGTGTCTATATTTGATATAAAATTATCACATTTAATTTATTATTCTGCCAAGCATAAAATGACATTTTTTTATTTCATTCAAAATAGTAATAATGATTGTTACAAAATTAATCTTGGCTATTTTTTATAAATACAAGAATAAATTTACATATATCCATAATATACTTGTTACAAAACTTTTGTCATATATTAATAAAGCTATTAATATTTAGTAAATGTAGAATATATTTTTTTAAATAAAGTAATTGTTTTGTGAATGAGGTTAGAATAAAATTTATTTTTAAATCCCACAATCATTTCAGTTTTGAAGCACCCTATTCTATGATCTGTATAACAACCATTATTTCTACTTGTACATATAATATGAACTTCTCTTGTATTATAAGTGTTAATTGTAATCAAATTTTTTAATGTGATTGGAATTATCAATGCATCTATGTTTATTTGTAGTATTTCTGCTTAAACTCATTCCATCTATGGCATAAAAGTTAATTAGGTAATAGTATGAATACTGAATCCTACCATCTGATGGCACTCTTCTTTGCCCAATTCACAAACCGTCTGTTGGTTTACATCATATTACAGTAAAAGATTTTTTTTCAATGGGTTTTTATTATTTTTTCATCGGCGATGGTAAACCACCAAAGTTCTTTTTTATTACATAATATTACGGTAATTTTTTTTTTCAATCGGTTTTTAATTTTTTTTCGTCAGCAACGGTAAATCACCAAAGTTTTTTTTTATTCCAATTTGTTTTTTTTGTTTTTAATAAACACATACTTTGTTTTTAGATGGTCCAGGGGTGTTGGTTTGTTTGTAAATTAACGACTAAACTGTCTGTAGGTTTTTTTACAAAATATTACTTATGGAAAACCAATTTTTTTTTCACATGGTTTTTTTTTGAGTTCGTTTTTTAAAAAAAAAAACAAACACTTTGTTTTTAGATGGTGTAGGGGTGTTGGTTTGCTTTTAAATGATTAATTAATGCTCTGTCAGTTTGTTTACACAAAAATATGGTAACAAACACTTTGCTGTTTTTAGATGGTGGAGGAGGGTTGGTTGTTTGCTTTTAATTTATCTTCTTTTTTGTTGTTGTTGTTGTTTTGATTTGCTGAAAGACTTCAACAATTTGGTACTTTTGAATAAACCAACATTTGGTTTTTTAGAGGGTGGAGGGAGAGTAGTTGTTTTGATTTTGAATTGTCATCTTTTTTTTTTGTTAATTTATTACGTGGCTTTTTTTTCAAATCTTTACACTACAGAAAGATTTATATGATAGCAAAAAGTTCTTTAATTTTTTGGGCCTTTAACTTTAATAAAGACATAAACAGTTTGTTTTGAAAGAACTTTTTTAAGCTGGGGAAGTTAGGATGGTCGGGAAGGTTTGTTTTTATTTTTAATTATCGACTTCTTTTTGGATTTTCTTTTTGAACATTTTATTATGTTACCACACAGTTCTTTATTATTATTTTCTTTTTCTTTTTTTGGTGGCGCCTTTTGAATAAACTCTTAAACACTTTTTTGGGGGTTATAATAAAATATTATCTACTTTAACTGTTAATGAAACTTATCAAATATTACATACCTACTTTATAATCAAGTGAACAACAAAAACCACAAGTTTCCCATAAAATAATTTATTGAATCAAAAAGAAACAAAACTTTGGACAAGTTGTGAACCAAAACAAGTAAAGAAAAAACACCATTTTTGGGGGCATAAAAAAAAACAAAAGTAACATGCAAATAAAATAAGAAAGTAGACTCAAAGCTGTAAGAAAAGTAACACACAAATAAAATAACAGGAAAGCCCCAAAGCTGTAAGAAAAGTAACATGCAAATAAAATAACAGGGATGCTTCAAAGCTGTAAGTAATGGGATTTTGGAGCCCTTGAATCAACTTCTCTTACAGTTTTCACATGGATTCATACATAAATGGGCATTTGCACCTAAAATATGAAAAAACTCTGCTGAAAAAAAGAATCTTTTTAAGTTGTGTGCAATTCAAAAGCATAGGGAAGCATGGGTGATGACATGACAATTCTTAATATGGAATACTAATTCCACTATATTTTCTAAAAAATTTCTGACAATGAATTTTTGCAAAGTTTTTTCTCTTTCAAATATGGTCATCATCAAATCAGACCATAGTGAGAGTTCAAGAGCACTCACTTGTTGAATACTGTCACAATGCAATGGACATAGTATTTTGTTATGAAGTTGAAGAATACATCACCCTCAGGTGGCCTTTTATGACCCAAAAAACACCTATCGTACTGTCATCCATAAGTTAAGGCTGCTGAAATGGTATATTGATGAGCATTTTGTGAAAAAGAGTGCCATAAGATGGTAGGGTTCAGTATTCATACTATTACTGTTAAGTATGTAACATTTGGACACAGCTTTTGGCCAAAGTCTACTAAGTGTGACAGCGAATAAATTAAAATAGTCAGTATTAATTATTTTAGTGATTTTCTATAATAATAATAATATTTTACAATGAAGATTATCTGTTATTTATCTGAAATTTATGAAATTGAAAAATACATCACCCTCAGGTGGCCTTTTATGATTCAAAAAACACCTATCGTACTGTCATCCATATTTTAAGGCCGCTGAAATGGTATATTGATGTTCATTTTGTGAAAAAGAGTGCCATCAGATGGTAGGGTTCAGTATTCATACTATTACTGTTAAGTATGTAACATTTGGACACAGCTTTTGGCCAAAGTCTACTAAGTGCGACAGTGAATAAATTAAAATAGTCAATATTAATTATTTTAGTGATTTTCTATAATAATAATATCACAATGAAGATTATCTGTTATTTATCTGAAATTCTCTGAATCTATGTTTGATAGTAGGCACTCAAGAAATAAACAGTATTATCATTGAGACAATTTTAACTCTAATAGCTTTTCACTCATACAAAGAATCCAAAAATTTAAATTATAAAATAAAATGTTTACTTTACTATTGAATAAACTACTCTTTCAAATAAACATATGGAGATACAATATAAGATGCTATATTGAACCTAAATATTGATTGCATTTCAACCACCAACTGAAGTCTGTATTCTTGGATTGAAATGTTTGTGTCATGTAATACTGACACATTTTATGCCACAACATTTAGAACAAATTATATATTTTATATTTATTATCACTACCTTAGATTTTTCCATGTCTATCGATGTTGTTTAACTAGGCATAATAATATAGAGAGATTTTGTTATACAGTCCATTTGTAACATTATTTATAAGAAGTACCACATTTAAGATAGACTGAAAAATCATTAAATATAGTTGCCTTTACTATTTTCAGATAGATTTTTGGTTTATAATTAAAAACTGAAAACTGTTAACATTCTAAGTCTCTTTTTATTATTACTTTTTAAGATTTGAAGATTTGAGCTATAAAAGTGCAAAAGAAATTTCTAGTAGATAAATGATGGAAATCTGATGTCCCAAACATGCAATATTTTTCCAATTATTATAGGAAGATTACTGATAATATCAAAGGGTTATGATGACTAGGTTATAAAGAACAAAAGACATTTATTGGAAAAATTATCTAGATTTTAATGAATCAACATCTTATATTATTAGACATTAAAACAAACATTATGGTCTTGTTTGTTTATTATTCAAATTTTTTTTTTCTGGCTAGAAATCATGCCACTATTGTCTACCTGTAAGCTATTTTGTAGTTTGGACAAAAGAATAACTGTATTTTATTTTAAATAATGATGAAAAAGATATGACATTTTAAATAAAACAATCATGTTTTGATAATTTAATTTTTTGATGTTACAAAACATAATTATAAGTTAAAGCAGCTCTTTGTAATTCAAAAATGAAATGGATGAAATTCCTGATAAAGTTCTTATATAAAAATGTTAAAACATAAAGCTTATATGTTAGTTTGAATTTTTTAATATATATATATTGTAACGATATATAAATATGTCGTTACATTAATTTAAAATAAAAACTTAAAAGTTCGCAAATAAAAGGAAAAAACTAAACGCTAAAATTAAAATGTTTGTTAAACGTATATATATTCGCACAGATGCTAAACTTTAAAAATATTTTTTTTCATAAACAAAAAAAAAAGTATTTGAACGTATTTTTTTTAATAAAAAAATACAAGATTGAAATATAAAAATATTTTAATAAAAAAATAACGTAAGTTAAAATAAAAACAGGTATTAATTAATTCCTGTAATCTGTAAATGGAAATGATTGTTTATTAATTATCTAAAAGCTGTGTAATTAAAAAGTCAGATGAAAAGTTAGATAAGAGAAGAAAGAGATTTTAGCTTGACCAATGGAAGCACTAAGCCTTGGCTCGGACCCTAACGAAAGTGATAGATTAGTGACGTTTTGTTCATTGAATCCTTGTGGATAATATAAAAAGGGAAATACAGTTTTTTCTGACAGTTCCAGCTTTTTGTGTTTGAGAGATGTGGTATGACGCACATACCACACTCTCTATAAAAATAAAAAAAAATGAAAAGACTGTGATACCTTGAACCAGCTATCGCCATCTCCAGAACATTACCTTCCAATGGAGGCGTCGCGGGAATTAAAAGCAGAAACCTGGACTCTTCTACCATAAGCTATATGAAATGAACAATTATTAAAATCAATTAAGAACTTTCGTCAAGTTTTACAAATTGATAAACAAGCCAACTTAAATGTTAAAATGGACTCTTATCTGACTTTTGTAAGTTTTTAAATCAAATTAATAATGTTTAATTTTATATGTTTTCCGATTGATAAACATCATTTCCATTTTTTTTTCTTATTGTAAAGATTATTTAAATGCATGAAATTTAAGTTGTTTATAGGCGCTTGCATGGATTCGTTTGCGGTTAATTATATTTTGGTTTTCATATTTGATCAAAATATATAGACATTCGATAAATAATGATACCGTACGGTATCTAAAATGTATTTATTCGGATGTCTTTTAAGTTATTGGTGACAACGCAAGTATCTTATGATGAATACTATTGGGTTACTTATAAATTTCCCTCTGCGATTGTCGGTATCAATAATTTTGTATTTTGATCATTTATGTTTATTTTTGAAATGTTTTTGACCGTGGAATCTATGTAATCGATCTATACCCAACATTTTTAAACAAATCTGTGCGAACGTATTTAAATGTTAAATTTAAGTCGGGCATGAATGGCTATATAGATTTGTAAAGTTATATTAGGGGAGGGTAATCTTAGGTTATTTGTGTCGTTGTTGAATTGGGTCAATGGATTGGATATATTTGTGTAATTAGTAGATGTAGTATGAGTTTCGCTACGTGCAGAATCGCTGTATACACCGCACCAACCCTTTGCCTATGGATGGGATTGTAAGTCAGCAAAAAGGGTTGCGGTCCCTTCCTATGGAGTTTTTATTTTATTGTTCTTCTTGCTATACAGACGTCATATTCCTGTATTGGACAAGAGTCAATGTTTTCTCTAACTATACTGTTCAGATGTCCATTCCTGACAGTATAGTATATTTGTGCTGTTGTATTTTCATGCTACATTGAATACATAAATGTATCAGATGGATTGATGCCAGTTTGACTGCGAATTTTAGCCTAAGGTTAAATAGGGATAGAATGTTTTATTTTCAAATGCAAATCTATGTAGTCTATTCATACTTGACCATCTAAATAAAAAAATTAAACTCATTGAAATTTATGTAAATGTACAATTAAAGAGTAATATAAAAATCTAAAAATGTTAAACCTATTCCTCGAGTTTAGAATGATTTTATATGTGCGTAAATAAATATTTTTATGTGTTAATTTCTGGCAGTGGCTTTTATTCTTTTATATTTAAGATATAAAATTTATATTTTATTATCTCTGCTACTCCACTGAGCTAGTGACTTGGGCTAACAATCGGAATATTTAAATAAAGTGGAATCTTAACAGCGCGTATCTGCCTACTTTAAAAATTTTTCTAGGTTTAAATGCCTAGATGGCGCTCTGTAGAGCAGGTATCGTAGTTTGTGGTTAGATTCGATCTTCACTTCCATTTCGATCGTTATAATATATATATATATTAATTAATAAAGTTAAGCTACCTGATCTTAGGATACTTTCTTTTCATAATTTCTTACTGCAGTAGTTAAACACAAAGAAAGTAGATAACAAGCCATAATTATTGTGGAACATCATTAGTATTCATTACAACAAAGACACATTCATGAATTATAGTCACAGAGTTATTTCAGATCATAAATGGTTTACCACAATGTAAGTTTAGGAAATTAAAAAACACTATTGTCATGGTTTTGTTGACAGTCTAATATAATTATTGCATTGAGAGAAAAGTAGTAGTTTATTTATTGCATTACTGATTTGGTTAAGGCAATTATGGTAGTAATATTATTTTGTTGCCCCATAAAATTTTATTCATATTAAAATAGTGTAATAGAAAGTATGTGAGAAGCAAACTAGAGTTGAACATGTATGTGTACCTGCCTTAACATAGTTTTCAATTTTTATGAATGTGATTGTTGAAACTCTTATAAATAGTCTTTCAAACTGGAATCAAGTTGTAATAAAGATTTCAAGATTGACTCCTTAATTTGATTAAATTATAAGGATCAGATATTTTATGGTAATATCTCCCACACTAAACTCTAACACTTTCGAGGGAAGCACTAAGTAAAGAAATAAGAAAATAAATAAATATTTATAAGCATTAGAGTTTAGTGTGGGAGGTATTACCGTAAAATATCTCATCCTTACATATATAAACCACACATTTAATCATTTAATAGTTAAATTATAAGTAAAAAGAATAATGTCATTTGATTGGACACTTTATAAATTATGCTCATGATTATGCCAATTTTTCCAGGTCAAAAACTGATTTACAAAATGTAATTAATTGTAAAAATACCACAAAAATAGTTTGATTTGAAAATTCATGTTCAAATAAACTCATGTTTTTTTATCTGCCAATCATGTAAGAAAAAATTTCATCAACTTTTGTACTGGATAATTATCAACCAACATTATTATTTTTGTAATAATATAAATAGAAGGGTGGAACTAAATGTTGAAGTCTCATGTAGAGTCCATTGTGATAATGCGATCAATAAATTGAAAAATAAGATATTCATTACATTAAAATAGTTGCATATGAGCTATTATTTTATTTCTTTTGCAATATGTGTGTCTGTATATGCTATGAACAATATAAAAACATTAAAAAGTTTGATTTATGGTTTTTCTCTGAAAATATTAAAAACTAATGACAAGATTATAAATCAAATCACAAACTTATGTAAAACTGTAGTGTCCACTACTTTAATTTAACAGTTTTATTAAATAGTCATGCATAACAAAAAAAAAATTCTTTTTAAAAAACTTTATAGTGAACACAATCATGAATTTTACTGGCATTTTGTGGCACATTTATAGTACAATTATTATTTCAAAACCATTATCAAGAGGTAAAAATTTGATTATTACCTCTTCAAAAGATATGACATAAAATAGAATATTTTGGAGAGCTACAATTAAGTTTCTTTCTGAAATATTTTAAAAAGAAAAGAGTAAAAACAATGGGTTATAATTGTATGTGTTTATGTTTCACACATTTATTTGCATAGTTATAATAATACTCATTATCAATGCAGGTCTTCTTCTCATATTTTTATTGTCAACATGGACTTTGAATGACTATAATTGATTGAAGGTGGTCTTAATATATCAAAATAACCAAAACATTATTACATAAAGCTTTTGATCTATTGATGACTGTAATTTGCATTTAATTTTAGGTTACATCCAAAATGAATGGCTTATTACTGCAGATGGATATAATTATTATGTTTTTGAACTGGATGTGTAAATCATCTACATATGAGGAGCTGAAAGATGGAGTAAGTAGTTATTTGTTTTTGTTTTTTAATAGAGAATTATCTTATTCTTTAATTCATATATATTATATTTTAACCTTTGTCATTGCAATGCAAAAGCTGCATGAGAATATTTTCAGAAGAAACATGTGCTTATTTATGCATATATATTTAATCATTAAATGTCTGTATTTTTACACACACACACATATATATATATTGAAGTTCGCTAATATTGAGATATAGACTTTTAAACAGAGGGCGTTACTGGATATTTGTAATTGTATAATGGTTTATATATGTGTATAATTATTTCAGTTAGTGTTAACAGTAACTTTCTTTTCGTATAGATATATAAATAATGGGAGAAAGAAGGGAAGAGTAAAATATTCTTGTATATAAAATTGTTATATAAATATACATTATTTATTTTGTAAATATACATGGATGTATTTACACAATCACTATCATTTTTATTAAAAGAATAGATTACTTTAGAAATTTATTTAGATGACAGTTCCAAAAAATTTAGATGAAGTAAAAATGGATTGCCCACTTGTTGTTGTTAACAAAAAGTGGAAAGAATTAGCTAAAAATGTTAAACTAAAAAAGAGTGTGTCGATTAACATTTATTTGAACTTACTACCTCATAAAAAGTTATGAAAATGTTTATTACATTAAAATACTTTTCACATTTGGAGGACTAAGAATGGAATAGTATATTGCTTCCTACCATAAGCAGATTATCCAGTGTTTCATACCAACTATCATAAACTGCTAGCAAAGAGCAAAACAGAAATATGCAGATAGCTAGACATAACATATTATTTAATGGAAAGATCATGCATTAACGTCAAGCATAACTGTGTTCAACACTTGTTTGATTAGCAGTAATACTAAAATTATTAAGAAAAAATGCTAAAAGAAGGACTAATATGGTAAGATACTCTAAAAAAAAGAAATTCAATATTTTATTTAATTTTTTTATATTAAAAAAAGAAAATAATACTGGAATATTAAACAATAAAACTATTTAAATTGAAAATATTTTAGGAATGAATTATGCTTTAATTCACATATACAAATATGAATGAAAGTATTATTATAAAGACTTTAAAGTAAGATATATATATATATATATATCCATGAGATGCTCTAATACAGGAATTAGACAAAATAAGATTTGAACTTTTTATTATGAAATTAAGCTTGATATGTTTATGCAGAAGGAAATTTACAAATTAATAGTACATTTATTTTATTTAACTTTTATTCCATTAATAAATTATTTCATTATTTATTAATCTCTGTGTTTGTCATTGTATATAGAACCCTTGTTTATAAAATATCTTAAAAAGAAAATAAAATCCACATGCAGGATTTAAATCTAAAATAATAAAATAATACTATTATACATTATGCCAATAAAGAAACTATTATATGCACTCTCAAATAATTGTTTGTACTATGGTTACTATTACATTATTGGCACCTTACATGAACCATTAACATCTTATTTCTGATAAAGAACATTGGCAGGTGATTTTGTGTTCAATATATTTATAAAATAAAATAAAAATTTTAGTGGAAAAACCTAAAATTAATGACAATACTAAAGTTGAATGAAGGTAAATCTGGATAACATTATGCTGCACAAAGAATGATGATACTACTGGTTCATGAAATAATTATAGAAAAGATTAAATTGTGTAAAAATATGATAAAGTGACAATAAAGAATTGAAAATTATTAAGTAATTATATAGATGATACTAATGATAATATGCTTGAAGAAAAAAGTAGTCAGCAACAAAGAATTATGGTCATCTATTGCAGCAGAAGTACAGCTAGTGATTTAAAAGAAAATGTCAACTGGGCAAATGCAAGTAGAAGAGAAGACAGCCACAGAAGAAATGAAAAAACATTATGAAAAAATAGAAGAAAAAATGGATCAAAATAATAAAGAAATGAGAAAAAACATATATTCAAAATATATGTTCAAATTAAAGAAATTTAAGAAAAATTTTAAAGCATGGTAAACATTATAATCATTCTGAAATTAGATGTAAAAAATTAATAAATGAATAAGTACAGAAGATGATGAAGTTTAAGGTAAAACATTATAACATGATGTACAAAATATTGCTCAGGAAATTGGCAAACAATATGAAAGACAAGTTCAAGAAACAGTTTTATGCATTGTTGAGAGATTAAAAAAGCTACTGACTAATAGATGATTGAGATAATAGTCTCTACCTTCTGAAATATAAGTATTTGGTTCAATATTGCAAGGGTGCAGACAATATTACAATTAAAATCTTTATTCAAAATGCTGATGATAGTTGTATGACCTGTTTTAATCTACCAATAGAGACCATTGAAAAGATTAAATGGTCTTGCTTCAGATACAAAGAAACAAAACTCAAAAATATATTTAATCTGGAATTGAGACTCAATCAGAAGTTGAATAATCCAAAAAAGAAGTCATCATATAGATACCAGTCTAAGAATGACCTGTTGGAATACCAAGTAAATGAGAACAGATGGAGAACTGTAATTTCATGCAGCCTTTGAACAGATTTCATGAAATATGTGCACCATGTATATATACACAAGGCCATCACAAGACTATTTATTATATAAATTTTTTATTGGCCCAAAATGTATTGTAGTATAATATCTGTACCAAACAATTGTGAAATTTGTCTCTGAACCAAACATGTTAATAGATTAAATGCAGGCACACTATGTCCAATATTACCTCAAAAACATAACAACATTTTGGCTATTGATTATTATGGTCCATTTCATGCATTGTGGAGAAAGAGATATATAGTAGTCACTTATAATATCTTCTTGAAATATGGGCTAGCATATCATGATACTCAAGAAAATACAACAAATTCTATTAAAGTATTAAAAAAGCAATGCATCCATGTAATTGAAAAACACAAACATATTGTAACAGACCATGAAGCACATTTTTTGTCTGCATAATGACATTAGATATTAAGAAATGATATCAAACATGTACTAACCTCTATCTAAAACCCTACATCAAACCCATGTGAGAGGGTTATGAGAGAGCTTGAAAAACTATTAAGAGTTTATGTTCATAATAATCATTGTGAATGGGTTAAGCACATCAAGACAATAGTAAATTATATTATTGAATTTGGAAAGAGTCCACAGGTTTTTCCCAAATATATCTTCATTTTGATAAAGCATCACTGAATCTTATTAAAACACCATTGGATGTAATACTGAAGAAAATGAATATACAACTGGATCATGACCAAGCATATAAGAGAATGTGTAATCAAAGAAAGAAAATGAAGCACCAACAAAAACAAACAAGTTATTATATTAAAGTTGGTGATAAAGTGTTTGTGTTGGCATCTAACACTAGCCATTTTGAACATGTCTTTAAATAATTTACAAATTTATATTAAAGACCTTATGAAATTGGATTAAGCATAGAAAAACACTGTTCTAATTCAGGATAATAAAACTATATAAAGGGTCATATAATGTCTGCATCTTCAAACCATATAGAATGGTAAATGAACATTAAATTTGTTTGGTAATAGTATAAATACTGAACCCTATCGTCTGATGGTACACTTTTTCACAAAACCCACATCAATATACCATTTTAGCAGCCTTATCTTATGGTTGACAGTATAATAGGTGTTTTAGAGCCATAACAGGCTACCTGAGGGCGATGTATTCTATGATTACATAATGAAATACTACACCCATTGCATTGCAACAGTATTCATCAACTGAGCACTCTTGAACTCTAGTTACAGTTAGATTTGACAGTGGCCATAATTGAAAGAGTCAATACTCTGCAAAAATTCATTGTTGAAAATTTTTTAGAAAGCATAGTGGAATTAGTATTGCATATTAAGAATTGTCATGTCATCGCACATGCTTCCCTATGGTTTTGAAATGCACAAAACATAAAAAGATTATTTTTTTCTGCAATGTTTTTTATTCGAAGTGACTGTTTTTTTTATTCCATTTTTTTGTGTGTGTTACTTTTGGCATCTGCTGTCTTTGTTTTTTATGCCCCCCCCAAATGCTGTTTATTTAATTATTTTGAATCACAACTTGTCAAACGTTTCGTTTATTTTTGATTCACTAATTAATTATTTCATGGGAAACTTGTCATTGTTGTTGTTTTTGTTGTTCACATGATTATAAAGTAGGTAGGTAATATTTGATAAGTTTTATTAACGGTTAAAGTAGTTGGTAATATTTTATTATACAAAAAAAGAAGTGTTTATGAGTTTATTCAAAAGGGCCCACCATAAAAATAAAATAATAATAAAGAACTGTGCTATGGTAACATAAATGTTCAAAAAGAAAATAAATAAAAAAGTCGATAATTAAAAATCAAAACAAACCTTCCCCATCATCCCACCTCCCCCAGCTTAAAAAAAAAAGTTTTTTAAAAACAAACTGTTTATATCTTTTGTAAAATTAAAGGTCCAAAAATTAAGGAAGAATTTTTCGCTATCATATAAAGCTTTCTGTAGCGTAATAATTTGAAGGGAAAAAAGCCATGTAATAAATTAACAAAAAAAAGACGACAATTCAAAATCAAAACAACCTCTACCCTCTAACAAGCAAATGTTCGTTTATTCAAAAGGAATCATTTAAATCTTTCAGCAAATCAAAACATCAACAAAAAGAAGGTAAAAGCAAACTAACCCCCCCTCCACCATCTAAAAACAACAGTGTTTGTTACTATATTTTTGTGTAAACAAAACCGACGGACCATTAATCGCTAATTTAAAAGCAAACCAACACCCATACACCATCTAAAAACAAAGTGTTTGTCTCTTAAAAAATGAACCTCCTCCCCAAAACAAAATTAAAAAACAGAGTGAAAAAAAAATTTGGTTTACCATAAGGAATATTATGTAAAGAAACCTACGGACAGTTAGTAGGTAATTTAAAAACAAACCAACACCCCTAGACCATCTAAAAACAAAGTATTTGTTTGTTAAAAACAAAAAAAAAACCTGGGTGGAATAAAAAAAAACATTGATGGTTTACCATCATCGACGAAAAAAAATTAAAAACCGGTTGAAAAAAAATCTTTTAACATAATATTATGTAAACAAACAGGCGACCCATGAATCAGTAGATTGAGTGTCATCAGACGATAGGGTTCAGTATTCATACTATTACCTTACATTTATTAGATACTAATAAATGGGTGTACCCTCTGGCAGAAAGGCAATAGAGACATTTAAAAATGTAATTTAGATGATATAAAGGAATACACATTACATTAAATTAGGAAAGTCTTTACATGTAAAAAAGAAATAGAATGTTTCACTCTCCCATTGCATACTTTTAAATCAATGGAAAATGTAACTATTGTCATAGCAAGACAAAGGCTACATTATAATATTTTGAGAATATATACATGTTATGGGAAGAAAAAAGAGAGGAGGGATATATTCACACTTATAAAATTGTTATGTAAATAAAGATTATTTATTTTATAAATATGCACAAATATATTCACTTAATTAATATCCCTTTTATTAGAAAAATAGAATACCTTAAAATGTATTTAAATGACAAGTGCAAAAATTCTACATGAAGTAAAAGGGGACTGTATGCAAATGAAGCTAGTAGTAAATTAATGAGATAGATTTTTGTTCTCATCACTTTGTTGTTGTTGAAGAAGAAAAATGAAAAATTAACTTTAAAGGTTAAACTAGAAAGAAGTGTGTTGATGAAGAATTATTTGGATTTACTAGCTTATAAAAAGTTATAAAACTATTACATTAGGATAATTTTTGGATATGAAGGACTAGAAAAAAACAATAGCACATTGATTACTACCCTAAGGATATTGCTATGTTCTTCATATGAACTATCATAAGATGCTAAAAAGTAAGGAAACTGAACTATGCAAATCGGTTGCCAAAAATGTTATTTAAGTGGAAAGATAATACCCTAACACGAATGATAACTATTTTCAATACTTGTTTGATTACCAATAATACTAAAATCATTAAGAGAAGAAAATATATCTAAAAGTAGATGAGAGAATTCATGGAATAAATTGGAAAAAAAATTAGTGAAAGGAAAATTAATGTTCTATTTTTATTTCTCTTTTATATTTAAAAACAATACATACTATTAAAGATTAAAAATATTTCAATTGAAAATATTCAATGAATAAATTATGCTTTAGGTCACATATATAAATATGGATTAAAATATTAAAAACAATAAAATAATGTTTTATATACACATGAGATGCTCTAATAAAATTAGAGAAAAAGCAAAAGATATGAACTTTTGATTATGATATCAAGTTTTGGTAATTTTATGCAAGAGGAAATTGCAAATTAAGACTATATTAATTTTATTTACTATTTCTTGCATTAATAAGTTGTGTTATTATTTATAAATTTCTTTGTTAGTCCTTTTATGTACATCATGAAAATAAATATTGTTTAATACTTTTTTGAATAAAATATGCTAATAAGAAAATATTGGTCACACATATGATTCTGAGAGACAAAAATAATCTCTCCCACTCCTCTGATAACTGGAACACTGATGACTGAAGTGTCTGGATGTTATAGTAAGAGAAACAATTAGTAAATAATGATATTATTATTATTTTAAATAAATTTAAGAAACATTGTCATTCAAGGTTTGCTATCTAGTGTTTTAATAAATAAAAATGCAAAGGTCAGCACAGCTGCCTTTTAGGCAGTTGTCCCAGGTTAGTGGATTCGCTTCCCAGCCTATACTATAATACATGAAATCACTATTCTTCTGAATTCTATTTTATTCATAAGATTTCCAAATAAATGTTTCTATATTTGGAGAAGATGGTCATCACAAATAAAGAAATGATATCATAAGTATCATTATAATTGGCTGAGTACTCATTAATACCATCAAATAATTGTACCATGGTTACCATTACAATATTTATATGTTTTAATAATGTAAGCAGGTTGGATATTTTGAATTTATCGGAGTTATTTTATGTATTGATATTTGAATAAAATTTGATATATTAAACTTTATTTTATATTTAAAAGGTTAATATCAATGTTGTAAATACGACTGTTTACCCCTTGTATATCAAAGTGAACTATTTAAATATCATGTACATCATTAGCTTAAAACTAAACAAAAATTCACTACCAATTGATTTCATTTATTAAACAATGAAATCAATTTGTAATAATGTTTAAATTATTTTTAAGATTATAATTGTTATTGATAACAAATATAGTTTGTTTTATTTAAATTACTAATATAGATTTTATTATATTATATTTAACATTTGTGTGTGTGTATATATATATATGCCCTGTCAATAGGAGGACAACGCCTAAAAAATATATGAAGTCCCAACATTAGATTATACTATGACTTTGTCTAGGTACTATTTAATTAACTTAAAAATTTTTCATTTATATTTAATCAATTATAATAATTGTGATTAGGTAATACTGTTATTTTATCCAGTCCATTTTAACACTATTAAACATTTCTAAATTATCATTATCAACCATTATCAATTTACTGCAGGATGAAGGTCTCTCTAAGTTCAATCCATCGTTTCCGATCTTTAGCTTCTCTTCTCCACATCACCCCTGCATACTTTCTTATTTCATCCATCCATCTCACATGTGGTCTCTTTCTGGGTCTTTTACAATCTCTTGAAATCCAGTTTAAAATTTCAATTGTCAATCCATTATCATCTCTTTTAGCAATATGTCCAGCTCAACTCCACTTCAGTCTTTTAATTTTTTCAATGATGTCAATAACACCCGATTGTTCTCTTACCGATATATTGCATTTTTGATCTCTTCTTGTTACTCCCAACATGCATCTCTTCATACTTCTTTGAGTTGTGAAGTCTCTGTATTGCTCTTCTATTAAGTGTCCAAGTCTCAGATCCATATGTAAGAACTGGTCAAACACATTTATTAAAAACCTTTTTCAAACATATAGGCATATTTCCTTTTAGTATCAAGTTATTTCTACCAAAAACACTCCAACCAAGTTTAATTCTATTAGTTTCATCCATTATGTTTCTATCTGTATTAATCTAACCAAGGTATTTGTAACTGTTAACTTCTTCTAACTCATCATAATCAATCTTTATTTTCATATTTTGAGAAAATGTATTAAAACATTACTTTAGACTTTTTAATATTTATCTTTATTCCTACTTTCATCTGATAACTCTTGCAACATTTCCTGTAGCTCTAAACCATTATTGGCAAAAACAAGTACATCATCTGCAAAATCTAAATGACTTAAATAATGTCCATTTACTTTCACTCCTTTAGCTTCCCATTGTAATCCACAAAATACTTATTGCAGCACTGCTGTAAAACGTTTTGGAGATATGGAGTCACCCTGTCTTACACCCTTCTCAGTGTTGACTTTCCAACTATCATTATGTAATCTAATTATTGCTGTTGCATTTTTATAAATATTCTTTAAAATATGACAATATCCTGGATCTATACCTTGATGATCCAATGCTTTAATCACTGAAGAAATGTTTATAGAATCAAATGCCTTTTCATAATCTACAAATCCTAAGTATAATGGCAACTCATATTCATTTGTTCTTTCTGCAACTTCTCTCAATAACTGGATATGACCTACTGTAGCAAAACCCCTTTTAAATCCACCTTGTTCTCTTGGTTGGTGGAAATCCAGTGTTCTCTGTAGACGAGTAATAATTATCTTAGTAAAAATTTTGTATAATACTGATAAAAGACTGATAGGTCTGTAATTTCTAATATCTTCTTTATCACCTTTTTAAATATTAATATTAATACTGCATTATTCCAATCATCTGGTCCATGTTTATCATTTAGATATTTGGTATATAACATTATTAAACAATTTTTCTATTTTTTCACCTGCTTCTTTTAATATCTCAATTATAATTCCATCATTACCTTGAGCCTTTACTTTCATCATAAATTTAAATGCATGCCTCACTTCTTCATTCAAAATTCTGGGCAATTAGGAAAATATAATAGGTATAGGAGGTACTTGTTCTTTATTACTATATAATTCTTGATAGAAGTCTTCTACACATTTCATGACGTCAACTCTAGTAATAATGCCATCATTTTTTCTTATTGCAGATATAAATTTCCTACCAATACCAAAATGTTTTACACATTTGAGACTTATTCTCTTCTACAGCTTTCCTTGCTAGTTCACAATTATACTTTCTTATATCATTTTCAACTCTTTTCCCCACCATGTTACAAAATTCAAGATATTCAATATTTTTTAATAAATCATTATTGTATATCTTCATATTCTTTCTTTTCTTCATAAATTCTCTAGTCTCAGTAGAAATTTTATTGGTCAATTGCTGCTTTTTTCTACCAACTACCTTTGTTGCAGTTTTTAAAAGTGTATCAGTTATTTTCATATTAATTTCATTCAAACTTGAATCATGTTCAAAATCTATTAATACTTGAAACCAATTTGTAAGTTCTAATTTAAATTCATTAGAATGTTTCTGAAGATTAAGAATATCAACTGTAAATATTGTTTTTCTTAATAATTTTGTCTCTCTAGTTTTGCATAACCACATCTCTTAAATCTTACTAATCAATGATCACTTCCTGTACTAAATTTATTAAGAACATTACAATCTTGAAATATGTATTTTCTGTTAGTCAAAGTTTAATCCAATTGTGCTGTACCTTCATTTGGATGCTTTCATGTCCATTTCCTGTTAATATTTTTTTCAGAAAAAGAATTCATAATATAAAGGTTTTTTTTTTCTGCAAAGTCCACGTGTCTATGTCTTCTGTCATTTCTATTACCATAACCAAAATTACCTACACCATTTTTGTCTTTCATTTGTTTACCAATTCTAGCATTAAAGTCTCCCATAATAATTTTAAAATATTATTTCCTCTGCTCAAAAGCCTTTTGTACATCCATATAAAAATCTTCCACTACTTCATCACTATGAGAACTTGTTGGGGCATAAACCTGAATTATCTGCATTTGGTATCTGCTATTATGATGTAAAACTAATCTTGCCACTCTGTGCAATATATCATCAATCTCCTCAATGTTATTCTTCCATTTTTTATTTATAATGAATCCTACTCCACTTGTATTTCCAATATTTGTGCCTTTATAGTAGAGTACATGTCCAGTTTTTATATAAATTGTTTCATTATCTTTTCTTCTAATTTCACAAAGTTTAATAATGTCCCATTTAATATAAGACATTTCCTCTTTTAACTCTTGCAATCTTTCTTCACTTCAAAGTGATCTGCAGTTGTAATTACCTAAATAAAAAGTCACCATCAAATGGCAGCCTGGGTCCACAATCAGGGAATTTTTAACACCCTCTGCCTTCAGCTACCAACCGCTGTCTCCTGGGAATAAGGGCCATGATTTATATACATGTATAATAATGTTTTGTTAAAAGAAAATTATACGTATATAATAATTAATGTTTTATTAAAATAAGTTTTATTAAAAGAAATAGACAGTAATTTTGTAATTAAATTTGGTACGCTATTAAAGATAAGCTTCAGATCAGAAACTAATTAAGCAGCTAGATTAAAAGTGCTGATTACTAAAAGTAGACAATAGCTGAAAATTAATTGGTTTCTGAAACATTCCTGAACAAGAAAAAAGAAGGAACAAAAAATAACTAAGCAGCACTTGTAGTGGAGAACTCATTGAATGCACACGAAGGTCAAGAGTTTTAACTTATCAATGGAACAAACCCAGTGAATTCCACCACTGAAGGTTAAAAAGTGGACCTAAAAACTTTGCAGGCCACACCGGTCTATATTATGTTTTTTTGTATGCCTTCATGGCCAGCGTTCGTAAGTTAACTTAATTGTCTTATAACTATATATATATATATGTACTATTATTTATCCGACTGTTAATTCTATTAAACTATTTGTATAATCATTTGGTTTCTGCTGTCTATTTACCTGATGGTTAAGCCGAGTGAGTGGCTGTACACAGCAGAAAATTGGCGCAGTTAATCGACAGGATACGTTCCAGTAGAAAAATCTGGTGCAATTTAGAAATAGTAGTGAATTCGAATTGAATTGTATAACGTAGAGAAAGCTACAGGGAAATTGAGAATCGAAGTCCGGGTGAATATAGAATTGGTAATCGGAAAAATTGTTTTAGTAAGTGTATTAACAGTAATTTGTTTTAGTAAGCATATTAATAGAAATTTGTCTCAGTAAGCGTGTTTAATAGTTATCTCGTAGCGAAATAGAAATTTTTTTTTTTTTTCAAAAAAAAAAAGCAAAATAGAAAATGATGACATTAGTACCTCAGGTAACAATTAACGAGTTCAATGTTAATAACCCTTTTGATTGGCTAATTTATCTTAAGAAAATCAAGAAACTATTTTTGATTAATGGTACGACAAGCGACCCTATTAAAGTTGCCATGTTATTGTGTTATGCCGGGCAACAAGTAATCGAAATAGCAAATAGATTCTGTGATCACAAAGAGCCAGAGAATTTGCCATATAATGTAGTTATGGGGAAATTAAATAATTTTTTCAGTCCCCAGCCTTCGAAGCATGTCGCAAGACTACACTTCAGAAACCGAAGGCAAAACAAGGGAGAGCGTAAATGAGATTATGATCAAGCTCTTAGAGAACTTGCTAAAAGTTGCAGTTATGGCGATGCCTTAGAGGATAATCTGCTTGAGCAATTACTTTGGGGCATGTCAGATGATAGGCTTAGGCAGCAGTTACTGGCCTCAAGAGAGTTAATGTATGATGAAGCAACCAAAATGGGAGTAGCCCACGAAATAGTACTCGACAAATCGGAAGAATTTAGAAATTTTACCCACAAAAATGACGGTAATGCGTATATTCGGAAAACTGAAAATAAGTCCCAACCTATTAACAGCAAAACATATGAGATAGTGTGTTATTGCTGTGGAAAAAAAGGCCACATGGCTCGTAAGTGTAGATATAATAACGAGCATTGTAGGACTTGTGGTAAAGTTGGGCATTTGCAGAAAGTATGTCGAAATAAAGGAGAAAAGGATCATGGCAGCTCGCCAACTTGTAAAGTCAAAAATAAAAAAAAATATGATATTTACAATACACAGATTGGATACGGAAGTCAGTTTATGCTGACAGTTAATTTATTAAAGACACTAGTAAAAATAGAAATTGACAGCGGAGCAGGCATTTCAATGATGACACTTGAAGACTGGGAGAAAGTAGTGAAAAATCGAAAAAATCCTTCTTTATTAATGAAGACAAGTTTAAGGGCAAAAGACGCTAGCGGAAATAGTATGAAAATATTAGGGAAGGTAAGGTTCGAACACTACTGTTATATATAGTACAAGGCGGTCTAAATCCTATTATAGGTAGGGAATGGTTCAATGCTTTGGGAATAGAGATATGTGTAATAAATTAAGTTGCTATTGAGCAAGAAATGAGAAATAAATATTGTGAATTATTTAAAAGTGATGAGGGAAAATATATTACGATGCCTATAAACATAGAGCTACAAGGTGGCGTGACCCCCGTTATCTGCAGACCCAGAAAAGTTCCTTTTGCACTGCAAACTAAGGTAGAACAAGAGTTGATAAATCTGGTTAGTAAGGGTGTATTAACGCCAGTTGAGAAAACGGAATGGGCGACTCCAATCATGGTTATAACTAAACCAAATGGGCAGATTCGCATTTGCGGAGATTATAGGACCACAATAAATAAAAACCTCACTAAAAGTCAGTATCCTGTACCTAATGTCAGAGAAATACTGAAAAATATGCAAAAGGCAACTCACTATGCTAAAATTGATTTAAAGGCCGCATTTCACCAGATACCAGTTTCTGAACGCTCGTCAGAATTGCTAACTATTACAACACATAAGGGATTGTTTAAGTATAATAGATTGCCTTATGGAATTACGGTTGCACCAAATATTTTCCAGGCCAAAATGGACATGCTGTTCTAGCAAATGGATGGTGTAACACCGTATTTTAATGACATTTTGGTCGTGGAAAATTCAGAAGAGGAACTATGTGAGCAAGTTTTAAAAGTTTGCGACAAGTTATGTAATTTCGGAGCTAAAATAAACGCAGACAAATGTATCTGGATGGCAACTGAATTAAAATTCCTGGGACACATAATCTCAAAAAAGGGAAAAAGACCCGACCCTCAAAAAATTGCAGCCGTAAAGGAAGCACAAAGACCCAGAAATGTTAAAGAACTTCAAGCTTTCTTAGGACTTCTTAATTATTTTGAAGTTTTTCTTAAGGGGAAAGCTCACATAGCAAAACCGCTATACAATTTATTAAAAAAGAACCAAAAATGGATTTGGGATCAAACACAAGAAAAAGCTTTTTGTGACACTAAAGAATTATTAATGTCAAACAGCTTATTAGTACATTACGACAGTAGCCTCAAATTGATATTGACAACAGATGCATCCGAAGTTGGAGTAGGGGCAGTCTTAAGCCATACAGTAGCTGATGGTGAGCGACCAATCATCTACACTTCAAGAACATTAACCAAAGCTGAGCAAAATTATAGTTAACTAGATAAAGAGGCATTGGCTATCATATTTGCAATAAAAAAGTTTCACCAATATTTGTATAGTCGACAGTTTAAAATCTTTACCGATCATAAACCGCTGTTGGGATTATTAGCAAAAAATAAAACTGCACCTGATCATCTAAGCCCTAGAATGTTATGTTGGGTTAATCTGTTGTCAGGCTATGATTTTGATATAAATTTCAAAAAAGGAAAGATCATCAAACACGCAGACGCGCTGTCAAGAATGCCCATTAAAGCTGAACTACAAAAAGACGACCAAACTATTAACTATATCGATAATTGGAACAATGAATTAATGACCAGTGAAAAGATAGCTAATTGGACTAAAGCTGACAATGTATATAAACACTTAAGTAAATGGATCAGCAAAGGCTGGCCACAAAGTTGGCCCGAGAGACTACATGAAACTTTATGGGATGTAAGACAAAGATTGTCCATAAACAAGGGATGTATTTTAATGGATGATAGAGTGTTGATACCGAGCAGTGGGCGGAATAAGATTCTTCACTTAATTCATCAAGGTCATCCTGGGATAGTGTGGGCCAAAGCTCTGGCTCGTAGTTACATATGGTGGCCTGCAATAATTATTGATATAGAGAAATATGTGAAATCATGTGAAAGTTGCCAAGTAAATGCAAATATGCATGAGAAAAAATATGCTGCTTGGCCGACAGCTGAAAGAGCGTGAAGCCATATTCACATTGACCATGCTGGACCTTTTCACGGCTTTATATTTTTGGTAGTGATTGATGCTTATTCAAACTGGACGGAATATAGAGTAGTGAAAAACACCAGTACCGAAGAAACAATCACAAAACTGAAGGAGATTTTTGCTTTTCATGGGATTCCTGAAACAATTGTGTCTGACAATGGTACCAGTTTCACATCCACTAAATTTGAAGAATTTCTCACAGAATGGGGAATTAAACACTTAGCCACGCCCTCATATCACCCGGAGTCCAATGGTATTGCAGAAAAGGCAGTACAAACTTTGAAGCAAATGTTATGGAAGGAAGGCACTGCAAATATACAAGACACCTTACATTCTGCCTTATTATATCAACATAGTACTCTGTGTTCTACAGGCAAATCTCCTGCAGAATTAATTTTCGGACGGAAACTACGCACGAAACTATCGTTAATCCACCCAGAACAAAACTTTACACATTACGAAAGCAACACTGGAGATACTATTTACTCCAAAGGAGAAAAAGTCTGGGTTAGAGACGTCATCAGGAAACACTGGGTGAAGGCCTTTGTAAAAGAAATACTGTCAAAACAAATAATACTTGTAGAGACAGAAACTGGAAAAACAATGCGCAAGCATATAAATCATGTGAGACGTCGAGAAGAATTAGTGCAAACCGGAAGTACGGCAGCACTGCACATTCCCAAATGCGAAGAGAATTCCGATGATCAAGAAACTGAAGGAGCCAACGAAACACCAGTAGAAGAGAAATACGATGATCAAGAGACTAACAGAACGCCATTAGAAGAGAAAACATCACGCAGATCTTCGAGAACAAGAAAAGAACCTGCTTACTTAAAAGACTATGTAAGACTTCAGAAACCATAATTTCTGAAGTGGTGGAGGTGCTATATACATGTATAATAATGTTTTGTTAAAAGAAAATTATACGTATATAATAATTAATGTTTTATTAAAATAAGTTTTATTAAAAGAAATAGACAGGAATTTTGTAATTAAATTTGGTACGCTATTAAAGATAAGCTTCAGATCAGAAACTAATTAAGCAGCTAGTTTAAAAGTGCTGATTTCTAAAAGTAGACAATAGCTGAAAATTAATTGGTTTCTGAAACATTCCTGAACAAGAAAAAAAAAGGAACAAGAAATAACTAAGCAGCACTTGTAGTGGAGAACTCATTGAATGCACACAATGGTCAAGAGTTTTAACTTAGCAACGGAACAAACCCAGTGAATTCCACCACTGAAGGTTAAAAAGTGGACCTAGGAACTTTGCAGGCCACACCGGTCTATATTATGTTTTCTTTGTATGCCTTCATGGCCAGCGTTCGTAAGTTAACTTAATTGTCTTATAACTATATATATATGTACTATTATTTATCCGACTGTTAATTCTATTAAACTATTTGTATAATCATTTGGTTTCTGCTGTCTATTTACCTGATGGTTAAGCCGAGTGAATGGCTGTACACAGCAGGTATCTGCTATTATGATGTAAAACTAATCTTGCCACTCTGTGCAATATACCATCAATCTTTTCAATGTTATTCTTCCATTTTTTATTTATAATGAATCCTACTCCACTTGTATTTCCAATATTTGTGCCTTTATAGTAGAGTACATGTCCAGTTTTTATATCAATTGTTTCATTACCTTTTCTTCTAATTTCACAAAGTTTAATAATGTCCCATTTAATATAAGACAGTTCTTCTTTTAACTCTTGCAATCTTTCTTCACTTCAATGTGATCTGCAGTTGTAAGTACCTAAATAAAAAGTCACCATCAAATGGCAGCCTGGGTCCACAATCAGGGAATTTTTAACACCCTCTGCCTTCAGCTACCAACCGCTGTCTCCTGGGAATAAGGGCCATGATTTATTTTTGTCTGTCATGATTGTATATATTGGAAAAACATTCTTAAACTCGGAGGTAAAAAGCAATAAAATCACCATGCTGGCTAATGCATGTCGGTGAGCAGCCCATCCATGTTCGTATACTATATAAAAAATCACATAGTATTAACAGCTGCAATGACAAGAATGTATGGAGTGGATATTAGGAATTTGCCCTATTCGGTTTCTTTAAGACCTCTAAAAGGAATCAGTGTCTTTATTCAGATAATAGAAAACTCCTTTCTGCAGCCAATATTTCCAAATAAGGTTTAATTAATCATAACAATTGTGAGATTCATCTTATCTTATTAACAGAATACATCCTCTTAACATTAAACAAATATAAAAGTATTTATTCAATGGCATGAGAATACCAATATACTTTTCCTTATTAATTATCCAAATACCCCCATAACTAACAATAATGTTGAAATGAATATAATAAAATGTATGCAACTATTAAATTTCATTTAAACTAATTAATAAAATATACTCTCATTTTATTGTATGTAGAGCTTTTATTGTTATTATTTCATAGGATTATGATTAGAAATAATCATAACAATAATTGTGCACTAAGGAGATCTCAGGCTAGTCAATGATATTTTATTAGTTATTTGATTCACCTCTAAAATATTAAGAGAGATTTTACTGACGAACTCTATAGATAGTGTGCCAATTATGAAAAGTCTTATAACCTGAATTTATAATTAAAATTGTACTATTATTTTATATTTCTTTCCATAATACTTTTAAATTAATATTGTAATCTAAATGGTAATTATATTTAATACTTTCAATAATAACTAATTCATAATTTAATTCCTTATAAATAAGTATCCTTTAATTATTTGCAATATTATCAATGACTTGTGTGATTGAGATAATTTACATCAAATTAAAATATTTTTAAGAAGCCTTGTCATAAATGCTGGTTATATAGTTCTATATTGTATTAATTTCTTATTGCAATCTCAAACTGTACACCCTGGGTTCATTTGATGTAGTGACAATGACTTTCACAAAAGAAATGCAAAGTTTAATACTTCAGTTAACTTTCAAAACAACAACTTTAATCATATTATTTACAAGATATTATGACAAACATTATAACTAACAGGTATTTTAAAATTAACAATAGTAATAAAATGATGTACCCACATAATATAGTAACACTATAAACAATTAAAAAATAATTAATATTTTGGATATTTACAAAAAAAAAACCTTTTCCCATAATATGCTGCTGTTGTGATATTTACTTTTATATATATCACAAATCAGGTGAATCTATTAGATAATCATTTTCCATTGTTTTACACTTATTAAACCATTATAAGTTAGGCTTTAAATTATAAGTCAAAATGGAAAATATTGATTATTATAATCTTATTATAATATGATAAAATGTCATTTTTTGTTTATTTTTAAATAATTCAGTCCTAATTAATGCAATCATTTGTAATCAAATTATATATAGAAAACCATTTACCAAGTAAAATCCAGGTTATTTAATTCATAGTCTATTTTTTATCCAACAATCACTTTTTGTCAATTCAACTTACATGTGATCTTTATTTCAGTCTTTTATAATTTTTTGAGACTCAGTTTAACATTTCAACTTTCCAATATTTTATATAGTCCAGCTTGAATTCAATCTTTTCTGTCATTGCTTAAAATGACACTTATCTTCTCTAATCTCAGTATGTCTCTTTTATTATTTTGCTTTCTCTAATATATATCTGTCTATATTGAATTCAGTCATCTGAAATTCATATTAATTTTCTGTTAAGTCTCAATTTCAGTTACATATGAATAAATTCTTTTTTTTCAAACACATAAATGTTTCCTTTTTATATTAAAATTATATTTCCCACATACAACTTTAATTTCTTTAGGGATTTTACCTATGTTACTGCCACCTAAATTAATAACCTGATCATCTTATTTATAATTTCAAATAATAAATCTTTTTTTATGAGATTCTGTTACATTTATGTATGCAACATATATGTTTATTTTTACTTTGTTATTTTTATCTAAGAACTTTTGAAACATTTACCAAATCTCTGAAGCATCATATGCACAATCATATTATCGGCAAAATGTAATATATTTAAATAATCTCAATGTATTTTCTTTCTTTTGTGTTTCATTTTAATTCCTAACATGCTCTTTGTAAAATGCTGTAACTAAATAGAACATATGAAAACAGTCTGTTACAATTATTGTCATCACTAATGTTTTAGGACTTCATGCTATTACATTCACATAAGTATTTTTCAGAGTAAATCAATATATCACACATGTAACTGTAGTTTTGAGCAGTGAAAATGCATATTAAATCAAATGATGTTTATAATCCACAAATCTAATGCATAAGGTCAATTTATTTTCATTGATTTTTTGATAATATCTTAAAATATGGATGCATGATTCACTTTACTAAAATTATGATCAAATCCAGTTTGATTTTTTTGTCTAGCATAACTTTTAAATTGAGTTGCATTTTTTTTTTGGATAAAAATTGTATACAGATCAAATAAATCATTGATGGTTATATAAATATTAAAATCTTTTTCAATTTTCAAAATTAAATCTGCTACAACTGCATTCTTCCAATCATGTGGTACATTTTCTCAATTAAACACTTGTGAAAAATGTTTATTTTTATTATTGTGGATCTGTTTTTTTTTACATTTAAGTATATATGTCTCACTTCTTCACTTAAAAATGTTGACAATTCAAAATATTTAGTAGTTGTGATGATTATTTTATTTTATTGTTGTTTATTACTTTATAATCATTCATATTATATTTATATACCCTTCATGATATCCCTCATTTTACCTAAATATTTCTTTTTATTCCTGAAACAATTTTATTTCGATACCAAGATATTATTTTATACTTTTAGTAATTTTCTTTTTTTTTTTTTTTGCTTTCTTTGCCAATTTAAATTATATTCTTCTATTATTGTTTTTTATATTACAGACTATTATGTATTTAATTTTTCTTTATGCTTATTTTAAAATATTTTATATTATTTCTTTTCTTTATACAATATCTTGCCTCATTTGAAATGCTGGCGCTAAATTTTTGTGCAAGCCATCTTTGTTGTATTTCTTAGTAGAATATAATTTTTAATGATCTCTGTTAAATGTTTTGTTAGATAAAACAATGATTATTTCTTTTTTAATAGCTTTTATCTGTCAAATTTTTCATTGACATATATTAGGTACATTAATAATTGTTGCACATTTTTATTTTAAAAATATTACAATTTTAAAATATTTTCTGAAATGAAATATAATGCATTTTCACTACTTGATTCAGAATACATTTTATTTAGCATTTTTCTTAAAGAAAGAATTAATAATATACAATTTTTCAGCAAATTTTACAATATCAATCATCTTTCATTATTGCCATCATAGTGCATAAATCTAAATTATCTGTTTTTACTTTGTATAACTAATCTTATTACTCTGTTTTATGTACTATCAGTACATATTATGTTTACTAAGTTGTTTACAAGTGATTACACTTGTGCTTTCAGTACTTATAATGTATATTAAAACACATCATTTACTGTCACAAAATACAACAATATTTTATTTAAATATTACATATTGTTTGAAATTGAAACAACCATGAGAATGATGTGCACATTTGAAATAAAAGTATCACTAAGTTGTATCTTTGGTCATATTCAAGGGTTTATTATTAATATCATTCTTAAGACATCAACCACTGTCATCATTATGCTAAAAATATGGTAATAATTCACTTTCAACTTTCATTCTTGTAAATATTTAAAAAAAGTTAATCTAAGCATAAGTTCAAAAAAAATCTCAAATAATTTTTGAATTAAAAAGGATCAGACATAAAGGAAGTACAGACATTGTGTTTCATAATCAAATTCAATGTAAATTGCCAGAAAAGTCACTCTTCTGACTAATACATTTTGTATGTCACTTATTTCTGTTTTATTTATCGTATAAATTATCAAATAGTTATAATAAGTGCAATTTGCCCTAATAATTCAGTAAAGCCATAAATATAAATGATAAAGCAGGTCTTTTAGAAGATGATAAGCAATGTAAGCATTGCATCAGGGTACAAATAAGCATCAAAACTGCAAAATAAGAAATACATTTTCATTGTGTTATTTATAATAATTAATGCAACTTGATCCATTATTTCTACAAAATAAAGAAATATAAATATATTAAAACAAACAACACTTTCTAAAAAATGGAATTTTTTAATTATAATTTTTTATAGGTTCTTTATCTCTTAAAATATTTTTAATTAGGTTTTTTTATGCTGAGTTTACAGTCTGTATTTTATATCATGTTGCTATATGATGTAAAATGGAAAGCCTTTTTTTCCTTTTATTATCTATGGTGTTTACATATATCTCAATGCAATGCAAAGTAGCAGCATCTGGTAACATTAAAAAGCTACATACAAGTTCCAACATATAGATTCATGTGCATGTAGGAATAAGTTCAGTAATTGTGACAATATGATTTGATAAAAATGTGCACATCTCTTTCACAAAATTTATTAATAATTGTATTAAATTGTGAATTACAATGGTATACTAATAATATCAATGTTGCTAGATGTATTTATAATAAATCTTAGGATTAAGCAGGAAATCTAAAAGTTAATTGGCCAAATGGTTTTTTTCTGTGCTACAACCATTAATCTCTATAATGATTTTAATATTTCATTTCCAAATATAAGCGATCTCATTAAGAATATTATTAACTCTCCCTGCAAGTATGTCTAGTGAAAATAAATCATTTTCAAAGTTAAAAATTATAAAAAAAATATTTACATTAATCAATGTCATAAGATCAGCTGGTAAATTTGTCAATGATAACTACAGAGAATGACATATGCAACACTCCAAATGTTGATGTCACTGTATTCAAGTTTACTTCTGATAAAGTGCAAAAAGTAAATTTATAATTATGTAATAGTAATTTTTGTCATCATCTTTAATAAAACATTAAAATGCATGTAAAATTAATAGAATTTGTTTTTCAGAGGAAGGGTAACACAAATTACTGTTTTGCATAAAGGCAGTGGTGACTCTTCTCATTTTATCAAAATGTCATTGTTCAGGCAATATTAGACTTTTTGCTAAAATCATAAATATATATTAAATGTATTCATTTTCATAAATAATAGTTATGATATATTTTACATGTATCAGTAAAATAATTATCCTCCTATAAATTTTAGAATTTAATTAAAAAAACTAATTAATTTTAACAGACTTTTTTTCAAGTCTTTGTTTTTTTAAATAAACATTGTATTTTATTTCCATTTTCCTCCAAATTGGTTGAAACATTGAAAAAAAGAAAACAAAAGAGAAATGCTTCATTAAATAAACAAAGAATTTAAAAGAAAAAGTGTAAAAAATAAATTTATTTATTTGACTATACAAAAATTAATCTGCCATGTATGGAAAAATATGACAAATACTTATTTATTTCAATAAATATTATTAGCATTACTCTGACATTTTACCTCAAAGATGGTTTGTGAACTCAGTCTAAACATTAATATTTTGCTAATATTAAAAAGAAAATCTATGTCTGATGAAACCAAAACATTTATTAATATACATTCAGACAAATATATATATAATTACAATTGAAAAACGTTTATTATACAAGAAAATGTATTTTCAACCTTATCAATTGTGGCCAAGTGGTCTTAATGTATTTTCAAATTATATTTTAAATGAATATTAAAATTTCAAATCAAAAATATTGTATTTTAAATATCAACTCATTACATTTTCATTTTTTTAAATCTTGAAAATACTTGGTTACATATTTTATGATGATTACATGAAAATAAAAAGATTATTAGAAATAAGTAAATATAGTTAATTTCTCACTCAATGCACAACCTCAAACAATGCTCTAATATTAAATAAATTAATAAAAAAAATTTCTATTATGATCAATTTATTTTATTTAATACTATTTTAACACTAAAATATCATTCTATATAAGTACTAATTTAAAATGTTATTTTTTATTTTTTAACAGAATTCTTTTCTCATTTATATTCTAAAAGAGGACATAGAAGATTTCTTTAAACTGATTATAAATTTTAAAGCAAATTTTAACTGCAAAAATAAAGTAAGTACAATTTAAAATAGTAAATTTACTAAATGGTTCGTTTAAAGATGACATATTAAATGCACCCTAGAAGAATCAATAATTGAAATTGAGTAGTTGATAAAAAAACTAATTAGACAATTAAATCATTTATTATTTTAATTTTGAAAGATTAATTTTCTTCAAGTTATTATAACAAGTTCAGATGGTTGGAAGTGGTCACAAAAGGGAGGTTGATCATAGTCATGCTTGGGGTATGGCAAAATCATCATCATACCCCAGTAAATACAAAATCAATAATTTACAAAAGTATAATATTTAAAGTAAGATATTATTAAAAATGTTAAAATATTTAATGTTTAACATCCTAAAATATATAATTATTATTAGTAAAGATATTAAAGTGAGAAAATATTAAGTAATGTTAATATCAAAAATATATAAACAATTATATATATATATTCAGAGAAAGCATGAGGTCAATAGATCTCTAAGAGATCAGCCAGTCATTTCTCAGACCAACCATAATTATTAACCATCAACCAGCATTATAAAGTAAAAGTAAAAATCAGTATAACTAAGAATGAATACTACTAAAAAAACATTCATCATCATGAATAAAATCAATAGTCAATCTTATAACTGGATTGGAAATCGGTCTTTTGTAGACCAATCTAACTATTAAGCCATTGTCAGTATGGGCAATTATTTAAACATAATTTGGATTGCATCACTTAACTGCTCATCCATCAGAATACATAAGAATCAAACAATAATGCTTGTACATAAAAACATGCTAACCAACATCAATGCCCTTGCCACTGTACTGGCAAACTATAAACTTAATTTCTAATAAGACTAAACTAAAATGAAATGTAATGCATGGGTGTTAAAGAGTATTCTCTTTTGCACCAACCAAAATGATGATTGATTATCTATGGATGCCCCAAAACACTGAATACATCTCCATTTGTATATTCATTCATTATTCTCAAATCAAGCTCAGAGAAGACAAGATCTATTACTGTTATGGTGACCAAGAGATGATTTACATAATATTCTATAACTATTTACAATTAAATTACTGGAATAATGTTTTGCAATTGACTAAATTTATTGGATAACAATAAAAAATTGAAATGAAGGTTTTATAGTGTAAGGCTTTTGATTTTGAATAATATACAATAATAAAAATTATCACATTGTGATTTACAAGGTTACTACAAAATTCAAGTTATTACATTGATTTACATTGTCTTTTAATGAGTTACATAAATGCATATATATATATTGTGCCAGGCATTATCAAATGGCCTTGCACAAAGTATGGATTAAG